>VYXC01006701.1:49165-130057 GCA_013397175.1 Platysteira castanea | reverse complement strand
AAACATGACTCACTTTGTAATGAGTCCAAAACTGTTATTTATCAGAACATCTTTGGTTTGCAGCAAAGAAACCTTTGAATAATGAATGGTAACTGTACAGAAAATATTGAGCTGGAGGCCTACAGTGAAACAAGGAGCTGACAAACATGTGTTAATTATATGCTAAATTAATCATATAATTCTATGCCAGAGAAGGAGAAAATGTGTTTTCTTTTAGGTATAGTAATGATGGAAATAAGAAAAAGCAGCGATTTGGAACTGACTTTTGAAAGAGTAATCTATTATAAAAACTGTATTATAAAAATAACTTTATTTTATAAAAAATTATCTATCATTATTATAANCAGGGATGGGGCAGCCACAATTTAGGGATGTACACCCGGTGATGGACCCGTGGGATGTTGAAGAAGCACAGTCCTGAGAGGGGAGGTGAAAGCAGCATTGTGGCATCTTGGTGAGGGAATTCTGGTTGTGGTTATAGGAATTTTGGGCAGCAAAAGTGTAGAGAAGAGTGTGGGTTGGACTCTACTAAAGCAGGCTGGATTTGTTCCCCCTTTAGTGAACAGTATTGTCTCTGTCCTCCTATTTATATCCTAAATGCTTTTTGTCCTTCCGTCAATGTTGTGAATACCTGGAACAAAAGGGCAGTAATAATTAGTCTCTAAAATCTACTAAATGAAAGAGCAGAACTTTGAGGAAAATCCAATTATGTACCATCACATATTAAGCTGGTAGTGGTATTCTCATATGCCAGAATCAATGGCATGGCCTGCAGGCATGCTTTAATTAAAATAGGAAATGTGTATATTATTTTAGCCATGCTTCCCATTTTAACTCCCTCTGAAGTTCCTGATTATTCTCCTGAGTGAGTATAAAGTTCAGTCTCCAAATGAACCCCATCCTGTAAAGGCTCAGTGAATTGCACCTGACAGCCAACAAGGATTGGCAGTCCAGAGGGAGCGTGCAGTAAATCAGGGAATGTTCCTGGGGCTGTCGAAGGCTTCCTCTCTCCCAGAGTTACCTCCAGAGCTCGAGCGAGTGTTGGCAGCAGCAGAGCTGAGAGCAACCAAAAAAGTGTCAGGGATGAAGATCTACGATAAGCACAGATGGAAAGAGCCAGATAGAGGAAAGAAAACAAAGGAGCTGGGGGGTGGAATTTTGTCCCTGAATGGTGAAGAGCTGTGGAACAGCATAAAAAATGAGATTATGGCAATAATGGCTGATCAAGTTTTGTGTTACCAGGCCAAGACAAAAAAATAGAGGTGGGAAGTGTTAGAAATTGAAGGGGGGAAAGAAAAGAGATTGACGAGATAGACCAGACAGTTGGTGTTGAAAATGGAAACACAGAAATGCCTGGGTGGGGTAAGAATGGTCAGAAGAGTGTGTGGAGAAAAACTGAGCGGTGTGGCAAGGGAAGAGAAGCCTGAAGTGGAATCAAAGGTGTCAGTGCTGAAAGACAAGTGCTAATTGAGAACACAAACACAGAGGGTGAAAGATGCTTGGAAGATTTACAGAGTGCCCAGAAGCCAATAGGTAGGCTGATCCCAGAGGAGATTCCTACAGGAAGGAGGGAGAGAGAACGGTGGAGTTACTGGAAATGCAAAGCACTCGGTATCTTGGCAGAAAAAGGGAGAATGTGAATTCTGGGAGTCACAATAATCCTGGAGGAATTCCAGCCAGGCACGAGACATGATAAAGGCTGTGTACATGTGATGAACACATGATCAAGAGTCTCCAGAATTTATTTGTAAATTCTGTTGAATGAGGAAAAGTAATAATAGCACTGATGGAAGGAGGATTTGATGAAATCACTTTAAAATAATGTCAGAAACTGCCCAAGAAATTCTTTCGAATTCAAGTTCAGTGTAGAGTTTTTGGGATCTGAATGGAAAAGAAGTGGTGATGGAAATGGAGCCAAACTTCCATCAGCTGGGAAGACAAAGCATGTGGGCTTTGGAAACTTGCTTCAAGCATTAGGGGATGTTGAGGTGAAACAAAAAGAAGCATTAGAAAAAAGTTCTGAAAAGCTATACCTTTAAAATTTTTTAAAAAGGCAACTGCCTCCTATATAAACTTTTATCTTTACTAACTCAAATTATAGGGCTGGAATAGGGTGAAAACCTGTGAAGCAAAGGAGGTGTTGGTCTTTAAATACGGATTATCCCTAACACTGCTCCTGTAAATTAGATTCAACAGACTTTGTGCCCCGGTCTAACTCTGATGGACATGTCTTTTTTTGAGGAATGAGGGAAGATTTTTATTTTATTTCATTTTTATTTGAGCAAGGCTGGCCAGATTGTTATTCCTTAATTTAGTCTCCTGATAGCAGCTGTAGAAACCTGGTTCCTTTGGGATGCAGGTCACAGACTGGAATGGGTTGGAAGGGACCTTGAAGCTCATCCAGATCCACCCCCCTGCCACGGACAGGGGCACCTATCCTGTCCAGCCTGGCCTTGGACACTGCCAGGGATCCAGGGGCAGCCACAGCTTCTGCAATGAAAGGAAGAATAAAGAATTCAGCTGTGGAGCTGAATGCTCAACCTGTGTAAGAGTCAGTGCTAATGGCACAGGTTTTCTATCCATGACAGCTTCTGACCCGTTAGTGCTGCTCTGCATCCATTCAATACCTGGTGCTCTGTGGGAAGGGAAAGTCCTGCCCTTAGAATTATAATTAGTCACGCCTAACTTATAATTAATAAAGTTGCAGGCTGCTGGTTACTTGGATCACATTCATTTGCCTACGGTCTTTTTTGTGTCCTACTGAATGCTGGGATTCAGTGGGACAGCAGGAGAGCTGATTTATCTAGAGGAGTATTTAGGTGGAAAATTGATATTTGGGAGAGGTGGAAAGCATTTGAGGTAAAAACAGGTGATTCAAGTCATGGGCTTTAAAGAGCTGTGCTTGAAATACAAGAAACATTCTAATAGTTTTTAAAGATGAATTTTACATCCCGTTCATCAATGTATTTTAGTAAAATATGTTACAATTAATAATCACCAGAGGACTGAAGTGGAGAAAATTCACTCTCTTAGCTTCCACGTTTGTTTTTCACTTATTCTGTGACCAAGATGTGGAATTGGAAAAAACTCTGCCGGAATCCAGGCTCCCAGATAACCAGATGACGTCCTGCCCATCTTCTTCCCAAACTTCCCGCTTGTGCCAGCGCTCCCACTGGAGCGGTGCATTCCAGCTGAGGGAGAGCTGCCATCTCTCAGCTGCTTTGTCCCGTGGCAGAATACAAGGAAAATGTAGAATGGTATGAAGAATACATTTCCTGGGCTCTGACCCCTGCGCTCCGCGCTCCGTCGGGATCACTCCGGGCATCTCCCGGCTCGGCGCGGCCTGGAGAGGGGATGTGTTGCTATCTTCCGTTCACATTCCCTCCCTTCTTTCTCTTGGTTTGTTTTCCACATGACTGGGAAACAATTGCTTCTTCCACATGGAGCCCTTCTCCCATTCCTGGGAAAATAGCAGGGAATGGGGAGCATTTGCATAATCGTCTTTAGTGCTATTGTGGGCGGGCTTTGGATGCCGGCACGGAGTTGCAGACTGGCCACCTGTCCAGAACAAATGAACTTAGCTTTTGTAGAACGTTATGTGGTTTTCCACAGTGTTATTTTTGTGTAATGAATAACTCGATTAAAATATTATAAAACCCCATCATTCAGTAAATGTTTGCGTTGGGTTTAAATCCCCCCTCGCAGGGGCGGGGAGGGGGACGGGGTTTCCTCTTTCTCTGTTAGCACAACTATATTTTCAAGCTGCCTCTGACATAGTTTTATAACTGCCTTTGTGAAATTATCCTCATGAATATTAATTAGGGGTGTGGGAAGAAAAAAAAAAACAACCCCAAACCTCAAAATGATTTGCATTCATCCTTGTATAAATGATAAATTAAGTGTTGTCTAATGTTTTCTAATGGTCCGTTTCACCTATGTAAAACAATTAATTAAACAATTGGGCTCTTAGGGAAGGAAGAAGAGGAGGGTGCTGAGGACACCACCCCTGCCAGGGTTTCATCACGAGAATTAAGCTTGTTCACTATTCACATATTTGGCTTTTGCATGCTCAGTGTTAGTCCTTGATCTCTTGTACCCCTGTGACTGAAATCATAAAAAACTAATTCTAATTTCCGCTTTTAAAAGGAAAAACAGAGACAATGTGTTCCTATGTATAGGTTTAGGGCTTTTGCCAGCTAAGGTGTGAGAAGGACAAACTCCGCATGCCACATTTTATTGCACCTCAACCTTTGCCCCAAGACTGAGTTTCGATTGCTGCATTATGAGAAAGCAGAACAAACCCTTTCATACTTTCTTTTGGCCGTAAATAACATGGAGGTTAACCTGGACAGTAACATTTCCATATTACCCATTTTACTTTCATATTTGTATCTTTTTTTGCCCATATTAAAAAACAACTGGCCAAAGCTCAGCCAAGCAATCATTGCTGAATTATGAACCAGAGGGACGTGGTTTTATTCTTCCCCTGCACTTCTCCTTCCCAGAGCAGTTGAAGGTAAGAGCTGCACTGACCCAGAGCACATTGTTACTATTTTAACTGTGCTCCTGAGCCCTTGCTCAGCTCAGCAGTGGCCGGGGCATTTCTGCTTTGCTCTTTGGTGGCAGCAGATAAGAGGATGGGAGTTTCTGTCAGTCAGCAGCTGCTCTTGCAGTTACATTCCTGAGACAAGAACATCCACCACGGACATTGTCCTACCTTGTTTGGCTCCTGTCTCGTTCCTGGTGCACGTGTGCCATGGATTGGGTCCAGAGCTCCTCCTGCTCTTTTATTCCCCTTAGTTAGCAATCATTTGGGAACGCTTCTAGTGAACACTGTAGGATTGATTTACATGTCAGTGGTATCAGCTTTGGAATATTACGGGAATTATTCTGGAGTTTGGTCTGGAAACTGCTCAGGAAGATGGCACATGAGTCCCTCATGTAGCTGTCAGCAGTGTTGGTTTAAAACAAGCTGGGATTACCTGCCAAAGAATCTGCCATGGGTCTTCTGCCGAGGGAGAACATTAAAATCAGGCAGTTGTGTCTTGCTGGAATAAAAAATAATGTCATTATAGGCAGCAAGGAATAAATATTGAATGCCTGCAAATTAAGAAGTTTAAAGCCAAGTCTTCCTACTTCAGCAGTTAAAATTTGCACATCCCTTTTCATTTTGTGCAGATGGATGATTTGTAGATGTATTGGATAAAATTATGAGTGCTGTTACTATAACCCCGTTAAAAAAAGAGCTGTTTTGTTTGATTTGCAATCCCTGCTGAGGTTTGTAAACCCTGAGCCACTGAAGGTGTATTTTCTCTGCCTGAAGTGTGGTGGTTAAAACCCAGCAAACCAGTGAATTGGAAAATGGGGGCATGTTGATGGACTGGACATATTTTTTTAATCTTTTGCTGTTTTTTTCCTGCTTTGCCTCTCTCTGCTGTAATAACTGGGAATTGATTTCACATTTTATACCCTCGCCCACTGAGTGAAGACCTGAAAGTTCCCTAATTCACAGCCTGAGTTTCTGATTTACAGCTGTGGATCAGAGCAGTGTTTATGGGAGCATTTCTCCAGATATGACTGAATTTGGAGGATTTAAAGTCGGGCTGTCGAGTGCAATCCGATCCCTCTCACCATCACTTATTGATGAGGTTTCCTAGGTTTTCCAGTTGTCAGCTCGCTGATGGAGCTCCAAGATTTAGGATGTTATGTGGGTATGGGAATCTCACTCTTTGTTTTCTGATTGGGAGCCTGACCTCTGGTACCTCATTTTAACATTAGAGCAGACTCTGGTGAATAATGGTCTGTGCTGAAAGTGCATCCAGCTGGAATTGCCTCTTGGGATGGGGGTGGGGGGCACTGGGATCTTTGGATGCCATCATGAAGCAATTAGACAAGCTACTTAATAATTTATAGCTTGCTGTCTTAAGGGTTGTAAGCGTTTTGACTGAAGAGGGTTTTGTTTAACCTTTCAGGGCTCTCTGTGAGGCTGAGATTGAGCTTAGAAATGATTTTCCTTTGAAGAGCAGCAGAGCATCCAGAACCAGATGACTTTGTCATCTGTTAATTAATGCTTTGTCTTGCTACCTAAATATAGGAGTTTGCTCAGGTCTCTCAGAGCTTTGGTGTGTTGTGAGTACAGAAAAACCTTTGGGAAGCAGAAAGCAAACAGGATTTTTTTGCAAATTTCATTGTTCTTAAATTCTTTTCTGTTGAATTTGCTTGTGACTTGGTAACTTTTTAGTATTCTTTCACCTTAAATATTAAATATAATACTTCATTTAGTATAATATTTGCAAAAAATGTAATATTTACTAGGAAAAGATGTAGTGCTGGGGAAGGGAGGAAAGCAATTGCATATCTGCTAGATTTCAGTGATCTTGATGTAATTTCAGTGTTTTGGTGTTTATATGAGTGGCTTAGAAATTATACAGACATCTTCCAGCAAAATAACTTCTGGTAATTCAATTTTTAACAGAATAGTGACATTCCCAGTCTTTGGTATATCAAAGGAAGAAAAGCCCACCTGGGTTTTCAGGTGCAGGAGAATGAGGGGCTCCACTTGCCTGGAGATGCACAAAGGCCAAGAACCAGAAATAAAATGCAGAGCTCCTCATACGAAATCCTGTCTGCAGGAACTGACCCCACTGGCACTTCTAGAGATGTTGTAAAATTAAAAAGTTAGGAGGCATTTTTAATGATAGTCTGTCAAGCATTTGTCTGGAGAAGAAAATATTTTTAAATATGTTGCTGATATTCTTGGATGTGACTGTTTCATCTCCTGCCAGTGTGCAGCTGCTTTAGGTATATAAATATATATATAAATATATACTTAAATATAATAAATATATCCATACAGACATTGGGAGATATTTTGATGACCAGATTCAATAGATGGGTTTTTTGTCTTATTCCTGTTGGTGTAAGGATATTATTGAGGGTTTCTATCTGTGTTTTCATTCGTATTGCTTTGAATTCAGTTCTGAAGAGTGGCACAGTTTCCTGAATTACAGTGGGGGTTCATTTTTGTCTACATTTTTCTGTGGGTTCCCTTTTTGCCTTCAAACTCAGCTGTTTTTCCAAGGACTCTTCACTTTGGGGGAGCTTCCTTGCGCAGAGTCTCTTGCAATATCAGTGTTAAATGTAATTGTTTGCTCCTAAAAACTTTCAACTTCCACCCTTTATTTCTCCTTGCTCACCCTCTGTGTGTGCTTAATAGAACCCTTTGGATAATACTATTTCTACTTTAAGGACTGAATTATGCAGTTTTCCCCTTCCCTTCAGCTCACCTGCTTCGTTTTTAATAGGAATAATTTGTGATTTGCTTGTGCAGGGCTATTCCTGTTGGAATAACCTTGTAGTTGCTAATACTTACCCGTGGAAGTTGCAGATTTTTTTTTCCCCTTGTGTCTTTTTAGATACAAAGATTAAAAATAATATCTACTGATCTCAGCAAAGTGAGAGCTGCTGCTGGATACAAAATAGGAATTGGCAGGATTCATCAGGGCTTGACTTTGGGTGCCTAATGCTCAGTGTGCTGCAGTGTGAGATAGTGCAGCATCACATAACTGCTGTGTGATCTCGGCTTGAATTCGGGTGCTGATGTGCTGAGATCAGTGTGGTGGGACTGACCTGCTCTCATCCCTCCTGGGCTCGCTTCATTCCCATTGTGTTAATCTTCGCGTGTAATGTTTTGCCTCAAACTTGAATAGTTGTTGTATCTGATTTTGGGAGGTTTTGGTCTCTGTCCTTCTGCCTGGCCTGATGTTACAGAGTGCTGATCATACCCAGGGCACTGGTGCTCCCAGAAATCACAGTAGAAAAATCTGCTGCAATCTGCATTGATCTCACTTACTCTGCTGATCTGAAACTATAACTGAGGACTCCCATTTATCAGTGTAGCAAAACCTTGTGCTGCACAAGCTGGGCAAAACCACCTGAGGTGTTGTCTCTTAGGACTTGTGTGAAATACAAACCTGTTTCCACGGAACTCATTTCAGTCCTGTACTTGGCTAATCTTACATTGAAATACATTTGTTAGTGGCATAGACATTGAATTTCAGGCTTCTCTGGTTTATTTTATTAATACATGAATAAACTTGAGGCTGGAGAGCTTCTCTTGTAACTATCAGTAAATACAACACACAAATAAAAGATTGCCTTTGCTGTTTTAAGAATAAGAACCCAAAGAAATTTGGTCCAAATAATCTCAGTTTGCTAGGATGTGAGCCTTTGCATTTTTAAGGGTAAGAACCCAAGCAAATTGGTCCAAATAATCTTAGTTTGCTAGGATTTCAGTCTTCCCTTTTGTCCCCTCCTTTTTGTTGTTTTTTTGGATCTGCCCTGGAAGCAGTTTGGGAATTTTCTAATTTGAAAATAGAATAGGAGGACATTGCATGACTCTGATGAAAAACTAGCCCACAATCCATTCAGAAAGCAGAAAAATTCTCAACACACCAATCTGAAGAGGTGGCAGAGATTTTCATACTTCTCCTCCCTCTCAGCCTCCTTCGGAATAACCCCACACCAAGGACCCCGCGCTTCTCCGTGCCTTCCTTTCCAGCACGACAAAGCTTCATCCAAACCCCACAAGGGCTGGGAAGGTTCTGACACCGAGTGAGGGGAGCCAGAAAGTGCCCAGTTCAGAGGAAACGCACCATATGCTTCCCAATGCCGAGCTGCCAAACTCAACCCCTTCCCTATTGTGTCAGTGCAGTACAGACCAGATGGTTCCTTTCCCCCGGCGCCGGGCACGGGCTTTGCTCTCTTGTTCTGTTTGTCTGATAAAACCAAATCCGTGAGCTTCACGTGTGAAATAGATGTATAAATCTCCACATAAAAACTTCCTCCGGGTGGACCTGTGCTTAGCAAACGTTGAGCCTGAATAAATCCGTGTTTTAACTCCCTAAGACAAGCTTTCCTTCTCTGTCTGTGTTTTCTGAGCAGAGATTGACTTGATGATTTTTTGTTTTTCTGAACTGCTCCTGTTAAATTCTTTCTTAAATGAGCAGGAAGAAAATTCTTTTTGTTTTTCTTTTTTCTTTTTTTTTTTCATGTGAACAAAGTCAAACTGAGTTGGACTCTGATGTTCTTGGCAGCTCTTGTGGAGTTGGCTTGCCTTCTAACTTCAGAGAAAAATTGCTTTCTAATAGACTGTTTTTCCCCTTAGTGAGTGCTTTGGCACCTGTATCCTGAGTTATGGAAGGGTTCCTTTTTTTCTACAGATGTTTGAACATGAACACAACCTTTAACATCTTTACATTATTGCTGCCAGCTTTTCTGTCCTGTTGAAAATAGAGATTTTTTTTTCCTAAAAAATAATGTCCTTGATTTAAGGTACTACCACACTTTGAAACAGCAAATTTACCCTATAAGATGCTAATAAAGTCACTTTAAGATGGTTAGGATATTACTTAAACTTGTTTTTACAAAAATTACTTAATAGTGTTTGCATAACTGTACTCTACAGCCTTAAATTTTGCTTTAAATCTCTGCTACTGTTTGATTTATAAAGGACAGAACAAACCCGTGGCAAATCCCTGGAAATAAAAGGCAATACTTTAAAAGTTCAGCTAAGGGAATGAGGATGTCACATCCTGTGTCCTGTAGGATATATGAGGTGTTAAGGAATGTGCTGTGCACTAGGTATTATTGTTGTTAAATTACTGCTCCAGGGTTAATGTGGAGTCTTGGAAAGGTGGGAAATTTTCTGTGGTAAATCAAGGGAATTACAAAGGCTGCGATCCCTGGAAATCACTGCTGCTTGTGAGAGCTGGATGTGAGTTTTGGAGCCCTCTCTGCTTGGGAATGTTGGTACCAGTCATCTCCTTGAGACCCAATTCAATTCTTAACAGTGGTTCTGGTGTGCTGCATTCACCTGGGATCTTCTCAGGGCACTCTTCGTGGGGCTTCCCTGTACTGTGGGCATTGTTTACTTTTCCCTATGGAAAAACAGCCCTCAAAGAGTTGTAGGATTTTCAGGGGTCTAAAATGGATTTGTTTTAATGGCTTCTTTCCAGAACCAAACCAAAGCAAACCCAACAAGAACAAATTCTGTTCCCTGTGCTGGCACTGCTGAGGCACCTCCAATCCTGGGGGCAGTTTTGGGCTCCTCATGGTGACAAGGACATGGAGGGGCTGGAGCGTGTCCAGGGAAGGGAATGGAGCTGGGAAAGGGTTTGGAGCCCCAGGAGTGGCTGAGGGAGCTGGGGAAGGGGCTCAGCCTGGAGAAAAGGAGGCTCAGGGGGGCCCTGGTGGCTCTGCACAAGTCCCTGACAGGAGGGGGCAGCGGGGGGGGTCGGGCTCTGCTCCCAGGGAACAAGGGACAGGAGCAGAGGGAACAGCCTCAAATTGCTGGAAAAAACCTGTCCTTGGCCACATTTCTCCTGAAATTTTTTGAGGTTACCACTTTCTTTTGTATTTCTCTGTAGGACACAATCCCACCATTTTTTATGCTCTTCTATGAGTGTGTATTCTTCCTCTAAACCACTTAGCTGGAATTCCCCTCACCCAGAAACAAATGAAGTATTTCTTCTTCTTTTTCTCCACTGAAATGATGAGTTCTCCAGTCCCTTTTCCTGCATCAAGTCTCAGGCTTTCCTAACCAGAAGAATAATGTGGCTTTGGTGTCTGCTGACCTCGAATGCTGAAAACATTTTTAGGTACGACTGTGTTCTTGCTTCTTCCTCCTCAAGCTGCCTGATCAATCCAGCTGTTTTATTTAGGAAGTCCAAACCTTTGTTTTCCATAGCTGGATTGTGGTGCCAAAATTCCTTGGCGGATGGAAGCATGCACACTTGTCTCTCTGGTTTCCAGGGAGCGCTTGGGTTGTTTGTTCAGCTGGAAGAATTGTCCAGCCAAGGTGAATCATCTTCATTTGTTCTTTAGAAATTCAGGTCTCTTTGTCTTCTACCCTTGACATTTGTAACTGTACTTTTAGTGCAGATTTAGTGGTTCAGAACAAACCCAGACTGTCAGGTGAGGGATTGAATTCCCTGGCTCTGTAGTGTTTGTGCTGCATTTAATTATTTTGCTGATCTGAGCATAACTAGGCGAGCAGTGGCAAACCTTTCCTGATAAAATCATGCAGTGGGCTGGGTTGGAAGGGACTTGTAGCTCCCTGGCATCAAGGACAAGTTTCTTGCAGAAAATGGAATAGTCGAACTCACGGGTGGTGGTTGTGGGGTGGGTTGAGGCATCGTGGTGCAGTGGTGGGACCAGTGACACTTGGGATGTGTGACCCTGACATCCCTGAATTTCTTTTCCATGCCAGCCTGTGTTTCCTAAAATGCTTGAGGAAAAGGTGCTTGGCTAATTAGTCTCAAACTACATAAGTTATTAAATATAAAGGTGTAGAAACAGACTGGCTGTGCACAATTTTTATTATCATCATCTGTTAGAGGGGTTGATTTCAGCAGGGCTAGAAGTGGACTTCTAGGGGTTAGTGCTGAACGTAATGAACAAAAAATAGGAATTAAATAATTATTTAATTAGTAAGTAGTGAATTCTGAAGAGTGGTAATGCTCTCCAGAGCAAAATTGGTTCGTGTAAACTTTTCCAGACAGGCAAAATATACCAAATGCTTTAAAAATATGGCTTTGTATTTTCAGGCTACCTTTTATTTTTTCCCCACGTGATGATGTACACGATTAAATTTATGCCGAAACCTAATTGAATTGTGAGTTCCTTATTCTAAAGATACACCAAGCTCAGAAGCTAATTACCAAATCCAAAATTAATTTTAAAACTTGAACATGATAAACTCCAGAGCAGTAACACTTCCACTGTTACAAACTGATCAATAAATATTACGTGAAGCACAACCAGTTTCAGAGTTATCTGCCAGCTGTTTTAGGGTGGGAAAAAAAATCAGCTTTGTGCTCCACAGAGCTGTGTCAGTGCTTTGTAATCATGTGAACCTTTAATTAAGAAGTTCCCACAGAATAGGAAATGCCGACCTGCCAGAGACACTTCCAGGGAGTAACACGGGGCAGCTTCAGTGGCAGCACTGTGGAGAATGAAGCAAATTCACAAAGGTTTCTCTCAGAATAATAAATATTTAAAAATGGAATCCTCCTGGATGGCATTATTCTAAAAAACCCTGCAGTTGCTGTGGTTTATTAATTATGGTCACTATTAATTACGGTTTATTATTATGGTCAGTGCCAAGTCCCACAGTGAGGATGAGAGCACCACGATGTTGCAGCCCCAACTTGTTGATCTTAAATACAATTTTTGGTAGCTGTTTGACTCTGAAACAAGGCAGAGGGGTCACTCAGCAGTCCGTGTTTTAGACTGGCTTTCCCTTTGTAGCTCTTCCAGTGCTTCCCTGCTTTTTGAACTGGTCCAGGAGTTTGGAACTGGTTCCTTGAGGCAACTGAACTGGTCAGTACGGATTTTTAATCCTTAGTTCAGACTTTGCCTACGAGCTCCTATCCTGATCTTTCTGTTCAGTAGAGCAGTGGCTGCACAGTGTTCTCCAGCCAAAAAAATACTGTGAAGGTGAGGTTTTTGCCATCCTTCATCAGCCACCCAAGATCTGAATTACGGGAAATTTGGAATTTAATGCTGTACTCCTACACGTTCCAAAACTGGGAAGTGTCTGGTTTTGGTCTCACTCAGCAAAACAGAACTCGTGGAGGTCATTATGGGGAAGGTGAGAATTTGAGAAGCTACACTACACTTTTTTTTGGTCCTAACTGGGGCTTTGCTTTTTCCCAAGGCCCCATATCATGCTCCTGTGGTCTGTCTTTCTGTCTAGCAACGCAGAGCTCCCATTTGGGTGAGATGAAGGAGCTTATCAGCATTCCAGGAGTCCTCAGAGTCAGTTTGGTGCTTGTTGAACGTGATCTTTCTCAGCAGTTCAAACAGAGAAGAAAAATCCCACGATTTTGACAGCAGTGCTGGTTAAAACCCACAGAAGTTTCTTCAGACTCAAATTAAAGGATGCTCTTGGCTGGCATCCCTTAAACCAGCAGGAAATGGTGGTGAGGAGGTGACAGACGTGTCCCTCATCCCCTGCTTCAGCTGAGGTGTGTGGAGGTGGCTGGTGTGGGACAGAGGAGGGATATGGCAGTGGTGTCCCCGAGCAGGGCAGACTGGGGGGTCCAGCCCGTGTGCAGGGGCTTCCTCTTCGGAGGGAAAGGCAGAAGTGCTGGTTTGTCACCACTCCGACGTGTGGGATTTGGGTGGTGTTTTGCATTCGTGTCCTGAGAAACTTCACCTTGAATTAACACTGGCAATCAGACCTGTGCATGGGGAAAAGCAGGTGGTTTGCCACGAGTTTATTCTCTTCAGTCTTTTAATATTGGGAAAGGATCTTAAAAATCACCTCATTCCAACTCCCCTGCCATGTGCAGGGACACCTTCCGCTGTCCCAGGTTGTCCAAGCTGGCCTTGGACATTTCCAGGGATCCAGGGGCAGCCACAGCTGCTCTGGGCACCCTGTGCCAGGGCCTGCCCACCCTCCCAGGGAACAATTCCTGCCCAATATCCCATCTAACCCTGCCCTTTGGCAGTGGGAAGCCATTCCCTGTGTCCTGTCATTGCCCTGACCCATGTGCAGGACCTTGCACTTGGCCTTATGGAACCTCACAAATTTCCCTCGTTTTAAGCTTTAGAAGATCTGTCTAAAGATCAAGGTCCAAAGTTGTTAAAAGTTTACCTAAAAGTTAAAAATTAACTCAGCCAAAAATGACATTGTCTAGTGCAGTAGGGTGGAAAAGAAATCTGGTTTATAAGGAGCTGTGTAAAGCAGTGGTTCCCCAACTGAAATGCGATCCAGGACTTTGGTTTATCTATTAGGAATGGGATTTGCTCAGGAAACACAGATTTCTGAACCAAAAGACAAACAAACTTCTTCTCCAGAGCTGCTAATGTGCCTTTGGCTCCAGGGAGGAGTGATGTGGTGGAAACCTCGTGGTATCTTGTAATACAACCTGAGGCTCTGCCCCTGCCTGAGGTTTCCTAACAGTTTCATAGGGACTTAAAGGAAGCCAACTCTGAAAAAGATCTCTGAGTTTATGTAGAACAGCTTCACAATCTAGGAAAAGTTATTTCAAGTGTAAGAGTAATTTTAGATGGTTTAAACAGGAGCTACTCGTATTTTGAAGACTAAAAGCAGTCTTTGGCCATTTTGCACTTTTCACGCTCAAAGATGGGGGGAATTTTGCTCAGACTTCTTCACTTGGTGCCTGGAAAGCTGGGGATTTTTATTTCCTTGGAGTATTGTACCTCCTCGGGGGTTGTGGAGCTAAGAATTGCAAGAAGAGAGTCCCTAAACTTCAGGCTGTGTGAAATACATTCTCTAGACAAATACTGGGCAGTGCAGTAAGACATCAGCACAGACATTTTTTAAGGAGTCATTTAGCAAAAGGCCTTAAAAATAACCTGGAATGTTTCCAAATGGCAGCATAGCCCTAGTGTAGCAATTTTAAATATGTAATTTAGAAAGTGAAAATAATTTCTCCGCATGAATGCTTAGCTTGGTTGGTGTAACTGGATTTATTCTGGTTTGTAACCTGCTCAGAGGTGGAAGTGTCTGTGGTTAAGTTACGGCTGTGGTGCCACATCATGGAGATCACAATTACTTTTTTTTGATGCCTGAAATCCTAAAATTTGGAAGCCAAAGACAGGAAATTTGGAGAAAAAGCAGTTGGAAGCTTAGTGAAGTAGGATTTTATTACTTAAAATCTGTCAGGGTGCTCATAATAAGGGAGACATAATAAGGCAGAGAAAGAAACTTCCAATGTTGGTTTTGTGCCAAGTAATACAGAATATGAATCCCTAGGTTAGCTATAGATCCTGGCCTGATGAAAGGTCAGGAATATAATAGGTTAGAGGATATTTTGATGAATAAATCTGAATTGGCTCTAGGTCTAGTCAGCTTGGCTGCAGTGGATTTATCCTCTGATCATTTCCTGTCTTAGCACTGTGAGTGTTGTCTTTGAAAACTGTGAAACCTTTGGAAAAAAGGAACCAACTTAGTGCCGGGGTTTTTTTTTAAAAGAGTACTGGAAGAGGAAAAGTTAAATTATATCTCATTCAAGTTGTTTTGGAGAGAATTAAGATGCTGCAAATGAAGCAACAGTTTTAACAAATGAACAAAGTGAATGAGAAGAGCTTTGACATTTCCTTTGCTAAACCTGATGGCAGGAGTGCCTGAGGTGATATTTAACTGCTGTACATGAATTTTTTAGCTTCCCACTTTGTTTTCTCTGCTTTCTTGTCATGCTTCAAATATCCGAAAATAAAAGGAGAAATGAAGCAGCTTGGAACAAAATTGTGAATGAATGAAAGAAAAAAAAAAACATATTTTCTGGACCTGGAGTTATCTCATGGTAGGAAGGAATATCCCATCTTCAGGAGGGAGAAGCAGCATGGTCAGGGATGCAGCTGTACCTTAGCTAACCAGCCTTTCCCAATGCTTCCAGGGAATTTTGCAGTTGATGCTGCAGGACAGGGAAACCTCTTTTATCTCTCATTTCCCCGTGTTAAAGGCAGTGCAGATGAACACTCAGGGCACCTTTTGGAAAGTACCAGGGTGCGCTGGAGAAATCCACGTGCTGCCTGTTGCAGGGGTTGTTTTTGTTTCCATTTGTGCTGCAGCAGCGCTTGGGGCACGGTGCTGCTGCCAAGGGCCCTGTGGGAGCTCCCAGCACAAGAATTGTGTCTGACAGAGCCTGTGGTGACAGCTCGTGGTGCAGATGGAGCCACGTCACATCCTGCCTGAAAGGCCTGCCTGGAATCCCTGCCTGCCATCCCTGCCTGGAATCCCTGCCTGAAATCCCTGCCTGAAATCCCTGCCTGGAATTCCTGCCTGCTATCCCTGCCTGAAATCCCTGCCTGAAATCCCTGCCTGAAATCCCTGCCTGGAATTCCTGCCTGCTATCCCTGCCTGAAATCCCTGCCTGCCATCCCTGCCTGGAATCCCTGCCTGAAATCCCTGCCTGGCATCCCTGCCTGGCATCCCTGCCCAAGTCCCTTCCTTCTCATTAAACCCTTGCTGAATCTAGCGCTGGTAAATAAAATATCACTTGAAATAATCACTGTAATAACTATCTCAGACTTTAGTGCTGATACTGATGGTTCTGCTCTATCCAGGAACCAGAGTCCTCACCTCACAGGCTACATTAACATTTTCTGCTCCCTTATCCCTATCCAAATGTTTCCAAGAGATTGGCAAGGGTGTAAAATCTGCTCCAAGTTACTCCTCAAGCTTGTGAGGAAAACATCTGTGTGATTGATAAAGCTGCCTCCTGAAGTTTTGGCCCCAAGTAGCTGTGGTTGAGCGAGTCAGGCTCCCCGAGTTTGCTGAAGTCGTGTCAAATCTCACTGGTTTAAGAAAAAAAAAAGCTGAGGGCATTGGGGAAGTGCCTGAAATTTCTTGTTTTGGATACATCTCATTTCTTCATTTTTGTAGTAGAAGCATTCTTCCAAATGCAGACATTTTGTGTTTTGGTTATGTGGGGGTTTTTTTCTCCTTTCTTTATTTCTGGAAGAGTCTCTGTGTGTGACAATTTCCCTTCATCCTCAGCCAGTCCTCACAGATTACTTCATTCATTTCACAGAATATTCTGAGCTGGAAGGGACCCACAAGGATCATCAGCGAATGACCCATACAGTCTTACTCTCCTACAGCTAAAAATATGGGTTTGAAAATATCTGATATCAGTCAAAAGGCTGTTTTTACAGTGGCAGGAGGGTCTTGGGGTAGCTGTCAAATTTATTTTGGGAGAACCAGCCATACCAAAATAAAACAGAGTTTTCCACAGTGCCTGCACCCCACAATAATGACAATGGTACAACATTGCCAATGCTTTTTTTCCCATTTCAAAGTAAAACAAAGCAAAGCTTTTTTGCACATAAGCCATGCATGAGTCTGATAATAAGAATTTCTACATAATAAAACTGTTGCTTTCTCTTGCTGCTAATGGAGAGTGTTAATTGGCAGCTGTTGATGAGTAAAAGTGGCTTCCACACTTCCATGAAATCATTTTAATTGGGAGTAACCTTGCTTTTCCCACAGAAGAAGCCAAGTAAAGAGAGATACTAAAACTTCTCTGTTGTGGAGCGTTTGCCTGCCGGAAGAGGACTTAGGAAACAAAATAATGAAAAAAAAATCATGTCAGAAAGCTCCTGTGAAAAAGAGAAGGCATCAAAATGATGCAAGATGTGGAATCCACCTAAATGAAAAGCAGCACTGAATTTGTCTGGTTTGTGAGTCCCAAAACTCAGTGTTACATCAGCTGTGTCTGTGATGCTTTCTGCAATCAATAATAGGTTTTTTGGGCACCTGCTGTCATCAGCACCTCTCAATTATTATTACAGATAAAAACCTTACAACTGCTTTGGAAAGTATCGTTAGTATGCCTTTTTAAAAAGCCTTCTAACAAAGATCTTTTAATTTGGGTCATCTCCCTCTTTCCTTTTCTAGCCGTAATTCCTTTTGTAAGTATTATAGCAAATATTTTTAAATTTTTTTCATCCCCAATACCTGTCATAACTGGTATTTATTGATATTAGAAAATATCACTAAATAGATTTGAGGTGAGGTCTGGTGATAGGGAACATCACGTAGGAGCTGCAGCCCTGGGAAGTACAAATCTGAGTGTATGTGAAATTCAAATCTGGGTGTATGTGAAATTCAAATTGTGCTGATTTTTTTCATGGATGCCAGAGCTCCAGGAGTGTTTGGACAGTGCTCCCAGGCACAGAGTGGGATTGTTGGACTGTGCAAGGCCAGGAGTTGGACTTTGTGATCCTCTGGGTCTCTTCCAGCTCAGCATATTCCATGATTCTTTTATCCTCACTACTCTCTTCCACCTCTTGCGTGGTTTTGGTGCCGAGGTGGTTCCGTTTGGAAATAAATGGTTAATCCGGCCAAGTTCATGGTTTATTTGCTGACATCAGTGATAGGATTTCTGTGGGCAAAAATAGCTTTATTTATCCCTCTTGTGACTTCTTGGTGTCTTAATTTTGGCAGCGCTTGTCCTCAGCTGCCAGTGAGCTTTTCTCCTGAATCTAAATCTGATTCTATAAATCTGTTTGTGGATGTTTGTTCAGCATCTTGGGACAGATCTTGTAGGGGAGTCAGAGGAGGAAGGGGTGGAAACATAAAAGTAGCACCAGGTGGAGGTATCTCATAAAGCTCCAAATCTCAGCACAAATTGCTCTGCCAGGATTAAAGGAAATGTTATTTTTCCTTTTATCTGGGATTTTTTTAACAGCTACCTAATGGAATTTGTGTGGGTTTTTTTAAATATGAAGGAGTATGACTTTCCTACTAATGATCTATTAGCAGCATTTAATTTTTATCTGTGAGCACATCGATCAAATAGTAGCTCAGTAATAGATTTTTACTATTGTGTGGGCTGGTGAGACATGAATAAAACCTTGTGCTGTTTGAGCTACTTCTGATGCTTCTTCTAGGAGTAATTAAACGGTTGTTGCATCTTAAACATGGTATGAAAAGCGTAAATAAATAACACTGGGCCGTGCCTCTCATTGAGTGGGTCGGAGGGAAAGATGTCTCTTCCTCAGGATTGCTGATCCAGAATTTTCCTGGGGGATTGATTCTTAGCTGGAAAGGGAATTTTCACCCAGGTCTCCCCCTCCTTTGCTGTGTGGACTAACATGCATAAGCTGGAGGGTGTTTCTGTGGTGATGGTTCTTTTGGAGAGTCACAGGATGGTTTAGGTTGGAAAGGATCTTGAAGGTCCTCGAGTCCAGCTGTTCCCGCAGCACTGACCCGTGTCCCCAAATGCCACATCCACAGGGCTCTGAAATCCCTCAGGGGAGGGGAATCACCACTGCCCTGGGCACCTGTGCTGCCCTTTTCCTTATGGGGAAGGAATTTTCTCTAATCCAATTTGAACCTCCCCTGAGGCACCCCCAGATCCCCCCACAGCCCCTCTGCCCCAGCCTGGAGCCTTCCGTGGGGCCGTGGTTCCCCAGCAGGAACCCAAACCCGGGAGTGCTGCTCAGTGTTCATGAACCCATCTCCAGCTCCATGTTTCCCCAGTGTACATCGTGTTTTCCAGTCGGTGGGACCCAATTCCAGAGGGATACCTTGAGGAAAATGGGATCAGCAGCCAGAGGAGGGGTCGGTGTGGCAGCAGCTCCCCTTCCCTGTGTGGTTCTAAATGAAATCCTGCTGCTTTCTGACCTTGAATACCAAAACGTTGTTATTGATTTTTCTGAGGCCGTGCAAAATGAAACGCAGAGACTGAAGGGTGCAATTAACATGAATAATTAAAGATGAGTTGCGTTTGTCAATCTCCTGTCTGGTGTAATCCTCTGAGCCCCGGGCTCCTCCTGGGAGCAGCAGAGCTCCTGCAGCCTTGGGTGATCCAAGCTGGGCATGGCAGTGTGGGCTCATAAAGGAGCAGGTATTTCCTGAATTCTGGGAGCCCCCTGGCCTCCTCCAGGGAAATACAAATCAGCCCTTTCCCTTCCAACACTCCCACCTCTCATTCTGCCATTGTAGGTTTGCTGGAGCTGTAGGTTGTTTGCTTGTTTGGGTTTTTATTTGTCTGACGTAAGAGCAGAAATGTTATTTTAATTACCTTTTTTTTTTAAACTTTTTTTCCCCCTCCCCTTCTTTTAACAGAGCATTCAGAAGCTGGCTAGCCAATACTTAAAGAAGGACTGGCTTGGAATAAGAGCTGAGGAACGAAGTGATTATAGGTAATTTACCAGTTGGATATCTCAAAATTGCTGTATTTATCGTTTCAATTTGTGTCATTATTTTACTTAACAATGAACCAACCGCTTTTCTGTAGCTAATTTTTCTTTTTCCTTTGTAGTAGAGCATTGCCAGTTAAAAAGAAGCTTTGTTTTCCTGAGATTAGTCTTAAATAGATGTTTATGACTTGAATATTTAGGAAGATGGGAGAAACAAAACAGCTTGATAGGACAACTGTAATTTGCATCTGTTTGGGTATTAATGCTTGTATCTGAATATAGATTTTAGTAAATAACTTCCAGCTTAGAGGAATAAGTGTGTGGATTGTTTCATAGGAAAAGACAGGAAGAGATTTCATTTTAGGAGGCCGTTCTTTGTGAGGATCAAATCTGACAGCAGGGAGGAGGCAAAACAAGAGACAGTTGTTTACAAAACTTTATTCCATTAACATGAAAGGTGGATTGAACATGAAACCAGAAATTACTCAGCTGCTGAAAGCCTTTGAACAGCACCTCCTAAATATTTGGAATAAGCTTTCAGGTGCTTTGTTTTAATGTCTTCTTTGTGTTCTGACAAGTTTTATTTCAAACAGGAAGAAATTGACAGGTTTGTGTTTGGGACTTTCAGCACCCTCACATCGTTTGTGTGTTTAGGAAGAAATACAGTGAATTATCAGTCTCAAGTGTACATAAAACACTGCCCTAACACCCAATCCCTCCTGCCTGCAGCTTGTTCCCTTCCATGCCATGAGATCCCACAGCACCAGGAGATTTTCTCCAAACCCTTCCCCGTCACCAAGTGCTGAACCCAAAGTTTTTGGCAAAAAGTTGAATCACAAGACAGGAACAGGCGGGAAAATCTTTATTTTTGGTACAACTTCCTTTAAAATGTTTGTTAAAAGTGGGGATATTTGCTAGTTCTGCCTAAAGGATTGTGTGTTAAATTTAGTTTTAAAAGCAGTCCTTGGAAAAATGCTGCTGTTACATAAACCAGCCCAGGAGCTGGATTCTGATCCTTGTGGAGGATCCTTCCAATTCAGGAGATTCTATAAATCCGCATTTTCAGTGGAACACCTGACCTCCCTTTCTTCCTTCCCACACCCTCTCTGTGTTTCATTATTTTAGGAGCATGTACTCAGTTTGGAAATCACTCTTAGAAGGCACCGTGCAGGTGGCCCAGTCCCGACTCAATATCTGTGAGAACTATAAAAACTTAATTTCTGAACCAGCCAGGAGTGTGCGGTGCTTTAAGGAGCAGCAGCTGAAGAAGGTACTTGTGCTTTAATAAAATCTTCATACTTTGGTCATTTTTACTGAGGAAAAAAATGAGTTTTAGAAATCTTTTAGTGTGGCACTTCTAAGATACGTAAGTACTCTTTGTCTTATAGGTGTAAATATCCAGCTTGATGGAGAGGGATCAAAATTCTGAGCTGTTACCCCAAATTATAACTGCTTGGAAATGAGACTTCTAAAAATGTTTTACTCAGTTGGTCAAACATATCTCAGCAAATCTCACATTGTGCTGGAGAAATTCCATTGCATTGGGTTTGCAGTGACAACTGCGAGTGGTTTTTGTTAGGGAAAAGTTCTGATTTTAAGGAAAGATCCATCTGAACCCTGAAGGAATGGCTTGAGCAATCTCCAGGGTGGAGAGTGGAGATGGTCCAGCCACCTCCTGTAACAGCATCACAAGTAAGTGCTCTGAAAGCTGCTTTAATTATCTGTTTAATTAGCTCTAATTATCCCTGCAGAGAAAATAGTGTCGTTCCAGTGAGCTGGATATTAATTTAATTGCTTGTTGCATTTGAAAGTCGTTTATGAGGGTGGGCAGGCCCTGGCACAGGGTGCCCAGAGCAGCTGTGGCTGCCCCTGGATCCCTGGCAGTGCCCAAGGCCAGGCTGGACGGGGCTTGGAGCAGCCTGGGATAGTGGAAGGTGTCCCTTGAATGACAAAAAAAAGCCCCAGTAAAAAATCATTTTAGCTTTGCTTGTTAAAAAGTGACAGCAGAGACCCAGAACGTACCCAGTTCTGTGTTCTGGAGTGGTGTTTTGGAAAATACTTGGTTACAAATGGAAATAGGCATTTGTGTAATGTGAGCTCCCAGTTTCTGAACAAATTATTCTATAGCCCTAAGAAATGTGTGCAATATCTGTTTTGTGAGGGAGAAATTAACTTCATTAATGCTGTTTTATTGTCCTATGGAATTTTATTTTCACGTGAAGCGTTCCAAACAATGCTGTGGCAATTTTATAGCATTCTTACTGGGTAAATAATCGTACTTTATTCTTCTGCAAGTGGCGATAGTTCAGTGTTTAGGAGTCAGCAGCAGAAGTGGGATCTTTAAATTTATAAAAGTCCTAGAAGTTCCTCTATTCCTGCACTTTTGAATCAGCAGAACAAATAATTACAATTATCAAGGCAGTATTTTGGTTCACAGTATTCAGCAGTGAGAGATGCTTTTCCTTCCACATGGAATTATCATCCCCTTGGTGGGATTAATTTTCCTCCACAACCAGTTGATTGTTTTACACAATGCAGTCTCTCACCCTTCCCTTTGAATCCCCAAACAGATAAACAATGGACAGAGCAATAATTGTTCTGACCTCCATCCAGACAAAAGCTTCTCAAAATTAAAATGCAGAGTCAGTGAAATATTGGTAGAGTTACTCTGGAATACCCATCTGAAGTGGCATCCAGTCTCCTGACAGTTCTTTTTCCTACAGGGATGCAAACCAAGATTATTTAACCCTCTCAAATGATCTCTTTAACAGCTGGAGTTATTTGATATTTTAATTTTTTGATGCTGGCAGGAGATTTTAGGGATCAAAATCCCCATTGATGTTGCAAAACCCCAGTCCTTTTCACAGGCTTTTAGGTCTTTGTCAGCCATCAGTTATATACACATTTTTTCACCTTTCATTTTTCAACCATGCACGCAGAGAGGTCTCCAAAAATCCCAATCCTGCCTTCCACCACTCCCCAAACCAGCCTCCAGGGAATGTGCCCTATGGAGCCTGTTGCTCTATTGGTCTGCACACATCAAACAGTGGCTTTGGGGTGCATTTTTCTGTACTTCATAGCAATTTGAGGGCTTCAGGGAGAGCAGCATTGCGTGGTGAGAAGAGCAGCAGTTGCTGCTGGCTGCCAGTGTGTTTTTTACAGGTGGCTGGGTGTTGTTTTTGAACAGTGGGACACGGGGAAGTTAATGTTACCCTGTTGGATTTCAGCACCTCCTGAGCCCTGAACGAGGTTCCATCATTAATAAATCAGGATAATGAAGCAGCTCAGGTGCTTTGGAGGGGTGTTCACCACCAGGGCACCTGGAATGAGGCAAACCAGGGCAGAGATGTTGATATGAAAAGAGCTGGGAGCTTTGGGAGGTGTTTGAAGGACTCAAAGGCAAACTGGTTTCCTTGAAATCACCCCTGGGTGCTGCTGGAGCCTTCGCTGACCACGTCCAGCCTGTGATATCTGTAATTAAATAGAAATCCACTGGGCTATCCATCTCCTGTGTGCTTAATCCAGTTTGGGTAAGAGAAAATCTTTAGTAATCTCTTCTAAAGAGAGTTTTAATTCTAGACATTGATGATTCATGTTGGTTTTCTTACCTCGATCCTGCTTAGCACAGATCCTTTCCCAGTTTGTTGGGGTTTTTCTGAAGCTGGCAGGGTATCTGAAGAATTGCTGAATATAATCATTTTTCTTCCTGTTGTGTTGTATTTTATGTGGCAGCTTTTGCCTCGTGTTTTAAATTTTAAAGAAGGAAAGATTAATCATTTTTTTGGTATCACTTCCAGTCAATTGCCTTTGGATTTTTCCCAGTTGTATTCCGATGACTTCAACTAATTACCTCATCCAAAGCTTTCAGAACTTTTATGTTTAATTTGTGGGTTAGCATTGATTTTGAACAGTTTAAACAGCAGCAGAAAGAAAGGAAGAGAGGTTTTATGTTCTGATCAGTTTTAAAAAACCTGCATGAATAATTGACCAGAAGTGACCTGAAGACTGCATCCTTCCCTATAAAATGCCATAAAAAGCAGCAAAATGATGATAATCTTATTTGGATGCAAAGAAAAGTAATATTTTGTTTCCTGAATGCTTTTTTTCAGTGCGTGGACCAGCTGACAAGGATCCAAGCTGAATTACAGGAGACAGTCAAAGATTTAGCTAAAGGCAAAAAGAAATATTTTGAGACTGAACAGATGGCTCAGGCGGTGCGGGAGAAAGCTGATATTGAGGCCAAGTATGTTTTTATAATGGCATATGTAGAAATAATTGCAGCCCCAAAAAGCACATTTGTATTAGTTTTTGCATTTGATATTTGGCTTTCAACGAGATTCTGCCAGGTTTTCTTTGCTTTTTTGCTTCTATACATTTTTGTAGCCATTTCAAGCACGCCCTGAGAGGAAATTAGGACTTGTTTGTGTTGGTTTCTTTAGGAAGGAAGTTCAAGTAGCAGCTTTAATTTGGCATTTTCTAAGGACACTGTGTCAGCTGGCACTTGTTTGATATTAAAGCCTCCTGACTTCCTTTTCTGTCCACACATCTCAAATTTGGTATCAGTCCCTTTAGAGGGGAACAGGACACCGTTTTTCATTTTTCAAGATAAATTTTTGAGGCTTTAGGCTTTTTCTGTTCCTTGACATCCTAAAAAGGGAGATTTCCTTCCTTCCAGGAAAACAAGTAACATGTGTTTTGGGTTGGGAGTCTGGCCTGTCTTATGGGAGTTTGCCACACCCTTTTTATTTCCCTTTAATTTTTGTTTTTAGAAGTTATTCAGAATTGTTCTCAGGGAATGAAATGATGGTTTCAATTAGAGATCTTTTCTATATTTCTGAGGGATGATGAAAAGAACTTTAATAAAATTCCCTGTAATATCTGAAGAAAGTAAACAAACAAACACGAACAAAAACAACCAAAAATTGGAGCTTGGGAATTTTGGAGCAGATTCCTACTGCAGTGTTATTCAGATTAAAGTAGCTATTGATTTGATTTTGGTTTCTTATTTACTTTTTAAACCACTGTCCTTCAGTCAGCTGAAAAACACTTTTGTAGAAATGACGTAAGGCAATCATTCAATTTCTTCTGCTCATTTCTGTTCCAGATCCAAACTTAGTCTTTTTCATTCAAGGATAAGCTTGCAGAAGGCAAGCGTGAAGGTGAGTATGAAACTTGGATTTTGCTGCTCATTTCATAAGGGAAATGCCCCAAATTGTCTGGAATGTGGAGGTGAGAGACAGCTTGGAAGGGAAATTGGTAGGACAGGGGGTGAGCTAAGAGCACTCTTTGGGCAGAGTATAGAGTTATATATGGAATATATAGAAGGAATTGTTTTTTGAAGTAGAGTTAATACTGTTCTTCGAAGACCACATGTGAAATTCTGATTACAGGAGAGGAAAAATCCATCAGGAATCCCCTCATCATTCGGAAAACTTAAAAGCTATTAATGCCCTAAGGTTTCCACTGTATTAACACAAACACTCACAATTACTTTGCTATGAACCTGTGTTTGGTCATTCAGATTCTCCTCACGAGCTGTGTTTTCCCTCGTTGCAGTTAAAAGCCCGACGATCCGAGTGCAATTCCAAGGCCATCCACGCCAGGAATGATTATCTTCTCACCTTAGCAGCTGCCAATGCACACCAGGATCGCTACTATCAAACAGACCTGGTCAACATCATGAAGGTGAGGAGGCTGCTTCCTGCCTGTTGTTGGGAACTGGGAAAATCTGGGAAGCACAGGGAGGGTACAAAGTCCTGGATTGACTTTTCCACTGAGCTGCCGTGGAGGAGAATGAAGGTGGAGCTTGCAGTGGTGTCCAAAAAACTTGGAACCAGATTTCAGGCCCCCAAACTGAGCGGTCGCTTTCGTTTTTTAATTCACTTCTTTCCTGAAAAACTCACTTGGAGAAAACTCACTTAGATAAAAAACCTTGACTGGAAAAGTCACTTGGATAAAACTCACGTGAATTAGGGAATCAGGTTTGTCAAACTAAGCCCTGTATTTTCCTTTTGTAAGGAAACTGGAGGTTTCTTAGTTCTTTAGTACCATATTCCATAATCCTTTCTTTTTAAATCTGATCAGACCACTTCCTTTACGATGTGATTAATGAACTAGAATTATTAAATACCTTGGTTTCCAAACTGTGGATTCTAGGGAACAGCAGTCAGCATTCCTGTTCCCACCTGTGGCAGTTTGCCAGGTCAAGGCAGGAGTAGCTACTCGAACTCACAGGAAATGACACACTTGAAAAGTTCAAACCTGATTGCTCACAGTTGTTTTTTCTTAAATATCACCCTAGAATTAATTAAATGTACACTATTCCTGTGTTTTAGAGTTGGAGAATTACAGATAAATCGTAAAATCAGCTAATTCCCACTTTATCTGCTTGCTTGTTTCACATGTTGGCATTTTCAAACTTTACTTTAGTTTGCTCTTTACAAACTATTTCCAGGGAGGGTGACTTAGAAGTCTGTCATTTGCATTTTAAACTGCTTTATTGCAGAAATAGCATAGAATTGTGACAAATCCCTGTATTATCAGCGTGCCTTTGCATTTTTGGGGGGGAAATATTGATACATTGATATGAAAAGCAGATAAGGGAGGTAAAGAATGAGAGCACCAAAGGAATCCTCCTGCTTTTCCCTGTGTGTGTGTGCATGGTTGTGCTTTCCTGTTAGCAAAACGTGAATATTTGTGCTAAATGTTTAGTACATGGAGATGCTTGTAAAGGATTTCCTGTGGTGGTGCAGATAAAATTATTAATTGATGCTTACATAAGATAATTCCATCCTTACATGCATGGTTGGCTGTCATCACTTAATGCTCTTACTTGGGAGCAGTTCCAAAGGGAATTGAAGATGTTCACAGCAAAACAAACAAAAAGGGTGTTTGAAATCATTTTTTAAATGAGCAAAGAGCCCTGGTAAATTTTTTTTCAAGCCTTTCTCAAATGGAACCTTTTTTTCATACAGAAAAAACCTTACCATTTATTCTTTGGTATAAATAATTGTGGTTTGCTGAAAGCCTAAGTGCTTTCATCCAGCCAAATCACTCTGGAAGGAAAGGACAACACTCAGGGTTTATCTTTCTGCATCTCTCAGATATTTATGGCAGTTGAATCTCTTTGTCTGGTAAACAAAAGTGTATTTTTAATGAAGAGCTGTAAATTTGGGTCTCTTGCACTGTTGGTCATGAGTAAATCTCCGTGGGAACACACCCAGGTGTCCTGGGAATGGGGTCATTGTCCCCAGCGAGGCAGAGAAAGTCACAGGCAAGGTCCCAGATCGGAGATTTTAGGAGAGAGAGGGAAAATCTTCGGGAAAATCAAAGATAATGCATCACTGGACTCCAGTTTCTTCATCCAGGAGCCCTAATGTAAGTGTGAAACTGCTTAAATATATAAATGAATAGAATAGAATAGAATAGAATAGAATAGAATAGAATAGAATAGAATAGAATAGAATAGAATAGAATAGAGCAGAATAGAGCAGAATAGAATAGAATAGAATAGAATAGAAATAGAATAGAAATAGAATAGAAATAGAAATAGAATAGCTTATAATCTGGAAGGGGATTTGCTGGCAGGGCCCTGGTTTCTCCTTCTCCTCCTTCTAGAATTCCTGAGGTCACCACGCTGTATAAAGTACAGAAAAACAGATTGTTTTATTTAGCAGAATGGTTTACACAAATGGAGAAGGAGCTGGAGAGAGAGGGCACCATTTGAAGGTGAAAAATCGTTCAGTATAAGCAAATGTACAATAACCAAGAAATGGAGGAAGATCTTGCCAATTTTGGTTGACCAGGTGGAAAATAGCACCTGAAATTAATGTTAAAAAGAGAAACTTGGGGGGAAAATTGCTGCCTGCAGAATAAAGAACTCTGAACAGCCCTTACTGTTTTTGAAAGAGATGCTAGAACTGGAAACTGGAGTGAAGGATAAAGAAATGGAGAGAGCTGTGCAATGTTTCTAATCTCTAGGTGACACCACAGGGAAGGGAGGATTTTGGAAGGGAGTTCCACTCTTCCAGCACAGTTTTTGTTTCAGTAGCTTGAGTGGTGGTGTGACCCAGTATATTTTACAAGCTACAACACAGTTGTAGTGTCTAAACTATGCATCTTTGCTACTGTGCTGTGATTAATATTCTGAAAATGTGCCTTTTATCTCAATAGTAGTAAGCCTTTAGGTATTCCTGTAGTGCCACGTGCTGTCTGTAAGTGTTTCCCCATTTAGCTGCCCTTGAGCTGATCTTTGAACTGCTCAGGGCTCTCCACATTTCTAAATCACATCAAGTATCTCCTCAAACTGTTCAGATTTTGGACCTGCTGCCTGTTTTTCTGGCTGTTACCCCAAAATGATAAAATCTTCAGTGATGGAAAAAACACACGAACACTTCTCAGCTGACACTTGGCTGTGTTACCGTGTACAACATCCACAAATGTTTCAGAGGCTGTTTCTGTTTGCATCCATCATGAACAGCTCCTCCATAGGTTTTAGGTTTCGTGGAGTTCTTGTTTCCAGAATTAGGTTGGTGCCGTGGGGGTTCTGTTGCCTGTGGCTCCTTGGAGCCAGGGCTGGAGCACACCCAGTCCCTGGCCACGACGTGTGTCCAGCTGCTGCCTTTGGGTTGGAGCTGTGGCATTCCCAAACCATCCCTGGGCACCATCTGCACGTGCAGACGGTGCTGCCTCGCCTGGAAAATGGGAGATTTGCTCTCAGCTTTGACATCAGCTTGTCTGCACTGATCAATAGTGGGCTAGAAACTCAGCTGATTTGGCTGCCTCTTCCCATCTGTTTTCTCCTTATATTAAATCACCTTTTCTTTCAGTAAAAAAATTAAATTACCTTTTAAAAAAATTAAATTAAAAAATTAAATTAAAAAATTAAATTACCTTTTCTTTCAGGCTACAAGGTGTCTTCATTAGCATAAAGTAGAACCATGGAATGTTTGTTACAGGATGTGGCCATCAAAGGTTGGTCCTGGCATCCCGTGAGAGTTGAGCTGAACACACACACACGGGTGGAGTTCTTGCACACCTGGTCTTGCTGCCAGCCTGGACGATGGATCTTCAGTGGTTTGTGCAGCAGAATCCAATAAAAGGCTGGTCTGGTGCCAGGAGAAAGGAGGGGTGGAGATATTTTGCAGCCCCAGCGTTGGTTTGTGCCTGCCCTGCACGAGGTATTTGCAGACTGCTGGGAGAGCCCCAGCACCTTGGGCTGCTCCCAGGAGGAAGCTCCTGCGGGGTTTGTTCCTTGGGTCTGGCTCTGGAATGCTGGAATAAAGGGAATTTATTTTGCAACATTTTTTATGCAGAGGAGAAAAAGTGGTTGGCTCTGCTGTGTTTGTAGCTGTGAAAGCCATCACAAACTGAACAGGGATGCTTGGAAAGAAAACACAAAAATTTTCCAGCTTTTTTAGTAGGATGAAGAATTGTTCCTACTGTGCTTTCCTGGTTTTCCAACTACACTGCTTAATAAGGAGCAAAGCCGTTCTAGGTCCCTGTTCAGAAAAGATTTGAATCCTTTTTCCTTTCTTTTTATCTATCCTTTATGGCCACTTCAGTCTCTGCAGTGAAATTAAAACCCCCAAAGCACAGACTAAATTAGGCCTGGTAATGTTTTATTCTTTGCCAGTTTCCTTTCAAGCTGCTTAGGAAGAGTTGCCATCACCTGAGTGTGAAAGTACAGTCCACAAACTCTTTAAAAATAAGTTAATGCCTGGTGCTTAGGTTTTTCCTTTAAACTGAGGTCAGAAGGAAGTCTGAGATGGTGGTTGAAGTCAGTTCAGGTTATTTTGATACCTATCTTTTTAGAAACTTGATCATTTTTTAATGCTGTACTCTTAATTCTGTAAGTTCCCCTGATGAAGCGCCTCAAAGAATGACTTTACACAGCAGCTTATGATGAGGAAATGTTGACATAAAAAAAGAAAAGCAGGTGTGCTGGACACTTTATTTAAAGAGAGAAAGAAAGAGGGAACAAAAACTTAGATTTCGAAATCACAGAATGGTTTAGGTTGGAAGGGACCTTAAAGCCCATCCAGTTCCAACTCCCTGCCATGGGCAGGGACACCTCCCACTATCCCAGGGTGCTCCAACCTGACCTGGAATACTTCCAGGGATGGGGCAGCCCCAGCTTCTCTGTGCCAGAGCTGAGGAACAGGTTCCAGGTGGTGCTGCATTTTTTGTGAACACGGAAAAGTTCTGAAGAAGGTAGCAGGTGGTAGCAGCAGGTATTTCTAAATTAAACTCTTCCAAAAAAAGTGCTTCATATCA
Organism: Platysteira castanea; assembly: GCA_013397175.1. NCBI lineage: Eukaryota > Metazoa > Chordata > Aves > Passeriformes > Platysteira > Platysteira castanea. The sequence continues at coordinate 100,102 of VYXC01006701.1, read as the reverse complement.
TGGCTCATGTGGGCTTTGGTGTTTGAGGGAGAGCAGTGTCAAAAGCTGGTGCTTTATCTTTGTGGTTTCGGTGGTTTCTTTTATCCTGTTGAAATTATCAGGCTGCTTTGCTGGTTTTTTCTGTACTTTCCAGTTTGCTTGACACAAGGAAGTGGAGTTGTGTAATTTGGCTCTTGTTCTTGATCAGAGTTCTTGTGATGATTTGGCAGGTTCGAATAAAAACTTCGTTACATCATTTCCCTGCACCAGCCCTTTACTCAGGTGTGGGTGACAGTAACAACACAAGTTACAGCAGTGCTTTGTGAATTTGAGAGGCTGATTTATAAAATTACAGGTGAAGGGTGGCTTTTCCTCAGCCTTGCCTGTTTTTAAGGATTTTGCTAGAGAAAGAGATCTGGCTGACTGCCAAGGAATGAGCAGCCTCGTGTATTTGACCCTGCTCTGAGTGCAGAGCTTGAACCAATATCTCCCTTTTAAACCTGAATTACTCTATCATACCTTAAAACAGCATTTTTGGGTGAGGAGGTTCTCCTTGGCATTCCCTGCCTTCTGCTTTCTGGTTTTATTTTTTTTCTGCAATTAAGTGGAGTAACTGCATGAGTTCCAGCAGTCGTGTTCTGGTGAGCCCTGGTTTTTATTTGTTAGAATGGTTGGGAGGTTTTGTGAAGCTGTGTTGACGTCTCTGTTTTCAGCCCAGTCATCCATCACTTTGCCCAAGCACTTTCAGTGATCATTTAAAACAAATGTAAATGCAGGCTCCAAACATGACTTGCACAAATGAGATTCAGCTGGAGCTGGCAGTGCTTATAGAAATGACCCCAAATTGAGGACTTGGTGGCTTTCAGTTAATAATTTGCTTTATGCCCTGAAATTAATAGGATGTGTGTGGCAAAGGCTTCTTTCCCCTGGTGACTCTGTTGGAATTGAAAAGGAAGTTGACACGGTAGCTGAAAGTCTTAAGTTGGCTCAGGAATGTTATCCCAGCACTGCTGTGTCCTGTAGAAATCAAAGGGTACCATTTGCATCAGCACATACTTCTGTAGCCTCTGGAACAAGCAGAACCAATATTATCACTGTAAGAAATCAATTTACGTCCACGTTATTGTTTCAGACCTCTGGAATGATTTAGAAGCACCCAGGGGATTCCTTTTTTAAAATGGAAAGTCTGCCCCTCAACAAAAAAAATAGCATTAAGATAAAGTAATTCTGAAGTCACCAGAGATTTCCATTTGCTTCTATAAATCTCTTTTATTATTTCAGTGCTACCAATTCTTTTAAGGTCCTGTAAAACTGCCTTAAAAATGCAGAAGGGACTTGTGCAAGTGAAGGAACTATTGTTTCACTTCCGGTTCTTGTCAGCTGCAAGCCAGAACTATTTTGTAATCCCACTTCAGGCAGCCGTGGATGGCATTATCTCCAGCATCAGATGGGCACAGGAGCTTTCCTTCCCAGGCAGCTCAGGAGTGGGCTTGGCTTCCTCATGGGCATTCCCACAAAGGGGGGTGACTGAAGGGGTCGTGCCCAGCACGGCATCCAGTGTTCCAGAAGATGCTCACTGTAGGCTCCACAGCAGCTGATCCTGATCCCATGCCAGTTTCCCATCCCAGGACATCTGTCCCTGTGCTGATGTGCACAGAGAACGTGGGGGAAAAGAATTCCAGGTTCTGGTGTAATTAGGCATCCACGTGAATTGCTGGATCATTAATACACAGTTGTGATCTCTTGTTCAGTGTTTTCCTTAAATGCTCATCTCTCGCATTCCCAGCAGTCCCCTGGAACATTTCAGCTCCTTCCCAGTCCGTGGAATATGTGCTAACTCCAGCTTGGAACACTTGGATTCCAGCTGACTGTGAGTTAATGTGTGCTGGGAAGTGAAAAGAGGATTCGCACTGAAAATGCAACTTCTGGTGTTAATTTTGATAAAACCCCAGGCAAGGGAGGTTTATTGGCCTTGACAACAAGTGGTGTTTCCACCATTAGCCACAGTATGTGAATGTCATGGAATCATGGAATGGTTTGGGTGGGAAGGGACCTCAAAGCCCATCCAGTGTGTCTGTGAAGACACAATAAAGAGGCTCTCACACTTGCCAGGTTCAGCAGAAAGGAAGGAATAATCTGTTTATTATTTACAATCTTACATTCATATACACGTCCCAACTCCACAAGGGATTGGAGAGCATGTCACTTCTTTCTCAATCCCACTGGAGAAGAAAGGTGCTCGTCAAAGTTCTCTTATCACAAAAGAAATAAAAACCAAAAAATACCGTTAAGTAAACATTGGCTATTATTTACATGAACTGTGTGAAAAAATTTGACTCCAAGTTTAAAAACAGAAGGCTTAACAAAAACCAGGGCAACACATCCAGTCCCACCCCAGCCATGGGCAGGGACACCTTGCACTATCCCAGCTTGCTCCAAGTCCTGTCCAACCTGGCCTTGGACACTGCCAGGGATCCAGGGGCATCATAAGCATCATCACAGCTTCTCTGTGCCAGGGCCTGCCCACCCTCCCAGGGAACAATTCCTTCCCAATATCCCATCTATCCCTGACCTCTGTCCCCCAGTTCTTATATTCCCAATTATATTTTTAGTTTTTCAGGGATAAAATCCGTATTTTCAGTTTCAAATTCACCACTCAGCCCCTGAGAAATCACGTTGCTGATCAGCAGCCTTTTCATGCGACCTTGAGGCACAGGAGTGGGTCTGAGTCACAGCTGTTTCTGTTGTGAAAATGAAAAAGTGTGATGGTCACATTGGCCTGGTGACAGTCAGTCTGTCCCACCTCGTGCTTCAATCACAAATGAACCCCTTGGTAAAGTGTTTGACCCAAAGAATCCCATTTATTTCAGGGATCCATGTGTTTATTCCTCCATGGCTGGGGAGTGTGGGGTAAAAGCAGCGTGGCAAAATCTGATACAGAACTCAGGGCAACTCAATTATCTTAAAACAATGACCATTTTTTTGTGGTGGAATAAACTATTTCTTGATAGTGCTGCTGACTTTTCAGCAAGATTTCCTTTGGTGCTTTCACAGAAGTAACTTAAGAAAAGGGTTGATTGTAAAAGCACTGAGTGTGATTTTACAGATGCTTATGAAAGAAAGGTGTTCCCCCTTGTCCTGTCCCTCCATGCCTTGTCCCCAGTCCCTCTCCAGTCCTCCCAGAACCCCTTCAGGCCCTGGCAGGGGCTCGGAGCTCTCCCTGGAGCCTTCTCCTCTCCAGCTGAGCACCCCCAGCTCTCCCAGCCTGGCTCCAGAGCAGAGGGGCTCCAGCCCTGGAGCAGCTCCGGGGCCTCCTCTGGGCTCTCTCCAGCAGCTCCAGGTCCCTCTGCTGCTGGCCCCAGGGCTGGGGCAGCTCTGCAGGTGGGGTCTCACATGAGCTCAGGGGGAGAATGATCAGGGGTGAAATCAGGGATTTAAGGTGAATATAGAGCACGGAAAATGACTGGAAAGCCAAAAAAAAAATTTCAAAACCCCTGCTAGGAAGAGGGCACCAGGAAGGCAGTGTAAGGATTAGGATTGGGAAGGAGTTACTTAACAGGAACCTGGGAGAAATCTAGTTGAGGAGGGTAGCAGAAAACTTTAAACCTTCTTCTTTTTTTTTTTATTTAAAGATTTTATGTCGAAACCATTCAGGATTTGAATGGAGCTTCAAGATACNCAGAAGTAACTTAAGAAAAGGGTTGATTGTAAAAGCACTGAGTGTGATTTTACAGATGCTTATGAAAGAAAGGTGTTCCCCCTTGTCCTGTCCCTCCATGCCTTGTCCCCAGTCCCTCTCCAGTCCTCCCAGAACCCCTTCAGGCCCTGGCAGGGGCTCGGAGCTCTCCCTGGAGCCTTCTCCTCTCCAGCTGAGCACCCCCAGCTCTCCCAGCCTGGCTCCAGAGCAGAGGGGCTCCAGCCCTGGAGCAGCTCCGGGGCCTCCTCTGGGCTCTCTCCAGCAGCTCCAGGTCCCTCTGCTGCTGGCCCCAGGGCTGGGGCAGCTCTGCAGGTGGGGTCTCACCTGAGCTCAGGGGGAGAATGATCAGGGGTGAAATCAGGGATTTAAGCTGAATATAGAGCACGGAAAATGACTGGAAAGCCAAAAAAAAAATTTCAAAACCCCTGCTAGGAAGAGGGCACCAGGAAGGCAGTGTAAGGATTAGGATTGGGAAGGAGTTACTTAACAGGAACCTGGGAGAAATCTAGTTGAGGAGGGTAGCAGAAAACTTTAAACCTTCTTCTTTTTTTTTTAATTTAAAGATTTTATGTCGAAACCATTCAGGATTTGAATGGGGCTTCAAGATACCTTGGTCAGCTGTCATAAACCTGCTCGTTCTGAGCAGGAAATGAAATTGCCATCTCCTTTCAAAGCCACCCTGTAACACAATGAGAGCAGTTCCCAAAATACTTCCCTGTGGCAGACAGCAGCCTTGGAGCTGCTCCGGGGGAGCAGCGCAGCTCAGGAAGCACCTGAGCACTAGAAACACACAGCATTCCTGCTTGGGGATTCACAGAGACAGACATCCCAAACAGAGCCTTCTTGGGGTTTTGTTTGCTTGAGGGCTTTGTTTTTAGCAGCTCCTGATTCACTGGAAGAATTGAAGAAGCAGGGAAGAGTTACTGTTTTCCTCAGCAGTTTTTTTTCTGCTGTTACTTGTAACCACCCGATGTTTCAGTGAGTTACCTGGGATGGATGTGTTTGCATTGAAACCAGGGGGAAAACTCGAGGATTATTCTTAAAATTGTATGTGTGTGCACAGGTTTTGTCCTGTTAAATGAGATATTAAACTGATAATTGTCCTGTTAAGTGAGATGTTGAACTGGAAGAGTTACTGAAAATGTGGAGACCTCAGAGCCCCGTCCAGGAGAGCTGGGGAGGGACTGGGGACAAGGGATGGAGGGACAGGACACAGGGAATGGCTTCCACTGCCAAAGGGCAGGGATAGGTGGGATATTGGGAAGGAATTGTTCCCTGGGAGGGTGGGCAGGCCCTGGCACAGGGTCCCCAGAGCAGCTGTGGCTGCCCCTGGATCCCTGGCAGTGCCCAAGGCCAGGCTGGATGGGGCTTGGAGCAGCCTGGGACAGTGGGAGGTGTCCCTGGCCATGGGATGGGATGGGATGAGATGATTTTAAGGTCTTTTCCCACCCAAACCATCCTGTGATTCTGTGACTCATCTTCTGTCGTCAGTGGCAGGACAAACATTTCTGAGTGACTTCAGTAATGAAAGCAGTGGAAGAATTATAACAAGGAGATAAGGCCCAAAATAGCACAAGGCCAATAAGTGTGAGATAGAAAATGTCACACTGAATTTGAAGTTTAATTAAATCCTAAAAAATGTTACAGGAAAAATATTTTCTAATCTACAATTGCTTTGTTGAAAGGGAGGCAAACCTTGGAAGAATTTTCACAGAGCTTTGAGAGTTTCATAGGGCCCAGCTGTCAAATTTTGAGGGGTTCTTTATTCTTTCAGCTTCCAAAGCTCTGCTGTGTTTGGAGACAGTGCAGGTGTTTTGTGATGGCTGGAGGTGAGGTGTTGTCCTGTTTTTTGCTAAGCCTTCTGTTATAACCTTGGAGTCAGAGAATTTTCACACAGTTTCATGTAAACAATAGTCAAGTCAATGTTTATTTAACTGTCTTTTCTGTTTTTCATTGCTTTTGTGATAAGAGAAAGTTTGATGAGCATCCCTTTTCTCCAGTGGGATTGGAGAGGAAGTGCCATGTCCTCCAATCTCTTGTGAAATTGAAAACCCTATAAAGTATCAGAAATGTAAATAAAGTCTCCTTTTCCCTCTTTCTGCTGAACCTAGCAGGTGTGGGAGTGTCCTTTATTGTGCCTTTACCAGCACAGTGAGGAGCTGCTCACTCCCTGTGTGGACAAGAGCTGCTTGAGCTCTGGTTTTTTCAGAGTCTTTAGAAAACCTCCTTGCCTTGGAATCCCTTGCTGCAGCTGAAAATTCCTATTTAGCTGTTACAAATTGCTGAGGAGATAATGGATTGTAGGGCTGGCCCAGAAGCTTAGTCATGGGAAGAGGAGGAGGAGGAGGAGTGGGAATGCTCCAGTGTGATTTGTCTCCCTACCTGCAGCTTTGATCCCCAAAAATAAAATCCCCATCTGTTCAAGTTGTCAGCTCTGCTAAAAAAAAGCTTTGTAGCCAGGCTAGACCCCCTTGGTGTGGAGGGAAGCAAATATTCCCTGCTGGTAGCTTCCTTGGATCCCTAATTCCTGATGACCGACTTGTGGGAATGGTGTCGTTCAGCTGACAAGGGGAGTATTTTATAATGTTTTACAAATTATCAAAGCCCTGAGGTGATTGCTGGTAGGGTTGGAATGCTAATTAAAGGAATTAATCACTCTCTGGTATTCCCAGCCTTGCTCCTGGATAATGGGAAGAACTTTTTCCATGCACTGGTTCATCCCAGCTCACTTCTCCCTTGGTCCAGGGCATCCAGCAGCACACTTTCATAAGGACCTTTTAAAAATCCTCATGTATCTGATTATTCTTTTATTTTTTACTCTTTTTTTTTATGCATTTTGTCTGCCAGGGGAGTATTTTTAAGAAAATACTGGTTTCTTATTTTTTTTAAGAAATCCTCATGGATTGTTAAAACTCCAGGAAAGTTTCAGTGCCAAGGTTCCAGGCTTTAATCCCACATAAAAGTCATGGAGAGCTGAAAATGATTCCAAATGAAAATTTTAAAAAAATTGTCAGGAGGAACCATGACAAAATTCTGGGATTTGGGTGCCTGAATTTTCTTGGAGGAGCTTCTTTTGGCTGGAGTGTTAAACCGGCTATGTGGAGATGGTTAAAAATCAGGTTTCTAGTTCAAGCTCAAGAGTATTAGAAATCAAAATTTTAAACTGCTCCTATTAATAAAATTTTACAGTGTTTAATATATTAGATTTATATATACTGTATGTAATGATTTAATAGATGAGAATCCAATTTNTCATGACAAAATTCTGGGATTTGGGTGCCTGAATTTTCTTGGAGGAGCTTCTTTTGGCTGGAGTGTTAAACCGGCTATGTGGAGATGGTTAAAAATCAGGTTTCTAGTTCAAGCTCAAGAGTATTAGAAATCAAATTTTTAAACTGCTCCTATTAATAAAATTTTACAGTGTTTAATATATTAGATTTATATATACTGTATGTAATGATTTAATAGATGAGAATCCAATTTAATAAAAGATAAATTTAAAAAATACAGGATTCCAAGAAAAAGGTGGATAAAAAGAAGATGGCGACTCTGAGAAATATCTTTTTTTCTACATAAAATCTTCACAGATGTTTGTGGCTCTGTGTATACCCAGATAATTCAGCAGTTTTTAATAACTCATCCACTTCTGTCAGGCTTTGCTCTTCTCACTGGACAGTTCATCCAGTTGGATTCAGTCTCAGTTCATTCAGCTGGATCATTGCAGTGTATTTTTATAATGTTCATTTGTGACTTCAGGTACAACTCCCTGGGTTCTGTGTCTCAGCATCCCCACTGAGCACAGCCCCTTCTCTCTGGCTGGGTCTGGGAGCCCCATTTCTCATTTAAAAGGGGATATTGGAGCACTCAGTGAATTAACTTGGCTGAAAGGCTCAATTTATTTAATAGCAAAGACTAAGCACTGAACACAGCCTTGTATCAAAGAAATCCCAGCCCTGCCAGATCCTTGGGAAGCCTCTTCCTGTCTGATTTCAATCTCTTGCTCTGCTCTGCCCACACAGTGTCGGGAGGGCCTCTGAGCAGTGGCACTGTGAAATTAAGTAGTTTTTGAAAAGGTTGGAGCATTAATCCTACAGGGTTGAAATAAGTTTGAAAAGGAGCTTAACTTTAATGCAGTTATGTTCAACAAATACTGTCAGGAGACCAAAGTATATTTAGGTACTCCCAGTCAGGCCACACTTCAGAAGTGATTTAATTAAAAGATTTAACAGCACTGGATCCCACTTTTGTTCATTTTTCTGTTGATTTTTGTTACCCATCGCTGTCCTACCAAACAGTAGAAGATTATAAAATTCTCTGAGCTTCTGGAGAACATGGCATGACTGCTGATTCCATCAATCCTTGTTCAGGAATACTGCTTGGAATACTGTTTGGAATGGGGATTCTGTGCCAGGCTTTGGGATGGGGGCGGGGGGAATCTGTTTAAAAGGGAAAAAACCTTTCACAATATTTTTAATTACGGAGTTCAGGCTCAAATTATCTTTGTCCTCACCCATTGGTGCTTACAGGGAGCGCGGGCATAAATTGTCAGTGTGATTCCCCTGGGGATAATTGGGAATGGACTCCTAGAAGTAATAAAGCATAATTGGCACACAGAATTCCCAAGTGGGGTTTGGGAAACCCGGATTAATCTTCTCTGCTGCACTGCAGCTGCCATACCTTCGGCATGACCCCCACCGTGTTTTTTCCTTTATTGTGGGAGATAATTTCTGTCATTGTTCTGTGATTCCGTAATTATTGCAGATAATCACAGTGCTGTGACTCTGGGCCGTTTTCCTTCTAAGAACACGTTTGTGTAGATTAGAAAAATTCCTAAAAATGGTTTTGTTGGATTTGGTCCTTGTATTTTAGTGTGACTGGCAGAGTAATCCTTCTGTAGGGTGCCTGCTCAGGAACGTGGGGTTCCCTGTATGAGATACACTCTACCCTTTTCATATTGCTTAATTATTTAATATATTAGCATAAAACGTAATTGAATTTGTAATTTGAGTTGGAAAATGCCTGAATATTCCGAATATCCTGACAAGACCATTCCTGTTTTTGAGAAAGAGCAATGTTACATTTGCAGGAGCACATCAAGCTGCAGGTTGTGTCTCTTTGGTGTGATAAGAATCTGAAACGCTTGGGAATATATTAAATTATTGAAATTCTTATTATTGGGGTATTTCCATCCCTGAACCTACTCTGTGAGCAGCTTTTGAATTGCCTGTTCACTGAGTACAGGTGACTTCAAACCCACATAGAGAAAACAGATGGAAGTGATAAATCCAAGGAGCAGTTGGGAACCACAGCCTGTGTTGGGGCAGAAAAGGTTTTGTTGAAGAGATTTATCTGAAGAAAGAAATGAAAATCACAGCGGACAAAAAATTACCTGCTGTTAAAATGGTAATAAAGAGATTGAATCTACTGAATTAAAACCTAAACCCAGCAAAATAAATGGTTAAAAAACTGGGAAGGTGCAAAAGAGAAAACAAAAGCTCCTGAGGAATGTTTATACTCAGTTTCTGATTATTCTTCTATTTTTTACTCTTTTTTTATGCATTTTATCTGCCAGGGGAGTATTCTTAAGAAAATACTGGTTTCTTAATTTTTTTAAGAAAATATTATTAAGAAAATCTTTTAGGGAAAATATTTATTAAGGAACATTGGGATTTGGTGTGAAATGCACTTTCATTTGCACAGCTATGTCAGTTTAAGGTTTCTCTCCCTTAGTTTGTGTTGTTGTGATACAGAAAAGATGTGGATTTATCCAAGCTTGTGTCTGAGTTGAGGATGGTAGCATGAGAGCCCATATGGAGACTTGCTGGTAAATCCACACCTTTGACACCATGGAATTCTGTAAGGAAGAATTCCCAGAGCTTTCTGGGAGGTGGTTCTCTGGGTGTGATTTGCTTTTGTAGGAGCTAAAAACCATCAGCTCTCGCCTGTTCTCGAGCAAAGTGCATTTCTTTAACTTACCTTCCAAATCATGTCAAAAAATCAAAATATTTGTTGAGCTGAGCAGCAAAATAATTTATTTTTGGGTAAGAAGAACTAAAAATTCCACTGGGAACACGCACCCCACTGCTGCTCCTCAGACATTTTGTGATGATGACGATGATCTTGTGGTCAGGAGGAGAATCCTTGGAGAGCAGAAATGGTGTCAAAGTGCTGAAGGATTTAAATGCACATTTTTCCACGTGAAGGAAGCCAATTATTGCTGGCATGAGCGGAGTAGAGCACTCTGTACTCTCCAGATGCAAAGATCATGAAGGTGACAGCTCTGCCACAAAGTTGTCTTCCAAGTGTTGGATTTGAGCCAGAACAGGGTTTTTTTTCCCCAAGAATGAGGAAGTGCAAAAGCAAAGTTGCAGTTTATTAAAAATTCATCCCGTCAAAAGTGGAATCCCCCTGGACTTCATTCCAGAGCTGTGCAAGAAAAAGCAAAATAGGTCCAAGAAGTCTTGGGAGATACTTTTGGGGAATGTATTTCGAGATACTCCTAGGATCTGTTTTCATCTTCCTGGGTCTTTTAAGCCTTACATGGTGGAATTTGAAGATCTGGTTTTCCGTGCTTATGGCAGTCTCACGTCAGGGTGTTCCCACTGATTTCAGTGGAATTATCCTTTAAGCCTGGAGTGTTAATTAATGCCATCTCCAGCAGGTAACTCTCACTGCTGTCAGCCTTGTGGGAATTACCAGGAATCATAAAGGGGATTTCCTTCATGGCTGTGTTCACCTACCAGACCCTCGCCCTAAAATGTGGCAGCCACAGGGCACTGCCATGAGATGCCTGAGGCAGATCTTGTTATTATTAATTTTGCTTATTCTTGTTTTAAAGGGACATTTTCCCTGGGCTGGGGGAGGGTGACAGGCATCTGTTGGTGGCCGTTCCATATTTTTCTGTGCTCACAGGAGACTGCAGCGCCCCAACAACAAAGGTTTTGTCAGTAAAAACAATGACCCCGGTGAAATTGTAAAGGAACAAAATGATGTGCAGAACAATCATCAAATGACTAATGAGAGCAAACAAAGAACTTGCAAACAAGCCCCAAACTCCTGACAGCAGAAAACACAAAGCTCTGGGGTAAGGGAAAGTGCAGAGTGTGTTCATGGGCACCCGGCTGAAAGGAACTTGGGGCTCTCGTGGTCTTCCAGTGTTCATTGTTCCCGTGTTGGCCGTGGTGAGAGCTCCTCCAGGGTGTGCGAGGAGAGGAAACTCCCAGCTTCATCAAGCCTTGTCGATTTAAAGAGGCACTTTCATGTCTTCCAGCCTATTTCATTATATTCTCTTCCTACCTCTTGGTCTGCTGGTTTTATTGCCAGTTTTTCATTTGTCTCTGCTCTTCAGCGGGGTGGGCACATCCCTGGAATATCTTGTGCTTCTTTGTTGAGAGCTGGCTTGACCAAATGCACTTGTGAACAACACGTGGTCATGCAGGATGTGGATTTAGGGAAAACAAAAAGAAACAGGAGAAATTAATCAGCCTGACAGTGACAGGACAGTGAGACAGTTACAAAAATTCCTTAAAATTACTTTTTGTGGAAGTACAAGAAGGAGCAGAAGCCAGAGAGGATCTCTTAAACCCTTCTTCACTCAGACCTGTTGACATCTTCGTGGTCTCCTCTAACAGGTCCATGTCCTTCCTGTGCTAGACTCTGGATCTGGGTGCAGTGCTCCAGAGGGGGGGGTCTCACTGGATTTCAGATATTCCCAGACAGAGCTAGGTAGTGATTGTTAAGGATTGCGTTGGATCTGGACCTCACTGGAGCTGACTTACCAATACAGCCTTGGGATATGTGAGATTATCCTGGGATGCAGATCATTTTACAGCCTTAGATTAGCCCTGCTTTGCTTTGGATGCAAACTACATCCAAACTACTCCTGTTAACCTTTAACCCTGATTCTCCAGAGCTGAAGCTTGAAGGGTGCTCCTTTCTCCCTGTAGGCCGAGGAAGTCCAGCACTCACTTTTTGATCCAGGGAAGCGGGATGGGTTTTGCCCTCCGCTTTTCCTAGCAGCTTTCTCTGCTTGCACAACTTAGCAGAACCATGGCATTTTTCCCCAAGAGGGAGCCTGCAGAGGGCAGGCTGGGCAGCAGCTGCCTGTCACTTGGAAGTCAGGCGTCAGCCCTCGAGCCCGTGATGGGCACGGACACGGCGCAGTTGTTCCTGCGGGATCTCTGGGAATGCCGGAGCCCGATGCCAGCAGCTCCACGTTGCTCCAGGCAGGTTGTTCAGGGACACTGCTGGGGCTTTGATCTGGGCTTTGTTGGGAATTCAGCTACAGATGTCGTGTTTTGTTGACAAACACAGCCCTGATTTGCTTTTATGTTGGGGGGTCTTGATGGAGAGGAAGGGATTTCAGCAGTGACAAATGCTGCGGGGATGGAGGAGTTTAAAAGGAGGAATAAGCAGCTTTTCTTCTCTATTAGGAGGAATTGATGCCAGGAATCAGCATTTTTAAAGAAAAATGACTGTGGAATGGAGCTGTTACCCAGAAAGGATGGGTTTTCCTGACCTTCCTTCCTTCCTCTCCTCACGTCCTTGGGAAGCTCTGTTACATTTCACTGCCCTGAATAGTGCTGAGTTTGGCAAATCCAGCTGATCCGGGCTCGTGACTTTGTGCTGAGTTGTAGATGAGTTTTTAAAATACTTTATGCTTCACTGTCGGATAAAAGGAGATTCGTTGCTCTGTTGAGGCTAAAACAGAGTCTTCTCTTCACCCTAGAAAGATGGAAGTTGATGCCTTAATTCTAAGAATACCTGTTAACAAATTATATTTGTCTGCACCCCAACCTTTCCCTTTTATATTAACTTTATCCTTTCTGACACATAAAAATTAAAACCCTTGGAGGATTCTCATTTACCAAAATCATTCAGCTGAAAGTTCCCAGACCGTGCCATCCGTGAGATCACTCTGTTTATTTTATGGGTTGGAGGCAGGAGTTTTAAGCACAAACACTCAAAAAGCTTCCTTTATGTGTTTGTTCTGGAATTCAGATTGTTGGGTATTTAATTTTAAGTAAGGAAATGTTTTGAGTACTATTACAGAAATTAAAGGATGAAAACTGAAGTCCCTGTTCTTAATGGATTCCAAGTGGTTTTCAAGGCAAAGCAGATCAGGGATAGATAAAACAGGGGGGTTAATGCAAATGAGAATAGGGTGGTAAAAGAATTTAATTTTCATTTTTAATATAAATATATTAATAGATAGAACTATTTTAATATAAATATAAAATAGAGGGTGGAATCTATGCTACAGATCTCCCTTTTGATTAGGAGGTTTGGCTCCTGAACAGGAAAATAAGTCACATTACGGAGCTGCAATCCCATTGACTCCACGCACAAGTTATCACCCCACAAACACAATAATTTTTTGTTCAGTTCATTTCTTTCCCTTATCTTTCTGCTTTCAGGCTGCAGCTCAGGCAGGGGAGGGTCAGCTCTAATTTTGTGCTGTTCCCTCCACCCGGGTGAGGAAATTCCTTGCCTTCCACATCAGTCCCATTGTATCCGGCCGAGCGCTGGCAGCTCAGGGAGGGTTTGCCAAGGGTTTCAGGGGCAAAATCAGCCCACAAAAGCTGTTGGGTTGCATCAGCTCGGGGAAGGATGGATGTTTTGAAATGAGAACTTCATTTCACAGAGCCATAGGATGGTTTCTGTTCAAAGGAACCTTAAGATCATCCCGTTCCAACCCCAGTCTGATCACGATGGTTCTGATCACGCGCGTGGGGTTGGGGAGTTTAAAATGCATAAAAACCATAAATGTGTGTTTGGAAGCACCAAAGTATTTCTAGGCAGTGATGATGCAGATGAGACTGGTGTGAATTAGTCAGTGAGACCCACAGGGCTTTACAAGTGTGCTTTTAATTGTGGGGTTTTTAACCCGCACTCGTTTTGGTGCCTGGTGGATAAATGAGAGGTTTAATTTGAGCAGCTGAGTTTAAACTGTAAAATTATTACCCAGAGCTTCAGCACAGCTTTTAGGAGTTTCTGTGCAAGACAAACATGAACGGAATACCAGGAATATTTCAGAAATAAATGGGATAACAGGGAAAACGCCTTGGTAGCTTCACACAACTCTGGTCTGTGTTGTGTGGGGGGCAGATAGTTTCCAGTTTTAATTTCTGTTGGCTTTTAAAATAAAAAATACAGGGTAGTTTTGCTTGTTCTCTGTCTTCTCCAGGAAATTTAAATGGTAATTTTTAAGTGGAGTGTGGCTGAGACCTGTAAATGTTTTAGTGAAGAGACTTTGAAGTCAGTCACATAAATGAAGATGAAAATTCCGCACAGGGTCTGTTCTACGTTGTGTGTTATTTTCAGTTATTTCAGTGTTATTTTACCTCCCAAAGGCAACCAAATGTCCCAATAATAGCTAAAATACTTCCATTTACATATTTGCTTTTGAGGGAATTTTCGTAGAGTGTAGAATGATTAAAGCCAATGCATCCAACTTCCCAAAATTTTAGCTTCTTGAAATAAAAAAACCTCCTGAAAATGATGATCTGAACTGGGACTGAAGTTTTGTTTCTGGGAAAAACCCTCTAAAGTTATACATGAAACTGGGATGTTGAAATAAGAACAATGTTCTTGTCCCATTCCCTGTTACGTAATTTTATTGATTTGAGTTAATATTTAGGATTTCTTCTGAAAATACACTTTGATTTGGTTTTGTGTCCATTGTTAACAGCTTCAGCTCTTCTCAGCCCTAATTCCAGCTTGTAACTTCTCAAGCTTGAACACAGGGGGAAGTAGTTTTGCACCTTTAGTACGGCAATTCTGCTGTAAAGAAATTACTTCTGAAAAAAACATTGACTTTTTTCTATCCTTGGAAATTGTAATTTTGTGCTACTTAACTTCATATTATCTTGGGTTTGATGCCAGATTTGTTTTTTTTTTAAAAAACCCCTTGATTTCCTTTTGAAGTTGACAAAAAGACAGGTTTTTCAGTGGGATTGTAATACAGTAAGTGATTTAGTGCTCTCTGGAGAGTCAGAAAGAGAACAAAAGCCATTGTAAAGGAATAATGGGTGTTGGGTTTTTTTGATTTTCTTTTTTTTTTTTCCAGTTTCCCCTTCAAGTTGTGTGATGAGAAATTTTGAAAAGCCTTTTCCTTTCAAAACCTGTGATGTTCAGTGGTTTGGGTCAGAGTGTTTGTAAGTGGATGAGATTCAGCTGATAAAACCCCATGTGAATGTTAATTTATATCATACAGTTCAGCAAGTCAAGCCTTTTGTTTTAATATGAACACATCCAGCTCGATGTAATAATTACCATTTTATAGAATGGATAAATCCATTATTACTGAAAGTCTGGAACCGAGCAGCTCTCTGATCCTATGGCTGATGGGATGTCACATTTTCTGTGCCATGAGGAGCTTTTTAGTCTGTGTTGGAGCTGCTTTCTCAGCTCTGCCTGTGTGATATTGCAGTGACTTTCAGAACTTCAGTTCTGGCAGCTCTCATCGGTATTTAAGAACTTCATCATACTGAAACTGCTTTTAATTAATGAAAGGAGCCAGGCTGTAATGCAGTTCTCACATGCTGACAGACCCACGTGCTCCCTAATGTTTTGCCACGCTTTGCTCTGATGTTCTTTTGTAAATATCTGTATTTTTTATCTCCATATCACACTGGGGGCGTTTCTGGCATCTCAGCAGAGCTGTGGTCATTGCGGGAGGAGGGGGGAAATAACAAAGTTAATATTTCTCCCTCTTTTTTTTTTTAAATATTCCTTGAACTGCAGAATGCAGCTGGACAGGAATTAATTCCCAGCGCTGCGTGGATGGTAATTGGAGGGAATGAACACGTGTGGGGCTGGGCTGTGTGTGCCTGCCGTGTCTGTCTGAGCTAATTGTGGGGCACTATTCACGGTCAGTGAAGAGGAATGGGCCCTTGGCATCCTGCCTTTCAGCTGACCTATTTTAGCCATCTATCTTGGAGGGGGATCAATCACAGCACACAAGTACCAGCTTCTCTCCACTGGCTCTGCAGGGCACCCAGAGTGTCAAAACCCAACGCAGATCTCAGCATTTAAAACTTAAATGTAATGACACGAACCCTTCGTGTGGGGTTTGACAGAAACACAACACTTGGGTTTGATGTGAAGCTGTGAAATACTCATTTATGGCATGGTGGGATGGAAAAAATCACAGCTGCTTTGCAAACTGAGCTCTTAGAATCGCTTTGCCAAATTGAAATTATTTATTTACATTTCTTAGCAGAGTTGCACTCCAGCCCCGGTGTTTGAGCTGAAAAGCTCTAGGAACAGATAAAAGTCAGCAATTCTGTTTTGGGGGAGTTTCAGGCTTCCCGTGGTCCCCCAGGGAGAGCACAGGCAGCCTTGGCAATTTTATCCATCATTTGTATTCCCTGTGAGCACAGGGCTGGGCTGCCTGTATTTGATGTGAAAATGAGTGCCCTTGGAATGGGATGGTGACTCTGGCCCTCCTGTGACACCGAGGGCTCGTCCCTTCAGGGATAAAAGCCCAGGGAATGTCCAAATCCTGCTGCTGGCCTGGGACTGAGCCTCCTGAGCCAGCTCAGGGTGAATCCCAGCAAAGCTGTGCCCACACCAGCACAGGCAGGAGCTGAGCCCGTGTCTGTGTATGGCTGCCTGCTTTCCATGGACTTGCTGCTGGGAATTCCCTGATGTTTTCCTCAATGGACATCCCGGCTCTAAGCTCATATTACATAACTCTTTTAATAAGAATTGTTAAAAATTCTGTTTAACAGAATTAGTGGAGCTGACATCACTTCCAGAGCCTGGAGCAGTTATCCTACAGCTCTTTCCCAGCCATTCTGGGAAGTCCTTCCCGTGGCGGGGCCTCCAGGAGCTGCCCTGGCTGCTGACCCCTCGAGCCCGGCCTTTGAGTGAACCAGCTGCAGGGTGGGGGCTTGGAAGAAATTCCCAGTTTGCTACTGGTTTGGCACAATGGCTTCCTGATGGCCACAGAGCTATTAAGTTGGAGGCAGGCTTAATGTGTGAGGCTGAAGGAAACAATCAGGCTCTGCCAAAAATTCCTTTACCCTTGGTAGGTGGAGGGTGAAGAAGATAGTGTAGTGTGAAGTGGATTTGGGATATCAGAGTTTGGACGTGAGAATTCCAGGTGCACAATTTGATTATCTCCTCAAAGCATCCCTCTCTGAGGGGGGCTGTGTGCTGAGGTTGGTTGTACCTGGGAGAACTTGGCAGAAGGAAAATCTTTTCTGTTCTTGCTAAGTTCTGAGTGATTTCATAAAACCATGGAATGGTTTGGGTTGGAAGGGACCTAAAAGCTCACCCAGTGCCACCCCTGCCTTGGGCAAGGACCCCTTCCACTATCCCAGGCTGCTCCAAGCCCTATCCAGCCTGGCCTTGGACACTGCCAGGATTTGTGTCTGATTTATTGTGTCTGTTCACCTCTCCTTAAACGTTGGGCTTGATTTTTCTGGGGCAGAAATAATTTCTCAAGTTTTGCTCAATTTCACTCTTTTTTCCCTCCCAAATTTTCAAAATAATTTAAATAATCAAATATAATTTTCTACAGAAACACATTGTTGAGTTGGGAGTGTGCACAGTTTCAATGGGTATCTGTGAAATACAACCTATTTAAAAATCTCTATCATATATATTTAAATACATCCTGAGTTAAATATTTAAATGACATTGTCAGTCACTTGCAAAGTCACGTTTAACACAGAACTTGTGTAACCTAATGTGGTTTTACAGCTCTGCTTACAACAGAGCTTTGGGGGTTGGACTTTGCTGTCACTGCTACGTTTAGGATAAATTTTTTCTCTTATTTGGTATTTCTGTGCACAAAAGAAAGTGAAGAGGCAGCTATTGCTCAGCTGGTTTTGGTAAGCAAACAGCTGGGGACGTGTCACATCCAGATGTTGAGTGTCCTGGCACCATTCCCTGAGGAACGCTCTGGTTGGCAGCACCCCATGGCCTCGCAGTTCCCGGGTGTCTTCCTTGCCTCGGTGACATTTCCCTGAGTAAATTCCCTTCTCCGGAGCTGCCCCGGCCGTGGGAACAGCTGGATGGAGATCACCGGGATGTTGTTGTGGTGCCGTGTGCTGCCATCTAATGGGAGCCAAGCACTGTCATTCCTCCTGCCGGGAGTGAGGGACGGCCACCGGGCTCTGTCCACCCCACACAGGTGTAAATCTGCTAAAAGAGACGTGTGAGCATCCTGCAGATCTCAGCATGAACGCTGGTAAATTGTATACAGAGCTGCTTGCTGCTCTTCCTGATTCTATTTCTTCCTTTCCCTCATACAGGCTCTTGATGGAAATGTATATGATCACCTCAAGGATTATTTAATGGCATTCAGCAGGACTGAACTAGAGACATGCCAAGCTGTACAAAACACATTCCAGTTTTTACTGGAGACTTCCAGCAGGGTAAGTTTGAACTGAATGATGCTTTGGAACTGAATCCTTCCAGCACGGACAAATCCCCAGACTGAAGATTCGCTTCCAAAATCCTAACAAAACGGAAAGGTTGTTATTTTTGGTTACTCCTGAGTGGTGTTAAGTTAAAAGACACCAGCCAGCTTTCTTGGGGAGAATTTCTCCTCTAGCACCTGGGCTGCCTTCCCCTGAGTGCATTTGCATCCAGAGATGCTCAGCTCTCCTCACCCTGCATATTTGGGAGGGGAAATTGCAGCTGAGGGTTCTGCACGGTGTAATCTGGAGCAAAGCCCTGGGAAACTGCTGGGATCATTCCTTAATAATTGTCTGTCATCTGAAAATCCAAACTATTACGCTGTTTTCTCGCTGGAATTAAGAGTGGCAAACACAGCAAACAAATTGGAGCCTTGTCATAGACGTGGTTTGTTTGCTTTGTCAAGCAGCCAGACTCAGAGAGGCGTGGTTGCTTCCAGGGTAATTTTGATACTTAAATAATTCATCTGCTGGGCTAAAAGAAAAAATAAAATAATTGCCATTGAGCTCAGAAATGCTGCTTTGGTGCAGTCATAATATTCCTTTATACGTTTACCTTACCCACCCACCCAGAAACAGAGCTCATTCACACAGAGATGGGGAGCAAAAGCTTATTTAACACGTTCCTTGTTTACCTCCAAGCAAGTGATCTCACACCTTCAGAGATCTAAAGTGAAACCATGAAAATGGGCTTCGCCCCCAGCTTTGAATTTACTTGGCAGCAACTGTAAAAATAATCAAAATACAATTTTCTCTTCAGTTGTAGAAAGACTTTCAGTAATTTACCTTGGGGTGTATCATTCAGGTTGGCTTCAAATACCTTCCCCAAAAATGCTGGCTTGGAATCTTTTAGCTAAACAGGCTTCTGTATGATGTCTGCATAATTAATTTTTCCCTGTTGTATCAGATCCTTTGTGTTCAAAATACTTGGAGAGCTGCCTGGTCGGGACTTTGATCCAATTCTAAAGTGTCATATCCAAACAGTTCCTTGGAGTAGGAATCCTTTCCTTGGGTGTTTGTGTTACCCACAAGGAGCTCCAGGTCTGGCTCACTTTGCACAATAACCAAGTCAGGCTGAGTGTGTGAGGGGAAAAGTTGTGTTTCTGCTTTACTCCGTGGGCACAATGCCTGGAGAGGGGACAGAAATGTAAATCCAGCAGGGCTTTTACAACTGCTTTTTACAGCTCCATTTGCTTCTCTCCTTGTGCTTCAGGAATGCAGAGAAGAAAAACTGGTGTTGCTTTGCTCTGAAACTGTTGGATTTGTTTATCCTTTCTTTCCAGAACAGGTATCAGCAGTAATCAGCCCAAAAAAAGGGAGGTGAATCCAGAAAAAAACACCCATTTTCTCTCCACCAAAAACCACCCATGTCTTTCAAAAGCAGCTCGAGCTGTTGAACATGTAATAAATTTGTTAGCAGTTTAGAATAAACCTGTCATCAAAGCAAGGGTTTTAAATATTTATTGGGGGTTTTGAATGCTTCACCTGTTCTTTGTTAGTTTGCAGTACGAGCTTGGCAGGCCCTGCTTAGCAGAGACACCTCAGGTCATTGGGAGAAACAGTTTTGGTGTTCCACCTGAACTCTTATTTCTGTTTGTGGGATGCAATTAAATTGTATTTGCTTTAGAAAGACACAAGTTGCTTCCTGCAGGTGCCAGGGATGGCTCCTTGGGTGGGCAGGGCTGGCTGTCACCTCATGTGATGCAGATGGAGGGAAACAGCTAAAAGACAGATTTTCTGTATAAAATGCAGGTTTTTCATAGTTTTATCACAGCAATGTTTGTTGGAGCTCTGTTTCATTACTCCTGGGTCAGGGTGGCCCCTGTCATTCCTCTGACACTGGAATGGGAACGCTGACCCAAAAGAGGGTAAGTTTAGATGGGATATTGGGCAGGAATTGCTCCCTGGGAGGGTGGGCAGGCCCTGGCACAGGGTGCCCAGAGCAGCTGTGGCTGCCCCTGAATCCCTGGCAGTGCCCAAGGCCAGGCTGGATGGGGCTTGGAGCAGCCTGGGATAGGGGAAGGTGTCCCTGCCCATGGCAGGGGCGGGATGAGAGGATATCTTAGGATTTCCCTTCCCTCCCAAACCAGGCTGGGCCTGTGATTCTGTGAAAATGCAATTTAAGTTCCTTTTCACTCGAACAGCCTCACTCAAGACTTGTACTTCTTGCACTTCTCTTTTGGAAAAAGCTGATTTTCTTTGGAGCATTTTCCGAAATTCCGTTTGCTGTTTCGAGTAACTTTTCTGTGAGGTTTTTGGTAAGAGGACAAATAATGTCCTTTTTGCACATCCGTGACTGTGCCTTGTTTCTGCATAAGGGGTACATTTCATGTTTGATTTCAGGTCTGTTTTAACCTATCAATTGACATTGACTTCAGAAAGAAACTGTGTAAGAACATCGATTTAATTACTGAATAACAGGAAATCTATTTGGAAAAGTTGCAGTTTAATCCCAAGGGTACACTGTTGCTTTGGAGTCTTTCTGTTTTCTTTTTATCAGTTGTCCATTATTTTGTGCAAATGCAGGATTTCATGTGCTGGGCTTGCACATTCTCCCCAGCCCCCTGTTCTGATAACAGTTGTTTTCATTTTTAACCACTTCTTGTGGCTTTAAGGGGAAGTCTCTCAGGATTGCTGTTGGAAAAATGAGTTTTCTGCTTTGAACTGAGCTGCTTGGGAGTCAGATTTCTGTGGGGAAAGTGCATTAAAATATCTGTGTAGGTTTTCACGTCCTCAGAAACTTCATTTTGTTTTTTTTTTTCCCTAATTGAAGTTAAAATAGTTCCACATATTTGGCATGGCCCAGGGTTGTATGCCATGGTCAGTGTTCCCATGGATCTAAGGGACAATTCAATGGAATAGCTGGTTAAATTAAGTGATTTTGATGCCAGATCAGTGCTGAGCATCCTCTGAAGCTGCAGATGTTTCCTTCTTTAGTATTTTCTAAATTTCTATTTCTGGGAACTCGTGATGCAAATCCCTGTCTGTTTTCTCCCCATTCGAGTGTGTTTATGTTCAACTGCTCAAATTGGAGCAGTAATTATGTACTTTTCTGCTTTAGATGAGTGTATTATTGGCCCTGGAGGACTATTTACTTTCTTCAACTGGAGATTAATTTTTTACAGTTCAGTATTTCAGCAACACAAGCATCAACATTTTTCTGCATTAGAGAACAAGTTTTATTTCCCATTGTCCACCCAGCACAGAGTTCTTGGTCATGCACAATACTGCTATTTCTGGCTAAATAGCATCTTTATTATCTCCTTTGTACTTGTAAACCCTCAGTTTGGTAATAGATTGATATAATTTTGATGCATTTTCATCAATTGAAGCAGCGAATGCTCTGGAAGAGTTCTTCAACTGTGATCTTGTTTTTTCATCTCGCAATCACTGGGTATTTCTTTGTAAATCTGTGTAAATTGTGACATAAGAGGTTTGTTTAGGGATCTGTGTCATGCTGCCTGAAACGTATCATTAAACAAATTTAGGAGCTGAAGGAGTTTTGCTTCAGCAAAATGCAAGCTTGGAGAGTTTTCTCTGAAAGCAATTTAATAAAGAGAGATGAAGTTTGTAGCTGATTTTGGATGCATTATTCCAAATAGTCTTTTCAGCTCCCACAACTAATAATTTCTGCCAAATTAAGACTTTTCAGTTTAAGAAAGAGCAGTGCACAGGAAATTACCCACAAGAGGAGAGAAAAATATTTATGGCAGCGACACCACAGAGTGCCTATTTAATGGTTGGTGCTTTTTTCCCCATTTTGTAGGTGAATGGCAGGGATATTTTAGGTCCTTGTCACCCTGTGTGTGTCCTGCCAGCACCTCTGAGCACCTCAGGTCCTCAACTCCCTGCTGGTGCACCCAAGCTCCTGCTGCAGGTTTATCTCAGTTGGAAACTCTCTGCTGGCGTTGCTCTCCAGCTGTTTTTTCAGTTCCCAAGACAAGGAGTCTAAATAAACCTTTTTCTTTCCTCAGGTGGTGCGGGATTACAATCTCCAGCTGTTCTTACAGGAGAACGCGGCGTTCCACAAACCTCAGCCCTTCCAGTTCCAGCCCAGTGACAGTGACACTGTAAGAGCCCTGGGAATCCCTGCAGCTACTGGGGCTTGCTCTGTTTTAAAGCAGATTGTTATAAATGGGGAGAGAATCACTGGTATCCCAGCCGGGTTTAACCCAGTGCTGTATTTTTGGGAAAGAAAGGGAGAGTGACCTGGTTGCAGGAGGTGGGTGATGATAAAAAAAGCATCAAACAGGCTCTACATCATCCACAGAAGAGCTGAATCTTTTTTTGGCTTCCAGATTGTGACTAACAGCCCTGCGTTTCACTGTTTTCAGCCTAATTCCTACTAAATTTTGTTGCCTTTTTATCCTGCTGGTGGGATTCTCCCAATATTCACTAATACTGGGTTACAACTGTGCCATATAAAGTGTCCCTACACACCTCAGTTGCTCAAGGAATACTTAGAGATACGTGTAGAGAATTACTAAAAATAATACTGTTAAAGCACTGCATTCCAAAAGGATATCCAAAAATCTTATCTTGGTTTCTGAATTGCTTCCAAAGCAATCATTACTGACATTAAAACAGAGTAAATCAGAGCATGTAAGTGCCTTTCCAAACAGCACCTTGATTAAAGTGGGTTCTTGACGTCCCATTGACATTACTCATGTTATTTTGAGAAACAGCTGTTTAAAATAAGTTTGGATCTTTAAAAAATATAAACTTTTTTTTACTTGAATTCATTAGTGAACTGACTTGGGCAGTCTTGATCTGCAGTTCAGGTGATTCAGGTCAAGACTTGCATAAGAGTTGTTTTTGCAGTCACCCTGACATCTCTGCCAGGGTTTCCTTTGTATTTCCCTTTTAACAAACGCTGATTTTGATTTTTCTTCCAGAAAGAGTCAGTTACTCCCATAAATAAATGTTTGGACAGTTCTCTTGGGTGGGATTGTTGGGGTGTCCTGGGCAGGGCCAGGAGCTGGACTCGATGCTGCTGATAGGTCCCTTCCAGCCCAGGATATTGTGTGATAAAGTTTGAGGTTGTTCTTGATAACAGTGAGCAGAATCTTTCTGAGTGTCTTTGCCTCTCTAACCTTTGCTGCCGTGTGTTCTCATCCCTGTGCACTCGCTGCATCCAGAGTTTTAACACAGTTCAGCTGGTGGAGATTGAGCCCTCACCTGTCAGTGCTATGAGAATGACCATAGCAGAGGTACCTGGGGTGTTTCTGGTCAGCCTTGTGTTCTCCCTGTGCATGTGGGATGCTGAATTTATAGAGAGGTGGCAAAAGAATGCACGGTCTTTATAGATATAAAACAGAAAAAAGGGGAAAAAAAAAAGCTTTTCTCACAATGAGACTTCAAGGAGGAAAAATCAATTTAAGGGTGTTATTTGTTGGGGGGGCAGCTTCACACTTCTGCTATGCTCTTGCACAGGGCTTGTAATTGATATTCTAACCCTTTGGGGGCATGAATTAAAATGTCACAGCTCACGACAGTGCTGTGTGTAACTGCTTGCTGCTCCCCTGTGAGAGGGGAAGGGCGTGTGACAACTGCAGGCTCTTGGTGTGCACTGGTGAAATGCAGCCCCGTTGCTGATTTAATTTGGCTCCTTTTCCACAGGGCCATCCCCGTGGCCAGTGGAGCTGTAAGTCACTCCCGTGAAACTCTCCAGTGTGAGAAATGCCAGCGTTCTGTGCCCTGGCACTTGTGTGGGCTCACAGGGCCCATGTGTGCTGCTGGTGCAGCCTCACTCCAGGAATTTTTAGGGAGCGATGAATGGGTCGTTCATGTCTCAGTTCCTCACGTGCAGCAAATCCTTTGCTTGCTTAACCCACTTGGGCTGCAGAATTCCTGCATTTCCTCAGTGCACTGCAGCTTGTGAAGCTTCAGCTGCTTAGGCTGGAACCAGTTTTCCCCAAAATAATGAAATTATGCTTCTTTATGATCCATATCATTCTGCTCAGCTAGCAGAATCCTGCCTGGGCAATCCCATCTTTAATCAGTAAGTACAAGAGAATGAAGGCTCTTGCTCAGGCTTTTGAATTGGTCAGAAATTGGGTATTTTCTAACTGATGGAGCAACATTTAATTTCAGGAGAACAATTACCAAGCATTCTTTTGCCACGTGTTCTGTTTGTAGATGTTCTGCAGAGTTTACCAGAGTTCTGTTTATCAGTTGGCTTTTCGTTCCTGTGGGTTGTGCATGATAATTTTCACACCAAGGACTGAAAGAACAAAGCAGAGTCATAAATACATCCCATCAAAAGTTTCATATTAACCTTTTCCAAGAGCAAGTTGTGGGCTCTCTTTGGGCTGATCCATTGGGACTGGGCTCAAAATCTGGAGTATTGAAGTGTGACTGGAATGGAGCTGTGAGTGCTGTAGGCAGGAGGAATGTTGCAAACCACGTGAATATGGAGCTGTGAACGGAGAGCTCTGAATTCTGGTGTCAATTCCACTTCCACGTGGTCCATCCCAAACTTTTGTTTTCTGAGAGGAGAGCTGTTAGCAGGATTTCTGTGCAGTCCTTGAGTCAGGGACACCTCAGTTTGCTTTCAAAATGATCCCAACCTGCACGGTCAGAGCCTCCAAAAGTGTCTGTTCCTAAGAAAGGAAGGAATGAAACAATTTTCCATCAGCTGCCAGGATTTTGGATCCCAAACATCCCAGTTGCAGTGGGTAAAATGTCCACTCTTGAGTGCCCACAAAGAGAAAACCATTTCAAAATGTTTCACATCAGTCAGGTATTTTCCATTGTCTAAAAACTTTGGTCTGAGCTTGAATTGAAACAATTTTTCATGTTACTGAATTATTTAGATTCTTGCAGTGTTTTGGTTCATTTTGATGGACGTAAATTCTTTTAAAAATGAAAGTTTTCAAAAAACAAAACCCTAAAACAAACCACTCACCCTGAAAGAAATGGTTTGGTTTAAAAATATTCAGAGAGAGATGATTGTTCAGTTCCTAACAAACTTTAATCCTCCCCAGAAATGAACTCCCAACACGGATTTATAGACAGCAAAGTGGAGAATGGAAAAGAGTCTTTTAAAATACCTTTATCCTCCCAAGGAAACCCAGTCAGAACATCTTGGCCTTCCACAGTTTAATCATCCCCCACCCTCCCACGAGGAAAGGGATATTTATTAATTCCACAAAAATCCAGTGTGTGGAAAACACACTGTCCCCGTGCTCACAGATAAGCCACGAGAAAAGAGCAAAAGAAAAAGGAAATTCGCCAGCTTTTCTCTGTTTCCTGTTTGGAAAAGCTGCTTTTTCCTTCATCCCGGGGTTATCACGTGAGAAAAGGAGCCAGGTGACACAAAAGTGTCCCTGGAGCAGGAGGAGAAGGGCCCTCAAAAGCTGACACTTCATTTTTGGGGTTTTTTTTCCTGTTTTTCATTCGCTGTTTCCTCAAAGCACGTGAGGAAAAGCTGTGGCCCAGCTGGTTTGTCCAACAGCTTCTTGACATGAAAATAATCTTCTTTTTCCCTCTTAATCTGCACTAAAACACCTCAGGAAGTTCAGTGGGAATATTTGCAGTTTCCCCCCATGTAACTTGGCTGTTTAAATTGTGAAAATAAGGATGAGTTTCCCTGCACTCTCAGAAGAACATCTTGGAATTTCTCAGCATCTTCTGTGAAGGAATTTTATATAAGTTACATAAACAAGTACAAAAAGGGCCCATATTTCTGTATTTACAGTGGTCTGTGCTTTTAATAGCAGAACAGACTGGGTTTAAGTATAACTTTCTTGAAGCTAAATATAAAAAAAAGATTAAAGTTATTAATTAATTTTACCAACCTTTTAATGACAGAACAGACTGGTTTTAACTGTAACCTTTTTGAGTCTAAATATGTATTAAAAAGAGCTTATTATTTAATTTTATTCAGTATTTGGAATTCTTTTTGAGGAGAATTACAGCCATTCAGGTAAAGAAATTATCAGTGGGTGCAGATGGGCAAAGCTCTGCCTTTCCTCTGTGACTTGACCCATCTTGTGCCTGTCTAAAACTGATTTTATTTAAACCCTCCCACCCCAGCTGTGCTTAAAATAAGGTCTGAGATCTAATATTTATATTTGAGGTTGATTTTGAAGAAAAGGAAAGCTTTGGATCTACTTTGGGACTTAGCTGAAGTTGAATGTGAGGATCATTTCTGATTTTCTCTATGTAGAATGAGCTGAAATTGGCTCCCAACGTGATGGGTTTTGTTTAATTTTCACTGCCTAGTTGATTTTACTTTAATTTTCATCACCTAATTTTAATTTAGAGAGCGCACTGATAGAATTCTTGGGGGTTTTGCAGTCAGGAAACACAATTTAAGCAAAGCTTTGGGTAATTTCTGGCAGGGAAGATCAGAGAGCAGAAGTTACACTTGAAAGAAGTGACCACTTAAGAACTAGAAATTTGTTTATATTGTATTGAAAATATCTACAAAATCAATTTTTCTGTGTCCAACTCTATTTTAAAAGTCCTTTTTTTGCCTTTGGTTACCTAATGAGGGCAATTTTTCTGTATTTCTAGTTCTAACAGATTTTTGGAAAAGTTGGCTGGGAGTGCAGCTGCTGCGAGGGCTGAGGCAAATGAGCATAATTATGAGGGTGAGAATAGAAGTAAATTAACAAAAATACTCTGTACTCTAATTTCAGTATTAATTTCAGTGAGAACAGTAAAAACCTTTAAAAATAAATAAGATTCAAATTCATTTTAGAAAAGGGTTGTGGCTTTTCATCTCTTTTATATAGCAGCAGTTCTTAGTACAGAAACACCAAGGCCTAGGAATAAAAGAGTTGGGTTGATCAGTGATATTTAATAAAAATCTATACTTTTAAGGTTCTAGACTTAAAAAAACAAACAAACAAACCCAAAAAATCTGAAACAAACCCCCAAAAACCCAAAGGGAAACAAATAAAAAACCCCCAGAACCCAAACCAAAACAAAAAAACCCGAAACAAACAAATCAAACCAAAACATCCCTGCCCAGTTGGACGTTCCTTTTCCTTCTGCAGCCCCATCAGCACTTCATTTATTAGATTAATAAATTATTGTTTAGTATTAAAAATATATTATTAATTTGTTAGTTTAAAAAGCAGAATGTGGTTCTGTAAAGTAACAATAATAGGTTGATTTGGGTTTAGACTTACTGTAACATCTAGGTTATAATAATAATAGTGGATTTAAGTCCTTTTTTTATTATTCTGAGGGGAAAAAAAACCCCTGTATTCAAAAAAATCTTAATTTTTGAAGATGAGGAGTGTCCAATTTGAAGTGCTGGAAATTGACTGAAATATGAGTCAGCCCCAGCTCACTCGTGGCTAAATTAAAATTACATGAGTTCAGCAATAACAGACTAAAAGGAGCCCCAAACTTGGCTCATGATTTTCTCAGAACTGCTGAGTTTAGCAGTGAGTCGTGTGAAAAATGTCATGTGTGTTCCTTCCTCCTCCCCAAAGTGTTGCTCTGCAGTGCTGGCATGGAAACTTCTTCTTTTCACCTCTTTTTTAAAAAAAATGCCTGGTTTTCAGACATGTTTCATGTCGGTGCTTTTGACGCAATAAACGTTCCCTGCTTTTTGCCTCGGTTGAAGTGAACTTTTTTAGGCCTCAGCCACAGAAATCAGGAGCTTTGAGGCTCAATGTTTTTTTGCTTTCAAGACAGCTCTGTGCCATCTGCATCCAGATATAACTGGATAAATAAGAATACAGGCTGAGTTTGGCCTTGTTGGGAGGCAAATCCTGCACCTGCACCAACATTTCAGACCGAAGTGGAGAAGTGACATTTGTCTGCAGCCTGAATGCTTTTGTTAATTTAAGAAACAGCAGTGCTGCCCCTAAGCTTTTTTAGCTGCCTGGAGCCACCCAGAACTTTCAGTTGGTTTACTGATCGAATTTTTAGCACTAAACACTGTTTTCGTTGTAATCCAAGCCCTGAGGGAACAGCAGAGTGTCCAGCTATGTTTAGCTCAGGTTTTTTGGCTCTCTCTTCATTCCTTGGCCACGGAGGGTGGGTTTGGTTTCCCTCTCTTTTTGGAAGAGGTTAAATTGAGTCATTGGACGTCTTGGCACCACCAGGTTCCAGTCTTGAAAACACTGCAGCTTCATGGAGTAAATCAGGATCAGACCCTTCAGTTCCTCCACCTTCTTCCCTACAATTTGGAGTTTGATGTCCACAGCAGATAAATCTGGTTTAGCTCCTTTCTTCCCACCTATTTTAAAGGCAGCTGGGTTTTCATTTCTTACTTGATGTTCCCCTCCAGTCTGTCTTTCCCTGAGGGTACAGAATTAAGGCTTTTCATTGCCCCGTTTTTATTTTGTTTTATTTTTAACCCTTGAAGCAAGGGTGAGGTCTGCCTGGGTGCAATACTGCTTTATAAATAACTAACACAATTCTGATCCAGCAAAATTCCTTTATTTTTTAGTAGGCCCTTAAGAGTAGCCACAAAGTCTGCGTTCATTTTTCTGGTCAAGCGCTTTTGATAAATAGACTAAAACCCAAAATCACACTTGGGATAATGGAAGAAGATTATCAAGTGACTGACAAATCTGGATCCTTTGTGTCTGGAAATGAGCTGCTGAGTAGGAGCAAGAGCAGTGGGAGCACAGAAAATATGTCCTGGGCTGTTTTCACTCTCAGGTGTTTCATAGGGAAGAGGGAATGTGAAAGGTTTTGCTGAGGTTAAAACTCAGGTGGAAGCTGTGGAAGAAGCTGTGTGATAAGCTGGGAGAAAACGGAGGTGAAATGTTATCCTAAGGATTGGATGTGCCTAAATAAATCCATGTGTTGTCCTCTTCAAGTTTACAATGGAGTAGCTTAACAGAGGTAATTAAAGAAGTCAGTAATGAAGGAATACAATTCTATAAATCCACCTCAGTAAAAGCCAATTTACCGATTAATTTGAGAGGATGGCTGAAGAGATCCGTGCCTGAAGCTTCACCTTCCTCCCTGTTCATCCCAGAGCTGGCCCCGTGCCTGCACCTCTCCTCCTCCTCCTCTTCTGGGCTGCTCCACACCTTGTCTGACAGTTCCCTGTGCTTGGAAAACAACACTGACGTGGCCATTTCTGACACTGAGAGCAAAGGCCAGGTTCAGTTCTGATGGCAAGCAACTTCACTGAGCAAAGTCACGAGCTGAACCAATTTTGCCTCTTTTTCAATTAGATCCCCTGGTGGGATGTCGACCTAAGATAGTATTTTCTGCCTCTTCCATGAGAACAGTGTAATCTAAAGGCCAGAAAAATCTTGTTTTCAGAATGACTTCGGTTTGCCTCCTGGTGTCTCTTGGTTTTGCTCCAGTCTGTGCCAAATGCTGGTGCAATGATTAAACTGTCATCCTTCCCTGACACAAATCATTCCACTTTTCCTGCTAAAACACCTGAGAACAGCATCTCCTCTTCTGCAACAGCTGGAGGCTTCCCAGCTACCCTGAAAATAATTCCTTGTCTTTCTGCTCTCTTACCCTTTCCCGATGGCCAGCCTTGGATTTCTCCTGCCTAAACAACCTTTTCATCCTTGTGGGCTTCTCCTCTAGTTTCAAACTCCACCTGATGAAGAAAAATGGTGTCTTTTGAACCTCACAGAGTGAGAAATTTGTGACACGGGCATTTCTCTCACACTTCAACAGCTCTGTGCGTATTCCCTGTTCTTGAGTCATAGCT
This sequence comes from Platysteira castanea, assembly GCA_013397175.1. Taxonomy (NCBI): domain Eukaryota; kingdom Metazoa; phylum Chordata; class Aves; order Passeriformes; genus Platysteira; species Platysteira castanea. Next base: position 70,347 of record VYXC01006701.1, on the reverse strand, counting down.
GATAAGGGGTTTTTTTGGTTGATCTCAAAGGCTGTGCAGGATTATGTCAGGACTTGTGATGAAAAGAAGTGAAGAGGTGTTGTGGATTGCAGTGACTGGCTCAGGGAAAAAAAATAATGGGGACTGGTAGAGGTTGGAAGGGATCTCTGGAGTTTGTCTGGTCCAGAGCTGGTTGTCCACGACTGTATCCAAGTGGCTTTTGGATATCTTCAGAGATGAAACCCATCCCAGATGATTCTGTGACTCTGTTACGAATGGAAATGATAGAAAGATTGGGAATGATTTCAGTAATTCCGTGCTGGGAAAGGTGTCTGTTCTGTTCAGCCTGTAGACAGCAGAGAACTATTTCATCTCACTTTAGTTGGAACTTCTTGAGGAGGAGAAGTTTACTTTTTGTCACTGACACAACAATAGCAGGAATAAGATGGAACAATAGCAAAAATGCAATTGGAAATTGCAGCCTCTGTTTTGCAGACACCAGCATTTCTGGACAGAAACTGCTGTAGTTTAGTACTGAAGTGCTGTACTAAAATATTTGGTGGCTTTGTGGTTTGATCACAGTTTACAAAGAATGAGCCCCTTGCTCACACCAAACCTTTTGTCTTTAGGAAGGAATTGTTCCCTGGGAGGGTGGGCAGGCCCTGGCACAGGGTGCCCAGAGCAGCTGTGGCTGCCCCTGGATCCCTGGCAGTGTCCAAGGCCAAGGTTGGCTAAGGCTGTGGAAGGTGTCCCTGCCTATGGCTGGGGTGGCACTGGGTGGGCTTTAAGGTCCCTTCCCACCTAAATCATTCCATGATTCCATGACCTATGCTTCCTGTTTACTTTGGGAATTGAATTCTTGTGATCTTCTGGCTTTTGGAGTTGGCTTCCCACGACCTGCTACCATCCCAAAGTTCACAAGGAAGTTCTTGTTCTATCTTCCTTGTTTCACAAGAAACAAGATCCCAGGCTGATAAATGTGATATGGAGTCACCCTGTAGGTAAACACAGAGGTAGCCTGGGGTCTGTCTGGGCTGTGACTCATTCCTCATTCCCTGTTCCAGAGCCGGCAGCTGGAATCAGAGACTGGAACGACTGAGGAGCACAGCCTCAACAAGGAGGCGCGGAAATGGGCGACCCGCGTGGCCCGGGAGCACAAGAACATCGTCCACAGCCAGCGGGTAGGTCTGGGAAAAGCACATTTCTTGGGAGAGGAGCTGCTGCAAGCACCAGGGAATTATTTGGGACCTGTATTCCCGTGGGTGTCAAAAGTCTGCTCAACGCTAGGAAAATCCACGAGGAATTTGCCGTTAAATTTAATGTGAAGGCACAAAATTAGATGTGAATTGATAAATTTATTTCTATGTCTGTAGCTCAGCTCAGAAGAGCCAAGGGCTGTGTTTGGCCATCAGGCAGCTGGATTTTGGAATGTGTCTATTAGGAGTGAGAATAAAGACAAAAGTTCCTTGCTCTTCCCCCAGAAAAGGCAGCCGTGGAGGAGTCTGCTGCACTTTCACCACACTCTGCCCAGTTTCCCGCTCTTCCCTACAATTCCAACCCCCAAGCACAGCATCAGCTGGGGAAAAACAACATCCAGAATGCTCTGGCGTCTCTGGGAAGGCTCCAGGGAGGCCTGAGAGCCCTCTCCAGTGCCTAAAGGGGCTCCAGGAGAGCTGGAGAGGGACTGGGGACAAGGGATGGAGGGACAGAACAAGGCAGAATGGCTTCCCACTGCCAGAGGGCAGGGACAGAGTCATCACCTTTTTTTTCTGGGATGGACATTTGTTGGTCATCCCCAGTGTCCAATCAAACAGTAACTTCCCCGATGGTCACAAATATTTGTCCTTGGCATTTACTGCATCCGTGGTGGTTTCCTTGTTCCTGGCAGACCCTGGAAGAGCTGGAGTGCCACGGGCCGGTGATGTCCGAGCAAACCCGAGCGGAACTGGAGCAGAAAATAGATGAAGCCAGGGAGAGCATTCGCAAGGCTGAGGTAAAAAGGAAATTCTTCTGGCATTTTCACTTTCCACAGGTAGAGCTTCGTTACAGCTGTTTCATTTGGTTGGTGGAAATGTCTGTTTTCAGCATCAAAAACCAGGGAATTTTAAGATTTTTTTTTCTTCATTTGGTATTTGTCGCATCACTGACTCAACTTCATAAAACTCCAGAAGAGTGATCTTAAAAACATCTCCTGATGAAGAGGGAGTCCTCTCATTTTCCACTGTCAAAAAGGTCAAAGATTTCTATACTTGGGGCTTTATCAGAAACAGATTGAAAAACAATCTCAGGTCTACTAATTTCCTTCTGCTTGAAGGAATTAATACCAGAAAATGGTGATTTTATCTCTGTCTTCATATTTTTAGAAGCAACTGCCACGTGCTGTTGTAGTGGGTTTTGATACACAAACTGATTCTGGCTGTTGATGGGAAGACACTGGAAATAATCCTTGTATCTCTGCTTTTACTGTGAGGTGCTTTAAAGGGTTACAGAGGTTTATGGGGCCTGTTGTGGGTTAAGACTCATGAAAAAATTAACTTCTTATTTGCCTGCCAGTGCTGGGTTGGTAAAAGTGAACTGTTTTCATGGCCACGGACTGAAAAACCCCCTTGCAGGCAGCAGGATCTGATCTGCTGGGTTTTGGATGAGTGGGTTGCTTAATTAAAACTGTAGAACAAACTTAATTGTTTCAGTGAAGTGCTTCTCATACCTCAGAGTACCTGGTGTAATTAGGAATGTGATTTACAGGTGAAGGGGTTAGAAAATACAGAGCAAAATTATTCCTCCTCCTGGCAGGAGAACTATCAGGCTCCCTTTTTAAAGCAAGATCAGGATATGGTTTTTTAAATCTAATTCTTACAGAAAGTGGTTTAAAAACCTGTTTTGAGTAAATTATTTCCAACAGACCACACTCCAAATTACTTGTGTATATACATGTATAGTTAATGATTAAATCTGCAAGGATGGAGAGCACAAGAATAAAAGATAAAGGCAGCAGCAGCAAGAAATAAAATCAAGTTAAGAAGCTGTGCCAGATCTCACAACAAAATATTATAAAATTAAAATCAATTATGAATTAAATCAGTCTGGAACTGAAGTGACTGAGGATAGAGGGAAAGTGCCAAAAAGTGGAAGTTTTATATACATACAAACACGAATTATTTTCTCCTAGATGTGTTTTAGCTAATACAAATAATTTTAGCTAATACAGTTTTTTCCTGGTTTTCCCATGTGTTGGAGTTAAACCATCCCTTATTTTTCCAATATTTAACACATGCCCTGGTTTTCAAGGGAATATGGTGCCAGTGCCAAGTATTTGAGGATGAAATCCCTCTCAGTGACTGGGGGATTTTTGCCAACTTCTTTCTCTTCGGCTGCATATTGTAAAGTTATCCCTGAGTTTTTGGAATGGTGTGGAAACCACTCTGTGGGACTTGTCTGTATTGCCACCAAAGCTATTTACAGTGTCTCATTGTTTATTTTTTTATGATAAGCCAGTGAGGGAATTCAGGGAGCTTTTCTTTCCACTTGGGAATGGCTTTTTCTTTCAGCCCTGTTAGTCCCCACTCCTCTAAGACTGAGTTCAAGTCCATTAATTAGACAAGAGATTTCTGCACACATAAAATCCTGGAGAAGAACAACCTAAGCTTTGAGCTAAACCCTTTTCTTTGGGAATGCAATTATAATTCCTTCCCGTGTGTGAAAACCAAACATTCCTGCATATTTAGGTGCAGCTGATTGAGCTGGAATTACTGAGGGTTGGGTTGGGGTGTGGTATTTGTGCAAGAAGTTATTTAGGCTGTAGGGAGGCTGTGGAGTTTGTTCTGGTATCACATCTGGAGGTGTGTGAGGATGACACGGAGATCTGATTTTTATTTCATTTTTATCTTCAAATGTTTGTTATTTTTATGGATTTTTTTATGCCTGTTCTATCCCATTTTGGTTTTCTTCACTCGTTCCTTTCCCTTTGCAAATTCACTTTCTTCCTTCTTTTCTGTCCTCATCATTCCTGAAGGGGAAGGCAACTTCAGAAACATATTGGGATTAATTTTTTTCTGATTTGGTCATCTTCCAGTTGCCTGTTTCTCCTTGGGGAATTTTATATCCCTGACGGATTGCTCCAGTGCCAGTCTCAATGTGCCTTAAAAAGCAGGACGAGCTGAGTTCAGGGCCTTTTAGAGAGGATTTTTGTTGGTAAAGGTTTTTTTTCCAGGGTGTATTGGGCATAGATGTGCTCATCTCACTGCCCTCTTCCCTGGAGACCCTGAATCCAGGGAAATCTAAGCCCTGGGAGGAGCTGAGGAGCTGTTCCATATGGATAACAGCACTTAACAAGCACAGGGATGTGGAAACGAGTGTAGTTTGAAAGTACAGCAGAGGAATTGAGTAAAAATGTGCTCAGGATCAGGAAATACTGGAGAATCCCAAGTTTTTTGTCTTCTACAGGATGAATATAAACCCTCAGATTGGCACATCCGCATCTCAGTGGGTTATTTCTGATCTTTTTCTCCCTGGGATAACTGGTATTTTTCCTTGTGATGTTTTCAGGGAGCAAACTCCTTGATTAGAATTGGGGGGAAATTAGGAATTCCAGCAGAGTGCTGCTGTGCAGGTGATACACATGGCAGATGTGACTGTAACTGATAACCAGAACACACATTTTTGTGCTAAAATTGGAAAATTTGAGGTTTGTTGAAGGTGGGTTTTTTTTGTTTGTTTGTTCGATTGCTTATTTTCAAAGGGAATGTTAAAATAATGTTAGATTTTGAGTGATAATACCTCTGGCACTGGCAAAGAAGTAAAATTGACTGTAGTTAATGACACACCGTGGAGTTTAGATCCAGAGGAATTCCATCCTTGTCCCAGCAGCGTTGAACCACTTTGATAAAGACAAGCCCTGAGAGCACAAGGTGCTCCTTCAGATTGAAAGTGGCAGAGTTCAGGCATCAGCTGTGAAGGAGATCAATGAAAAAATTGGAAATTGATATTGAAAACTGATAATTTGTGAAAATAAACCGTTCTTGAAGCTCCTCTCTACTCACTCAGCCAATTCAGGTAATTGAAGTAGAACTACTGTGTTTTAAGCTTTGATTTCTGTAACAGCAGGAAGGAAGGAATTGAGCTTTCCATTTTCCAAATGCCTGAATCCCTTTATCTTTCAGTGAACAGAAATTTACTGGCAGCAGAGCCCGACCCCCCTGAGCCCCCTCCTGTCAGGGACTTGTGCAGAGCCACCAGGGCCCCCCTGAGCCTCCTTTTCTCCAGGCTGAGCCCCTTTCCCAGCTCCCTCAGCCACTCCTGGGGCTCCAGCCCCTTCCCAGCTCCGTTCCCTTCCCTGGACACGCTCCAGCCCCTCCATGTCCTTGTCCTGTGGGGCTCCAAACTGCCCCCAGGACTGGAGGTGCCTCAGCAGTGCCATGAGGAGATTTCCTCTCCTCATTTTTCCTCTCTCAGATCAAAGATGCAGTGTGGGTCTCCCCAAGCAGTTGAGCTGTCCCATGGTTGATGTGATTTTTCTCCGGGAGGGTGGGAGGTTTCCCATTTGCGCTCAGGTCTTTGGGCCTCCACAGCAATTAATCCTGTTCCCACTTAATTATGGAGGGGGATGTATTTTGTCTCCTCATCAGGATATCTACAGCTCTCCAGAGAGTGTTTGTACCAGATTAGATCTGGTTAAGGCTCACTGCGGTGCTGTTTGCTTGGTTTAATCAGCTCTGAGGTGTGGGCCATTTTTAATTGTACATGGAGGGCTGATTTCCCCTCTCCTTGTATTTGGCCGTGGATATTTATTGCTGTGTTGTGTCACAGTGGGAACAAAGCAAATTCCATATGCTTCAGGAAAAGAAATGAAATGGAGTCGTGGAATCACAGGGTGGTTTGGGTTGGAAGGGACCTTCAGGATCATTTAGTCCCACCCTCTGCCACACCTTCCACAAGACCAGGTTGCTCCAAGCTCTGTTCAACCTGGCCTGGAGCACTTCCAGGGGATAAGGCTCCTAATCCAAAGAAAAGGTGAATTTGTAAAATGCCAAAAAGGGGCTGGGAGAGCTGTGCAGGGAACCAGGTGCTGTCCCTGCAGGAGATGTGTGGGAGCTGTTGGTCTTTCCAGGTCAGCAGATTAGGGGCCGGCCTGGAAAAATGCCGGGGACATCCACAGAGCAGGAATTTCAAACTCTCCTGGTGAAAAGCAGTTTAGTGAGGGGGAGAGGGATTTTTTTATGTGGCAGATAGTCCCAGGACAAGGGGGAGCTGCTTTCTGCTGCCAGAGGGCAGGGCTGGATGGGATATTGGGAAGGAATTGTTCCCTGGGAGGGTGCACAGGGTGCCCAGAGCAGCTGTGGCTGCCCCTGGATCCCTGGAAGTGTCCAAGGCCAGGTTGGATGGGGTTTGGAGCACCCTGGGACAGTGGAAGGTGTTGGGCTTTGGGGTGTTTCTAGTCCAGCCTCTACCTAAACCCGACTGAATTTTTTGGTTATGAAATGTCCATAATATATTTCACCACATGAAGAACCAGTGTTCAGCCCAGGCCCACAGAGAAATGCGTTAATGAAGGTTTGCATTCATTTATTTTATATATGTTTAATTATCTCCTTACAGAATTTGAGTGATTTTCATTCAGCCCCATTCCCAGCAGGAACTCCACAATTTCAGTCCTTAGGGATCTTTAATATTTTATGTGCCTAAGCTTGGGAAAAATCCATCTGCCAGTTGGGTTGGAGCTGTGCAGGTGAATTCTTCTCCATGAGTAGCTTCCCCTCTGTCTCCTAAACCTTGGAATTCCCTTGGGAGAGGTGTTATCTGTGCCAGTGCCTCATTTCCTGTTTGCTTCACCCCAACAGCCTCGTTGGATTTCAGTCAGTGCAGGTTATTTATCATATAAATTAACTCCTGAAGAGCTGTACAAACCTCCCACCCAGCCTCCCACTTAGGAAAGAAACCCACTCAGTGTTGTGGTGGAAAATGTCATTTAGGAGCTAATGTCCCACCTGGTGTAGAAAAACGATCCAGAATTTGGGTGAGTTGTGTTGGACAGGATTTATCTTTTTGCTTGGGGTGGTTTTGCCACAGCTTTGGGTTTTCCACCCCAAACCCCAGCAAGGCAGTGAAAGTTGGATTTTGTGGGTTATTTCCTCATACGCTCCTACTTTAACACAGTGAGCTGTGTTTTAAAATTGAACTGCATGGAGTAAGACTCACTTTGGGTTTTGAGATGTTTAGGGCATTCCAAGACTTAATTATAAATAAAATTATGGTCATTTCTGCCTATCACTGCATCATAATTCCAGTGGCCCAAAGTTTAACTTTTCCTGAAGAGAATTACTTAATTTTAATACCTTTTTCAATTAAAATCCTAGAATTTAAACAAAAAGTGTTTCTAAATGGGGACAGAAATAAAGATAATGAGTTTCCAGAATGTTTTGCCAGAATCTTTCCACGCTGATTTCTTCCTGGCTAAAAGAATTTGCCAAATGAGAGTGACCAACCACTTGGGGACATGGTCAGTGGTGGCCTTGGCAGTGCTGGGGGAATGGTTGGACTCCATGATCTTAGAGGGGTTTTCCACCCTAAATGATTCCAGGATTCTGTGATTCTAGGATTCTAGGATTTTGTTCCTGCCACTAAAAAAATATTGCAGTGGAATAAAACATTTCTCACAAAAGACGGTTTAGGTCTCCTCATAATCCTAATTTAATCTGATTTTAGTACCTGACCAAGATCCTAAGTACAACTTCTGTGTAGAAGAAATAATTCTGAATTCTTTAGGAGAAAAAAAAATCTGGGCATGGCACAGGGTTTGTTCTGCACCTTGAAAAGCCGTGGCAGGTAAAGCAACTCTGCTTTCAGGAAAATCCATTTAAAACTGGCTTTAACAATCCTAAACCAGAATACTGAAGGGGCCCCATTTTGCATTTCTGTGTGGTTTTTACCCCTACACCTTTATAAATGGCTTTGAAGGACTTGGATCCGAGGTGTTTTGTGGGATGTGAAGGAGCTCTGGGTTTCTTTCCAGCCCTTTTCCTCCTGGGAACAGGGAACAGCTCTGTAATGTTCCTGCTGGCTTTCATTTCCATGAGGAGCAGTTGCGTGTGTTCATCTTGAGTAAACTGTGGGTCTAAAACCTTTGCTTAATTAAGAGTGGAACAGTAAATAAACAAAACAATTCCATCTCCCATGTAGAGCAATGTCAGGTATGTGAGGAATAGATAACAGTGTTTATATTTTCCAGAACTTGGGTGGTTTTGCCTTTCATCTTCTTAGAACCTCCCAGCAGAAAGAACAGCTCGGAGAAGCAGGAACCCCCCAGAAGAGTTTGTACATCTTGTGGGTGGCTGATGGTTTTTTAATCAGCGTAAAAATGTCCCAGTCCTGAGCTGTTAACCAGTAATTGGTGGCTGTAAACAGCAATTTCACTGCTACACAGGAAAATGTTTGTCCTGCAGGGAGGCTTCCTAACAAGGACATTTGGGCAGCACCCAGATTTCAGAGCCAGTGCTGGATTCCAGCTTTCCTGGGCTTGGGAAGCTCAGCTGCCTCCCTGGAGATGCTGGGTGTTGCTGGGGATGCCGGGGGTCACTAGATTGAAGATATGGGGAGCATCCAGTGGGAGGGAGGGAGAGAAAACCAGTGGTTAAAGCCTTGTTTTGTTTTGAATGTGATGATCTTTTCAAGGGAGACAGGCTTCCAGAAAAGCTGGTGACACAGTGTGGTGAAATGCTGGTGAAATCACCCGTATTGCCCTGTTTCCTTCTTACCTAACGTTTTATTCCGGGATAATGAAAGCATCAAACCCCAGCTAATGTAGGTGTAGTGATGTTTGAATGAAATGTTTGTGTCTTTATGGAATCATGGAGTCATTGAGGTTGGAAAAGCACTCTGAGATGATTCAGTCCAACCCAGCACTGCCAAGGCCACCACTAAACCATGTTTGAATGTGAAGCTGTTCCTGTGTGAGAAGCAGGATAAAGTTATACTCCTGGGTAGTATCCTATTTGTATTTTTCCTATAGGTAGGAAGCTGTTAACTCTGGTCTACCAGCATAATTATTTAGGTGAAAATATAATCTCAGCTTGTAAATAACTTTCAAGTGCAGGCCTGACCTAATGCTCCTGGTGCTTTTATGGCTTGTCTGCAATGGAATGAAACTCAAAACATTTGTGGTTTGGAACAAACATCTGTTGACTGTTAAGGCTCCTGGGTGTAAATAGGGAGGGGGAACTCCACTGGATTTGCTGGGTACGTTGAATTAAAACCTCTCGTCAAGTACAGTCAAGGATTTTGGAGCAGCTTGTTTATTTTAGCTCACAATTTGTACAAACAAACTACAGCAGAGCGAGGACTAACAGCAACTGCAGATGTTTGTAGCAGCCTGGACCAATGTTTATTGCTGGGGCATAACTCAGCCTAATTGGAAATTGCATAACGAGGTAAACAGCAAAACAACCAGGCTGAGCAATTCCGTGGTGGAGGCACAGGGAAAGTCCTTGTAAATTGGTGTCAGCACATAAAGACAAGTAAGGGGAAAGCTGCTTCACTCCACAAGTAAATATATACATTCATATTTTTATATTCAAGGCCAGGTTGGATGGGTTTTGGAGCAAGCTGGGATAGTGGAAGGTGTCCTGCCCATGGTGGGGGGTAGGACTGAATGAACTTTCAGGTCTTTCCAACCCAAACCATCCTGGGATTCTGTGACCAAGTTGCCTTTGACAAGGTTGTTCTCCGTGCCCTGCGTGTTCCTGTGCAGCTCCAAGGTTGAGGTGGCTTTGTTCAAAATCTTGAATGCTTAGGAGCAGGAGAGAGGGGATGCACATTCGTGTATTTAATGTTTCCTCCTTTTCTCAGCTCTCTGAACACTATTTACAGTACCTGTTAATCGTTCACTTGGAGACCCTTGCATGAAGAAGTGGAAACTTCCCTTGGCTCAGTGGTTTTGGCTTTTCCCGTGGGAAACACCTCTCAAAGTTGTCCCATCCTCCTTTCTCTGTCCCTAATTACGGGGGAGAGCACATGCAGGTAGCTGTAGCCACATGAAGATACATTTAACATCATAAATTCTCCTCTTAAAACATACCTACTCTTTAAAATCACATTTCTTCCACGCAGAATTTACAGTAATGCCTCTCAAAAGTGGTTTGATTGAGACAGATTTAAAGTCACCTTCACAAATTAAGTGAAAATGGAGACATGTTAAGGGGTTCAGCTTAATAAAGTTAACAGTCATTTCTTTTCTGATTTATTTTCTCAGTAGAAAGATATGATTCTCTTATTCTATAAGTCCAGCAGCTTGTCAAAAATGAGAAAAATACCTCTATCACTTCAGCTCAACGCCAAGTTCTGTATGGAGTAAGGATGTGTGTAAGAGATAAAAATCTACATGGCACCAGTTGGCATTTTAATTCACTGTGCACATATTCTTCATCATCTGCTGTGCTTCAGCCACTACTGAAAAGGGAATTTCCCTCTAATTTTTGCCTGGACCCATCTGTTTTTGCTGGTTTTGCTTGGATTCTCAGTGCTGCTGACACCTTGGTGTGTCAGGGGTGCTGCACCGAGGTGCTTCAGATCCCTGTGGGAAGGGCTGGAGGGGAGAGAAAGGAGAGGAAGCTTTGCTACTTGCTAAAAATGACCCGTGCTGTGAAAGGGAATGCAGGAAAAATTCCGAGGTGCTTCAGTGGGTTTCTGTTGCTGCCTCCATCAGTGACCCACTGAAGGATTTTTGGGAAATTGCTTGATTTTTGTTCCTCTCGTGAGCAAGGGCAGCAGGAGGGTGTTGAGAGGGCTGGACTGGACAAAAATATCCTCAGTTTTTTTCCCGAGGTTTGCCCTCCACTTCTTGATGCAAATCTGCTTTTCTGGAAATCCTGAATTTCTTCACGCTGCTCTTCCCATCCCTCCTGTTTAGACTGTGAACTAATTTGGATCGGGGTGGTGCTTTGCCATGAATTTGCTAAATCCTTGGCTCCATCGGCCAGCGAGTGTGCCAGGATGCTGAAGTGAACCCAGCTGTCAGAAAACCTCCATTTTCATGCTGTTCTGAAGACAAAAACCCTGAAACTGTTTGTTGGAGTGCGATACTTATTTAATTTTGGGATTATTAACATACTCTGTTTCCATAACAAATGAGTTTCCTGTGATCTCTGGCACATGCTGGTGGGTTGGTGTGTGTGTAGCCTCTCAAATTTATTTGTGTTTCACGTCCAGTTCAGTCACCACCTGGAAGGGCCTGCTCTGTGGATATTCCTAATTTTAAAAATCCTGGGAAGCACTGGGTTGTTGGACTTCAAAGCTGCAGTGAACTACTTAAGGGTGTGAATTGGGAGCGAGCATAAACTCAGAGGTGTTATTTTAAAAACACCAATGTTGCTCTGGTTTTTTGCTAAGCCTTCTGTTTTAACCTTGGAGTCGGAATTCTTTCTCACACAGTTTCATGTAAACAATAGCCGATGTTTATTGAACCATCTATTCTGTTTTCATTCCTTTTGTGATAAGAGAAACTTTGATGAGCACCTTTTTTCTCCAGTGGGATTGAGAAGGAAGTGACACGTCCTCCAATCCCTTGTGGAGTTGAGAATTCTATAAGAGGTGACTCATGTAAATACAGTTGCTCTTTTCCCTCCTTTCTGCTGAACCTAGCAAGTGTGAGAGCATCTTTATTGTGTTTTCCCAAACACACACCAACTGGTGAGACTGGCTGGGCCTCCAGAAAAACCATTCCCCGTGTCTTGGCTCACACCACATTCCTGCAGGCGAGGAAATGAGGAATGGGCCTCATTCCCACAGGGAGCAGCTTCGGGAGCCACCCGGATCGTTGGCGGGGCAGAAAACGTGGCGGGGCCAGGCGGAACCCTGAGGAGTTGTGACCCGCGTGTGTTTGTGTCCCCAGATCATCAAGCTGAAGGCAGAGGCGCGGCTGGAGCTGCTGAAGCAGATCGGGGTGTCCGTGGACACGTGGCTGAAGAGCGCCATGAACCAGGTGATGGAGGAGCTGGAGAACGAGCGCTGGGCCGGCCTGCCCTCGGTCACCAACAACGGCTCCGCGCACCTGGTACGGCTCCGGGGGACAGCTCTGCCCAGGGCCAGGGCATCTCTGCAGGGGCTGCTCCTGGGGTAGAGTGAGCCCAGAGAGGGCCCCGGAGCTGCTCCAGGCTGGGAGAGCTGGGGGTGCTCAGCTGGAGAGGAGAAGGCTCCAGGGAGAGCTCCGAGCCCCTTGCAGGGCCTGAAGGGGCTCCAGGAGAGCTGGAGAGGGACTGGGGACAAGGGCTGGAGGGACAGGACACAGGGAATGGCTTCCACTGCCAGAGGGCAGGGATGGATGGGATTTTGGGAAGGAATTGTTCCCTGGGAGGGTGGGGAGGCCCTGGCACAGGGTGCCCAGAGCAGCTGTGGCTGCCCCTGGATCCCTGGCAGTGCCCAAGGCCAGGCTGGACGGGGACTTGGAGCAGCTTGGGCCAGTAGAAGGTGTCCCTGCCCATGGCAGGGGGTGGCACTGGATGATTTTCAAGTTCCCTCCCACCCAAACCATTCCGTAAAAAAAACCTTGATAATGTTTGGTTGGTTGTTAACCAGCGGGGAAAATCTTGTGGTTTTACATGGCTGAATTTAATGGAAAAACAAAGAACCCCGCCAAAAAAAAAAGGATTTGGGGGTTCTTTTGCTGAGTTTATTTTAAATTAATTTTTCTGACCTTGGGTAAATGCCATAGTATTTATTTGCCGTTTCCTGAGAAGAAAAATGTCTGTGTGTTCCTTTAAAGTTTCATTAATAGTTTAGGTTGTTATCTTGAGATCCCTGAATTAGAGACTTCATTCTTCCAAATAAAGTCTTCGTTTTTCCTTAGAAAACTAGGTTCTACATCATCCCTTAAAGAATCATTTATGTAGAGATTGTGGGGAAAGTCATCAGGAGACCAAAGCCTGTTTTCCAAATTGATTCAGATACTTTGTGGTAAAAAAACTTAATTCATTGAAAAATCAGTGTGTGGCTTTGGAAAACAGACTTTGCTTTCCTATGACCAGGGTTAGATGGTTTCCCTCAAAGATTTTTCATGGATTATTTGAGGTACAGTAAGAAGTGCTGGGAAATGGTTGGACCCAGTGATCTTGGAGGGCTTTTCCAACCAAAGTGGTGCAGTGATTCCAAGCTAACTCTTTGGAAAATTTCATCCAATATACCCAAAACTGATCTAAAAATCAACTTTGATCAGTGGAAGGTTGGTAATGATGTTTTTAATTGAGTTGTACATAAGACTAATTGCATTTGTAATGTCTGTACACTTGTTTAGCTTGGAAGAAAGCACATTTTTAGGTAACTCAAGGAAGAATAAAAAGCAAACTTCCATTTTCCTCCGCTCTTCCCCAGGAAGAATGAAATATTTCAAAATCAGTAGTGATGCCTGAATCAAAGAAACCCTGTTCAGGAAAGAGGAACTGCTAAAAGAGCTTAAATACCTGGGGTATTTTTTTTTCATTCCCCTATTCCTTTATATTTTTCCCATGTTTTTTCTCCATGTTTTCTCCTTTTTTTTTTTAATGTTTTCTTGGTAGTGGTAGCAAACCTTTAGAGGGAGAGGGTTTTTTTGGAGGTACAGATATTTCCCTCTGTGGCAACTTCAGTTCAGAGAAGGGAGCACTGACTGGAGTCTCAGCAAACACTTCCCAAATCCCCTCCTCGCCTCCTTCGGGCTATTGGGAAGTTTCTCCTCGGATGTCACACCCAGCTCGTGGTGGTGATTTGCACTGAAGGTCATTGCAGGCTTTATTCCCATCATTAAAGTAATGAGGAATTAGAGTTGGAGTGTGCAGATCCCAGTGTCAGCCCTCCCAAATCCCAAAGGAACTCCTGTGCTGGGTTTCACTTCAGATCCTCTCTGCTCACGGTAGGTGAGGATTTGTTGCATGGCTGTGTTAAACAGTGGGTTTATTCAATTTTTTCTTGTACTCCACCTCCTTTAGTTCCCCTCTGTGCCTGCTGAGCTGCTCCCAAGCCCTCATTCCCAGTCTCCCCAGACATGGCCCTGGAGCTGAGCCCCCGTGCTGGTCCCAGGCGATGCCACAGCCTGGGAGGTTCAGCTCTGAGTCTCATTTTCCCCTTTTACACTTACGTAGGCTCCTGTATTTAAAAAAGGCTCTGTTGACCTTGGCAGGCCGGACAGGGACAGCCCAGAGATGGAATTCTTAGAGCTGGGACCAAAATTACACCAGAATTTAGAGGAATTGCTGCAGTTTGTAACAAGCAGCACTTTCACTCCAGCCTGGAGGGGTGGGCAGTGTTTAACTGAGCTGGGGAAGGGGCTGGAGCCCCAGGAGGGGCTGAGGGAGCTGGGAAAGGGGCTCAGCCTGGAGAAGAGGAGGCTCAGGGGGGCCCTGGTGGCTCTGCACAAGTCCCTGACAGGAGGGGGCAGCCGGGGGGTCGGGCTCTGCTGCCAGGGAACAGGGACAGGACAACACAAGAGAAGATTTTTTTATATAGATACATTTCCGTAGCTTTTTTCATGTATCCAATCCACTTTTCTCATCACCTCCCCTGCACTTCTTCCTGTGTTTGCTGCCTGTCCCACCTCCTTCGTGTCATTCTGTCCCATACATTTGTTCCTTGCTGCTGCCATCTTCCACCCCAGGCTCTGCAGAAGGATGAGCTTTCTCAACAAAACCTCTCCGTTTCCTGTTTTCCCTCTCCGTGCCTGCTTCCCAAATGATTCCAGCCGAGGAGTTCAGAGCAGCCCACGTGCTGAAAACGAAGGCGTGTTTTTCCTCCTCGTGTTGGAAAACCAGGAGCAGATGTTGCCCAAACTTTCTAGACGTGATTTGGTGATTTCTGTGATGTCCCAGCTGGATGTCAGCACTGGCTGCTGGGACCGTGCACAGCCGGAGGCAGACACGGGAGGGGAAACCTCCAATTTGCTACAATTTGTGGTTGGTTGCTGATTTCCCAAAGTATTACCCAGGTGCAGGACAATTTTTTGTTATCCCAACATCCATGAACACACCGAAGGAGAGATGGAGGCAAACTGCTCTGGAATGAGAGTTAGTGAGGAAGGAAAGATCTCCAGGACTGCAAGGATTTGGTTTGGAAATTGTAACATAAAAACTAATTAAGTCAGAACATGATGAAGCTTTGTGCTCTTCTAGTCCAGGCTTAGAAGAGCAAAGCTGTCAGAGGCCTGGTTTAGGGAAGTTGCACAGGGAATTTGTAGGCTCAGCTTAATTTTTTTTGATTTATCAGCCTCTCACTTTCCATGGGGAGCACCAAATTCACTCCCAAATCAACAGGAATAAATCCAGGGAAGATGGGACTACATAACAGTGCTGCCTTTGATTCAAAGGACTATTTTCTCAGAATAATTCATCACTTTTCACATGAGATAACATATTTATTCAAAACATAACCCAGGCACGAGGCCAAAGCACAGCTCATGGCAGTCTTACCCAAACTTGTATTTTTCCAGCACACTGACTTCAGGTTTCATTTAAACTTTTATAGCACGTTTTCACAAATCTTCCTGTCTCTAAGAATTTTTGCAGCAAATCTATTGTGCAGAATACACCAGCTGAAAGGTTGATTTTGGGGCATAGTTTTTTAAACTTTAAATATTTCCACTGCAGATTTATTTTATAACTCGTGGTCACAGGTACATCAATCTTTTAATAGCATAAATTCTCTTTTTTCCATTAAACTGTTTTTTGTGCCTCTGCAATGGCATCTCCAAAGTACTTTAGTCATAGCTTATGTGAAAAGTGGATTTTAAAACTATCCAGCAGTTGAGTTGGAGCTTCCAAAATCTTCAGCAGTTCTTTTTAAAATCCACGTGCTTGTACTTGAACAAAGAAATCCAGCTGAGTTACTTTCAATAAGAATAAGTCATTAAAAACACACGCTGAAAAATATGAAGCAGCTCATTTTTATTGTTATTTCCTCACCAGTTTTTAGCAGCTGCTGTAATGCCAAATGCCATTTGTTTTACCAGGTCAATGCTGATGCAGAAAAGGAAGAAGGTGAAGAGTTTGAAGACAGCATGGATGTTTTTGACGACAGCAGTTCTAGTCCTTCTGGTACTCTCAGAAATTACCCTCTCACCTGCAAAGTTGTTTATTCCTATAAGGTTAGTGATGTTTCTTTGCTGATTTGAAAAATGAGTTCTATAAAAGCAAATAATAAATGTACCTGTGGGAGCCTGAGGTTTGCTTTGCTGGTAGGGTGAGATTCAGGGAGCTCCCATGTGTCCTCCTGAGGGAGACAGGCTCTTGTGAATGGCAGAACCTTTACTGGGACATTTTAAATTATGTTAAAGCTTTCAGTTTTTTAATAAAAGTCTGGATGGGAATGTTCTTCCCACTGCCCATGCCTTGCCCTTAAAGCCACTTTTCTTTTCCATCCTTCCTGTCGCACACGCCAGGCTTCTCAGCCGGATGAACTGACCATAGAGGAACACGAGGTGCTGGAGGTCATTGAAGATGGAGATATGGAAGACTGGGTAAAGGTACCACTTTCCTGAGCTTGTTTTCACAAACCCCTTTAGGCTAGAAGCTGGGATGGGAGGAAATCCTGGGATTCTTTCCAGAGCAGTGTTCACAAGCAGAGAATTTCTCCTGTTGCTCGTTCGCAGGCTCGGAACAAGGCAGGACAGGTGGGATACGTGCCGGAGAAGTACCTGCAGTTCCCGACCTCCAGCAGCCTCCTGAGCATGCTGCAGTCCCTGGCTGCGCTGGACACCCGCTCCCACACCTCCAACAACTCCACGGAGGCTGACCTGGTCCCGGGCAGCCTCAACGGAGACTCCAGTGGTAAATTCCAGTTACAAATACACAGGGGATTGAGCTGGCTCTTGAGAATGGTCTGGACATCGGGTCTGGGAGGGTTTCCTAGATTTCGTGGAGTCGCAGAATCATTAAGGTTGGAAAAGACCTCCAAGGTCGTGAAATCCAACCTTTGACCAAATCCCACCATATTGCAAAGTCTGCTCATTTTTGAGCACTTCCAGGCGTGGAGCTCCACCATATCCCAGCCTGTTCCAGTGTTTAACCACTATTCAGGGAAGAAATTTTCCCTAACATCAACTGAACCTCCCCTGGTGCAATTTGAGGCCATTTCCTCTTGTCTTATCTCTGGTTTCCTGGGAGAAAAGGCCCCACCCGGCCACAAGCTCCTTTCAGGGAGTTGCAGAGAGAGACTGACCTGCATCTGAGCACAACCATTCCCAGTAATTGTCTCAGTAATTATCTCTCTCCTATCAAATCTGCATAATTCACCTCCTTACAGCTGAGATTAAAATTAAGGCAAACCAAAATAATCTGGCTCAGCAATCACAGAACCTTTAAAAGAACTTCAGAATCACCAGCTCCACCTATAAAACTTCGTGTATGCCTGACATTTTTTCTCAGCTCACGGGGTTTTTCCTTTTCCATTTTGCAGTCTGTTTTGTAAAAGCACTTTATGATTACGAGGGGCAGACGGATGACGAGCTGTCCTTCCCGGAGGGAGCCATCATCCGCATCCTGAACAAGGAGAACCAGGATGATGATGGCTTTTGGGAAGGAGAATTCAACGGCCGCGTCGGGGTCTTCCCCTCGGTGTTGGTCGAAGAGCTCATGGCCTCAGAGAATGGAGAGACTCAGAAGACTGGGGATACCCAGGTATGGAAAGAGGTGTTGGCTTGGTTTATTATTTGGGCAGTGTGCAAAGATCGGGCACTTCTTCAGGGGAAAAAAATCAGAACCAATTAAAGAAAAAAAAATCCAAAGCAATTTAAGAAAAAAGAAAGTCAGAACCAATTTAAGGGAAAAAAAGCCAACCAAGCCCTCAGTGCTTGCATTTGAATTTCTTACCCAGCCTAATAACTATCAACTGATGTATTTTTGCAAATAGAACAGATTTGTGAATAAAGGCAGATATTTGGGTAGAAAGGAATCAAAGGAGAAAATTCACAGTTTACTTCTTGTGATTAATTTATGAGAGACTGAGATGTCTGACACAACCTGGCAAAAAGAGAATTACAGGCTCTTTCAGCCCTAATGTAGTGTTTTCATACTTAAATCTCTTCTGGATCTTCTCATTTTTGAGGGGGCAGGATACTGCCAAGTTTTGGATTACAGTAATTTTTGCAAAAATGTCCTCATTTCTACAGCGTAGTTCTATAATCCTTATATCATATTAGAAAATCAGACACATTCCCACGTGGAGTTCGGGGCTAGAAACTGCACTTCCATGTTTTCTACAAAGGAATTTTTCAGTATTTTCATTCCTGGATTTAAGAAGACCATGAAAATGAACATTTAAATGCATTTGGGTGAGGATAACACTCGTGGTCCCAGCACTTCTGTGTGAACCCAACTTGGCCAAGCGACCTTTTTGTTTCGAATAACCTTCAAAAAGCCTCTCTGAATTACCTGGGAGGGGCTGAACATTTCTGCTCAGTGGCAAGCTATGATTTAAAAAAATTGCATCCCTGTTGGATACCTTGGCTTTCCTTCCCAAACTTTCCTGAACCAATTAAAGACTCTGGAGGGAACTTGCTGGAGTAGGGATAGGTTGGAAAACTGACTGGGGGGGGTGTGTGTGTGTGTGTGTCAAACCAGCCGAGGAGGATTTGCTGCAGCCTCTCCCTGTTTTTGGCACAGGTGTCCCCGACCCCAAAGGCCAACAACTCCCTGCCACCACTGCCTCTGTACGACCAGCCTCCCACCAGCCCCTATCCCAGCCCGGATAAAAGAGGATCCCAGTTTTTCCCCAGATCTCCGTCGACGAACGGTGAGAAA
Organism: Platysteira castanea; assembly: GCA_013397175.1. Classification (NCBI taxonomy): domain Eukaryota; kingdom Metazoa; phylum Chordata; class Aves; order Passeriformes; genus Platysteira; species Platysteira castanea. The sequence goes on along the minus strand of VYXC01006701.1, from coordinate 51,619 downwards.
TTTGTAAACGTTTTGGGTAAAGGCTTCATTTAGAACCTTTATGTTTCACAGGGGGGCAAAAAAGAAAAAAAGACATAAATTCAGCAATACTGAGGGGCTCCTTTGTGATGGGGTGTTGCTTATTCCCTCAGAAAACAGCTTTGGTTCCGAGTCCCCCGGATTCTCCCAGCCTCCACGAATTCCTCCGGAGAGTTCCTATGGCAAACTGCGGCCTGTAAGTGAGCAGCAGATCCTGTGGTTTTTATTGGTGTTCAAAGGGTAATAGCTCCTAAACAGAGCTGAAAAAGAGGTGGGGAGTAAATGCCAGAAGAGGTCAGGCCTATGCTTTATACAGTTCCTGCTTTCCAGCAGTTTCCTGCACATTTGGGGTTATATTTATTTCCAACCCCTTTGGTTTGAGGGGTTTGGATTCACGAATCTTAGTAGTGAGGATTTTGTGTTGTCTTTGCTGCCTAGAAAAAAGACATTTGCCAGAAAAGGAAGGGAAGAATTCAATCACTTAGAACTTGATGAAGTCAATCTCCTACGATTAACTTTGAAATCAAGTTTTGGGGTTTTCAAAGCCCTAAACCAAATCATACTAAACCATAACATTTGTCTTTTCCTGGCCTTCTCAGTGAATGAGGTTGCAGAAAAAGAGCAGTTTTGGATATTCGTATAATATATTCAGAATATCCCAGTAGTATTGGGTAGTTTGGTGCAGGATTGCTGCACAGTTCATGTTTTCTGTAGCGAGTCTGGTGTATTCTGAAATGGTGTCCTCAAAACCCTGTTGGCACTAAAGGTGATTTCTGCCAGGAGCAAGAATAATTTGACTGATGTGGCAGAGTGTGAAAACAACATCAAATTTCAGGTCTGTGGAGGTCAGTGATTGATGAAATACCAGTGAGTCAGATGCAGCAAAACATCCTGGTAGTTCCCACTCCACAGAAATTCCAGGCAAAAGCACCATCAGATTCAGTGTGTGATGAATCCTTCCCAGGTTTACATCCTGCCTTATCCATGAACACAGGCAGAATAGATGTGGGATTGCACCCTGGAGAGAATCTGGGATGGGTCATAAGGAAAATCCCTGATGGCTGAATCAGGGAGAACTGGAGCTGAATCCAGCTGGGTACACAACCTGTTGGTTTGCATCATCTGCAGGGGGGAGCCTGGAGGTCTGTGCAGGAAATGTGAGGGGTTTCTGGTGGAATTGGGCCGTTCTGTGGGAGTCACAGGCTGATTCTGGAGGTCTGTGCAGGAAATGTGAGGGGTTTCTGATGGAATTGGGCCGTTCTGTGGTAGTCACAGGCTGGTTCTGGAGGTCTGTGCAGGAAATGTGAGGGGTTTCTGGTGGAATTGGGCCGTTCTGTGGGAGTCACAGGCTGATTCTGGAGGTCTGTGCAGGAAATGTGAGGGGTTTCTGGTGGAATTTGGTCATTTCATGGTAGTCACAGGCTGGTTCTGGAGGTCTGTGCAGGAAATGTGAGGGGTTTCTGGTGGAATTTGGTAATTTCGTGGTAGTCACAGGCTGGTTCTGGCTGTTGCAGGTGCGAGCAGCTCCACCCCCCCCGACACAGCACCACCGCCGGCCCGCGGAGAAGATCGAGGACGTGGAAATCACTCTGGTGTAACGAGGGGACTGGCTAATTAGTAGTGCTACAATCAAGGCCAAACACAGCTTTTGGTCAATCTCGTTTTTAGGCACCTTTGCATGATGAAGACTTGGACTAGAGCGAGCGGTAGGGAGGATTTTATGTGGCAGTGACCTGGCAGATTCCTTCCCACAGTCATGAATATTTTGTGCCTTTTGTTTGTTTGTTTGTTTGTTTGTTTGGATTTCTCTACATCATTCTTCCTCTCTTAGCACAAACCAAGACAGGCCAAGATTGGCTTTTTTTCTTGGCGGAAGATGCTCCATTTTTATGTGGAGACAAAGAAAGAGCCTCGTTCATGCAGCTTAGTCTTAGCATCCTTTGCTCCTGTGCATTAGTACAGTATATTACTGTTGCCATAGGAATGTGTTAAAGATTGTGGATCCTTCCAGTAGCATCACCTGCCTGATCAGGTATTCATCAGATGAATGAAAAAGGGAACGGAAAAAGAAGTCTAAAGGAGAGGCTGGCTCCTCTTGAATCCCCCTGCAGAAAGGAAGAGACGGGAAAAGGATCTCCTGGAGATGCAAAAGTGTTCGTTCCATGGGTGCTCCCCTCGTCAGTGATTCACAGCTGAACATTCTGCCTTGGATCTTTGTGTTTACTCGGTGCATTTACTCATAGAGGATCTAACACGGAGGTGCTGAACCAGCAGCAACATCTTCTTCCACAGCAGAAACCAACGGGTAGAAAAGCAAAAACACAAGTGAGATTTTGTCAAGATCTGGAAATCGAGCTGCTTTTTCTTTTTTTTTTTTTTTTTTTCTTAGCAGATTTTGGGGTTTTTTGGTTTTTTTTTTTGGGTTTGTTTTATTTT
>VYXC01006701.1:20280-49144 GCA_013397175.1 Platysteira castanea | reverse complement strand
TTAAAGCATTTGGGTCACTCTTACCCCAGTTATTGCCGTGTACTTTATTATCCAACGTTAGCAGTGTATCTTTGTCATCAAACCACCTGAGTTCTAGAGTTAGCAGTTGCATTTAGAGTATTTACATGCATTTAGTTGTTGCATTGGATGGTCCTGTAGCCTTTTCCCACCCAATCCCAGTAACCAGCCAAAGCCAGGGAGCCGGGAGCAGCTCCGGGTTCTGCCTTCACACCACCTTCGTGCCCAAGATGTGCCCAGTTCCTCTCAGGAAGGAAACTGGGAGGAAAGGAGTTTCACATTTCCCTCAGAGAGCTCTGAAAAGGGAGCTTGGAGTTTGGTTTTTTGAGAGAAGAGGGCAAAGAATATTCTGAGGTTGAACGTGGAGCGGAATGGTTGGAGGAGAGGGAAAAACTGGATGAAAAGAGGTTTTTCTTTGGGTACTGACTAAAACACTGTCAGCATTCTCCATCAGATGAAAACTTCGGATCAAAGGCATCCCGAGGTCGGGTTTGGAGCTGTTTATGGGTTCTCTTGTGTCTTCATGGTTTTTTTTCAAAGCCAGTAAGTTTTCTACCTTTAGTTTACTAACAAGGGCTATTTTTTGAGGCTGCATTTACAACAAAAACCCAACGACTCATCTAACAAGATTTTATCATGAACTTTGCACATAACTTGTAAATCCCAACCCGAGCTGGGTCTCCGAGACATCCAGTGCTTGCCAGTCTCCTTTCCCAGTGGGATCCTTAACCAAGAGTGGGGCTGTCTGAGGACAACAATTCATGGATCAGTTATGGAATCAGTGACTGTCCAATGAAGTCTTTTCCATATTATTCCTTCTTTTGCACCTCTTGTCCTGTTGATCTGTTTGAGGTCTTTTTATGTGTTTATCAAACTTATTCTTAAGTTTAAAAAGAAAAGTTAAAAAAAGAAAAAAAGGATTTAACTGTTTGCAAATATTTTGAGATCTTCACAACGCAGAAGAAAACCAAGTTTTTGCCATAATGTTCATGTTCAATTCCTTTGGCCAGTTTTTCTGTGTCCTTCACACCCGGACTTTCAAAAATCCAGAAAATTTTTATTTAAAAATCTCTTTAGTTGTATTTTAAAATATTTTCTGTAAGAGCTGCTAATTTTATTTAAAAAACAAAAGTGAAAAAAAGGCAAAAAAAAAAAGCAAAAAAAAAGGAAGAAAAGTTGTAAAAAGATGCCTCCTTTTTAACTATGATTTCTTCATACAGGGCATGTATCAGCCGTCGCATCATGTACAGCTCAGTACACCCTGAAAGCATCAGTGCAAATGCTTTCTTTATATTGGCTGTAAAAAGTTTGTATTTATTATGTATAAAAAGTTGAATAATAAAAAAATGGAATTCAATCCCTGGTGCCCTGGGAGATTGGGGAGTGGGGGTTTGAGGGAAAACCCAAGGATAAAAATCAGCGTTTTTTTCTTGAGAGGGAATTGGTGGGAGGGAATTTTACACGGAGATCTGAATCTTGTGCTTTGGGAAAAGCACATCCTTAAAGTCAGCTTTAAACATCTTTTGCAGGGGGCATTTATATGAGGAACAAAACGTTGCCAATAACGAAGAGCCAGCAACAAAGCTCCAGTTATCAAAATAATTGCTTAATAGCCTTGATGCAATTAGGATAATTGCCTAAAGAAAGCCAGGGGAGTGATTGATAACAACCCTTCAGAGTGATTGTCCTTTAATAGGCTGGATTTGCCTAATTGTGCCAGGAGAATTCCCGCTGCATCCCCAGCCTCTCCAGCTCTGGGATCCCTCTGTGAGCTGCACTTCCATGTTGGATTTTCTTCCTGCCCGCCAGTGACCAGCTCCTTGCTGGGCTAATCCCACTTTCCTACAGGTGGTAGGTCCCAAATGATCCATAATTTCCATGTGCTCCCTGTTTTTGGAGACTCTTTCTCCCTCATGGAACCCAGGACTTTGCTGTGGCGTTGGGTTGGATCTTTTTTCAGTTCTGCTCTTCCCACAGAGCTGTTGCACGGGCCTTCACTTTTTTCTCCTGAGCTCCTGCAGCCTCTTCCTTTGACAAATCCCACCTTTCCTGCTTTTTATACTGATTTATGGTGCTCCTCTAAAAATTATTGTGCTGCCTTGCTGCTTTGATAGCTTTGTCCTTTTCTTTTAATTTCAAACTTGTTGCTTACCGTCCTTGTCACCACCACTGCAATTTAAAAATGATTTTAATCCTCAAATCCACCAGTGGAGCCACTTTTCCTTTCTTCCATTTTAACAGGCCCCTTTATGCCTCTACTTTTCCTCCTTCCCAAAACAGAGCCAGCAGCAGCGGTGCTGCGATCCCATCATTCTTGCCATTAACCAATTTCCATGAAAACCTCTTCTCCCTGAAGTCCCTTCCTGCAGGTGAGAGAGGGACACGGTGCGAGCAGCACAAAGCGACTTAGAGGCAAAAAGAGGTGCCAAGGAACCACAAAGGCTCCAGGGCTCTATTTCCTGCCTGGGATAGTTAAGAGGAGGAGTCTGAGGGACTTTACCAGTGCAGAGGGTGAAATGTGGGTCCCTGGAAGTTGGCAGCAGGATCTGTTAGAAGCAGAGTGTCCTCTGATTGCTTGGTTCCCAGATTTTGGCTTTAAACTGAAAGAAGGTAGGTATGGGTTGGGTATTAGGAAGAAATCCGTCCCTGGGAGGACGGGGAGGCCCTGGCACAGGGTGCCCAGAGAAGCTGTGGCTGCCCCTGGATCCCTGGCAGTGCCCAAGGCCAGGCTGGATGGGGCTTGGAGCAGCCTGGGACAGTGGAAGGTGTCCCTGCCATGGCAGGGGTGGGAATGAGGTGATCTAAAATCCCTTCCATCCCAAACCAGTCTGGGATTGAGTGATTTCCAAATAGGACTCGGATTGGGTAGAATAGATGGGGGTAAACGATGTGATGTTGGCTACCAATTGTGCCAGGGTTTCTTTTTGTTTGTTTTATGGAAATATTAAAAGGAACCACAACAAGTGGGCGAGTTCTCTCTCCCGTACAGCACAAATGTCTCTCACTGCTGATAGTAATTAAAAGAGAAAACCAAAACTGCACCATCTTCTCTAAATAAAGCATCTTCTGCTTCTTGGAAGCCTGGCTGCTCTGCAGCTCGCACTGTGTTCCTGCTTGCTTTTCCAGCAAGGTCCTTATAATTAATACCTTGTAAATCCCAGCACAGCAGGGGCAGGATTAGCAGGGAATCTACCTCAATCAGCCTTTGGAGCCTCCCGGGAAGGAGGGGATGCCTGTGCCAGGGGAAGAGTTCTGTCTCCCCAGATTTTTTCCATTTGCAGATGTGTTGCCCTACGTGAAAATCTTGGGATGGATGGGAGTAAATGTGCTGTCCCCCTACACCTGGACAGGTGTCTCCAAGAGTGGGGAGCTCATGGAGGTTGAGACCTTAGTTCAAGGCACAGGGAGGCTGCAGAAAGTGAGGGATGAAAGGAAAGAAAACTTCACTGAAGTCAGGGATGCAGCAAAGAGACAATAAAAAATGCAGCCAGGAAAATGCTGACGTGCTTGCCATGCCAAGTGGTTTCCTACTCCAGGCATTCCCCAGGGGGATTGAGGATTACAGATCTGGCAGCAGGATCAGTGCAGCAAGCGAGCCTCTGCATTGCAGGTCATTTCAGCCAGGAAGGGGAAGAAAGCACTGCAGTGACAGCGGAATGGAGAGGTGGGGAATCCCTCTGCTTGGTGGAGCAGCACAGGGAGGAGGGGGAGAGCGGGTCTGACAGGTACCAGTGCATCTCCTCAGATCCTGGCACTGCTGGGGAGAGCCTGGCCCCGTCCTCTTGGCACCCTCCCTTCCAGCATTGCTGCACATCCAAGAGTTCCCCCCCAGCCTTCTCCTCTCCAGGCTGAAAAATGCAGCGAATCCTAAAACAGAATCAGAGGGCAAGAGGAAACGGCCTCAAATTGTGCCAGGGGAGGTTTAGGATGGATATTTGGGGAAAAATCTTCACTGAAAGGGTTTTCAGGCATTGGCACAGGGCAGTGCTGCAGTCCCCATCCCTGGAGGGATTTAAAGCCATGTGGATGTGGCACTTGGGGACACGGGTCAGTGGTGGCCCTGGCAGTGCTGCAGGAATTACTGGACTCCCTGATCTGAAAGGATTTTCCCAAATGATTCTCTGACAGGGAGAACCTCTGTGTTGAGCTGTGCTGGTAAAGGCACAATAAAGGACACTCTTCCACTTGCTAGGTTCAGCAGAAAAAGGGAAAAGGAGAGACTTTATTTACATTTATCATGCTTTATAGGGTTCTCAACTCCACAAGGGATTGGAGGACAGCTCACTTCCTCCTCAATCCCACTGGAGAAAAAGGATGCTCATCAAACTTTCTCTTATCACAAAAGGAATGAAAATACCGTTAAATAAGCATTGGCTATTGTTTACATGAAAGTGTGTGAAAATCTCTGACTCCAAGGCTAAAACAGAAGGCTTAGCAAAAAACAGGACAACATTGAGCCATGGTGGGCTGGGTGCTGTGCAGTGGCCACGGAAACTCAGGAATGGGGTTCCAGGGTCGAGGCTTCAGACTGGGCCTCCTTAAGGATCCACGGAAAAAAAACAACATTCTGCCGTGGCCTTGTGTCTGTTCCCAGAAATCCTTTGGAATAAAACACGTGCTGTAGCCAGTGCAGCTTTGTGTGCTGGAAATGGTTTGTGGAGAATTTCAAATCCCAAGTCCGGCCCACGTCCCCAGGGAGTGAGGCCTGTGGTGGTGTCTGCCACATCCATCCACAGCCCAATCCCGTTCCTCCTGCTCTTCCCATTTCACGTTTTCTCCCTGCAATCCATTTTCCGGCCTGTCTCGAGTGTGTTGAGCAGCAGCTCTTCCAACTTAAGGATCCACGGACCCTCACTTTGTTTAAAATTCCCTTTTTCTGTCTGCTGGGTTTCACAGCTGGTATCCAAAGGGAGCAGGAGCCAGGCCCATGGGACATCCAGCCCTGGGGATCAGGAATTGCCTCTCACAGAACCTGGCACTGCCCCTTGCCAGCCCAGACCGTGGCCAGGGATTAAATGGGCTCCACAGAAGGCTTTGGGTTCTCTTACATCATTTCACCCAAAGATGTGAATGTCCCTGAATGTTCTGGGTCAGGCAGGACTGGCTGGGAGAATTGGGAAACAGGGATGAACTTGCCTTAGGAGTGCTTTGTCTTCATTATGGAAGGAGAAGCTGTTCAGCCACGAGTTGTGCAAGTTGAACTCCACAAGGATCCCAGGATATTCTGAGTTGGAAGGGACCCCCAGGGATCATGGAGTGCAGCTCCTGGGGATCCAACCCCAGACCTTGGCTAACACCGTGCTCCAGTACTGGCAGCTGAGCACATCCCCCCAAAACTCACCTGGATGTGAGGTGAACATGGAATGGGCCCCACTGAGCTCATTTCTTTCTCCACACTGTGGCATCACTCTTGGACAAATCCTCCCATCTCCTGTGTCCTGTTGGCCGAGCACTGCCAGCATCACCTGAAGGTTTTTTCTCTTCACAAAAAGCATTCTGTGCTATGCTGAAGTGCCCCTTCTATTTCAAAACTGCTTTTATCACACTCCCAGTTTTTCACCTTTTTTTGATGGAGTGGTTTTGGGGTTGGATTTTTCTTTTTGAACGCGGATTGAAGAGTGAGTGCTGTGAGCTCTGCTGTAATTAGTTTTGTCTACTGTAATTGCTTCTCCTTTTGCCATTGTTTAGTGAAAGACGAATGAATTTCCAGGTCTGGTTCCATTGGGAATGCTGACAGCAGCTTTTTAAAATCCCACAGCACAGCTATTTGTCTTTTTTATTCAGCTGAATCCTGCAAAGTGGGACAAATTCGGCTTCTCCTCTGTGTCCTGGGCAAATTACTGCGCTAATTAATTTCTCTAAGACTGGGGCCTCCTTGCTTAGCATAGGGAAGGGATGGAGGGAGGGCACTGTCTGGAAAACAGCAGCAACCCTGGATTAACTCGTGGAGTAAACCTCATGAAGAGACATGAGAAGCTGATGGTTTAAAAATAAGGTTTACAGGATTTAAAAAATGGATATTCTGGTGTTAATCCCACATCTTCCTTCATAAGAACATCTTGGTTTTTGAGGAGGGAGCTCTGATCCATTATGCTCTTGATGCTCTCAGGGTTTCCTGCTGCAGGCTTTGCTGTGGGGTTTAAAAGAGAATTGGCATTTTCCTTGGGAATTTGATGGCAGAAATTACTTGATGGCTGCTCTTTAAAAAGGAGGAGGGGGTGTGGCAGCAAGAGAAGGGACAGAAGGACTTGTGTGGATCTGAGAACATCAGTGATGGGGGGAGGTGACAAAGCCAGTGACAGGATGCCAGGAGAGAAGAACCCTGCAGAGGAAAGCTCCTTTGGGCACAGCTTTGGAAGGAAGACTTTGGAAGCAGTAAGTGCTTGGACTTCCCAGGAATTTCTGTGATGGAATCTGAGCACTCGTGGGGTGCTTGGGACATCAGAGCTGAGGCTGAGCCTCAGAATGAAAGTGGCAGGAGGGAAAACCAAAATGTAATGTTTTTCTAAAAAACGTGGGGTTTGTCTGTTTGGTTGGTTGGTTTTTGGCCAGAGAAACAGGTGGGGGTTTTATTTTTTTTCTGATTCTTTCCTTCTTTCCAAACAGAAATTTAATTCTCAATATTAATCAAATATTAAATTCAGTAAATATGGGTAATAATAAATAGAGCATTCCCAATTCCCAGACTGCCACAAAGTATTGTTGAGATCAGTGCAAATTATTCCCCAAGGACACTGTTGGAGTGGGATTGCTCTGGGATAACGAGGGATCTCGTGTTAATTCAGCTGGCAGAGCTGCTCTGCCTAACAGTGGGGAACTGCTGCTGCTTTCAAAATTACCTGACCGAGCTAATCTGAGGGTGAGAAGACAATTTATTGATTGAAGTCCTAGCCAGACGTAGATGGAGATAATTCTGGGATGTTAGTGGTATTATTCCTGCAGAAAAGCAGGCTGGGTAAAGATTTCCAGGTTTTTATTAGGCCCTGCCAAACAATTGTGCTGCATTGCAGCTCCAGTGTTTAATTTAAGATGTGAATGGCTGAGATACCAAAAATCAGAGCTCTCTGGGTGGTGGTCACTGGGTATTTCTGCTGAAACTGCTCATTTTCTAAAGCCAGCAGTCCCTCACACTGCTTTAAGCTCCCCCTCTAAAGCTATTTTTAACACATAACGGGGGGAAAAAAGGTGTTAAGTTTGCATCTCTGCTTTTGCATTCTGGTCAGGTGTCTTGTCGCTCCTCATGGCTCTCCTGCAAGCTGGCATCCGAGGGTTCTGCTTAATGTCCTAGAAAATAACCTTGTGCTGGGAGCAGCAGCCAGTTTATCACTGCTGCTCCCTGGCCGTGTGTCCGGGGCGGAGAGGAGACACGGGAAATCAGGGACAGCAGGGAAATCAGGGAAAGCAGGGAGCTGGCTATTGCCAGGCTGCTCCTGGACCAGCAACTCCCTCCCTGCTGCTGCTGCTTGGCAAAGCAGTTCTGCNGGACCAGCAGCTCCCTCCCTGCCGCTGCAGCACCCGGGCTCAGCTTGGCAAAGCAGTTCTGTTTCCCCTTGTCCAAACGGGGAGCTGGAATCCTGGGAGCTCTGAGATTGAGGGTCTGGGATTTGGGACCTGAGCCCTGCTGGCTTCTGCTGCAGCCTCAGCAAGTCCTTTCAAGCTTCACTGCCTCCAGTGCTCTTCAACTCTGTTGAAGGTGTCAGCCTCCCATATGGATGGCTCCATGGATTTCTCTGGCAGTGGGAAGCCATTCCCCCTTGTCCTGTCCCTCCAGGCCCATCCTCGCGTGTCACATCAGCAGTTCCACCAGGAAGAGCAGGGAATGGCCTTTGTCACCAGCCTTATCTCAGTGCACCTATAAATCATCACTAAACGTGGTGCTGGGGCAAAACAGCCCCTCCTGCCCTCTGCCTGTTTCCTGGGGCTTGAAAACTGATTAAGAATCACTTGCTGAAGCTGCTGGGTCTCGGGTGACAGTGCCAGGGCAAACTGCTCTCCTGGAAATGCCCATTAAAGTTTCAATTTACATCCCTCACCCAGAGCCGCGGGGCCGGGTGTGAGCTGCTGGAATGACCTCTGCCAGCAGCCACTCGGCTCATTAAATAGTAACGAGCCCGAGGATTCCCAGCTAAACAGCACACCGAGCATCCTTGTTCCATTTCCTGTTTTTAAAGGAAGTCTAAATTATTTACTAATCTGCTTGAAGTCCTTAAAGTGAATCCAGGCAAAAGCAAAATCTTGGCAATTGAGGGGTGTTGGTTTTCAAGCTTTAGCGTGTCCTCAGAGGTGTGAATTCTCCTGAAGGGTCACACACACCTTTCCAGAGCAGTTACTTGTCCTTAGCTTGGCACTGAGCTGGTGTTGCCCCCATTTCAATCCTGCTCTTCCAGCGGCAGGGAAGGGGATGGCATTGGGGCAGCTGAGGGCTGTCTCTGTCTGGAAACTCGGTGCCCTTTTCCATCCCTGTCCTGCAGGATCCCACCACCTTCCCCTGCCGCTGGAAGGTTTGCTGGACTTACTGCCCGTGTTCTTGCCAAACTAAGAGCAGTAAATGCTCCTGGGTGTGAAATGTTTACAGAAGGCCCTGACCCCTGCTCCTCCCAGGCCTGTTCCCTCCATCCCTCCCTGCTCCGAGGGGCTGCTCCACGTGGGAAGGCAGAACACGTTTCTCAGGAAGATTTCCAGGGAGTGGCGAGTAACTCAGTGAGGGGTTTATACAGCTCGGGCAGTAGCAGCTGCTCCAGCTGCAGCAGTGAACTCTAACACTGCATCTCCTGCAGTAAAATTCCTGTCTGAGTCAGACTTTACAAAATGCTTTAGAACTGCTGCTTGCAATTCATCTTATCTCTGCCGGAATTACCTTCCAGGACCTGCCTCCATTCATTTAATGCAAACTATCTCATCTTGTCCATCTCTACCCGGGGTTTCATTTTCCACAGCTAGTCCCTGGGAAAATTCATTGGCTCTGCAGTGCCTCTGATGGTTGTAGGGAGGGTGACTTGGAAGGTTCTCTGTCCTAGGCCGCTGGTTCCTGCACTAAAAGGTGGTGGGATGTGGGTTGGGATGGGGCTGTCCAAATCCCCCTGGAGCACAGCCCCAGGGACTGCACAGAGAGAAATCATAAGGAACAGGTTCCTGCAAGGGAGATCCCTGGATTCCTCAGGCATGTCCAGAGAGGTGATGGGGCCTGGCACGAGCAGAAACCCAGCGTGTCACCCCAAATCCTGCAGGTGTCTGAGCTGGAGGGACCCCAGCAGGAATGGGCAGACCCTGTGCTTCTGCCTGTACCAGTTTGTATTTTCGATGCCCCCAAGGCTGTTCCTGATCCTTCCTTTGCAGAGCCAGCACAGTCCCTGTGCCTGCAGGATCTGCCTTATTTTGGGAGCAGCAATGGCAGTCGGGGACTTTCCCAGGCAGGACACTCGCTCCCAATGCCACCTTTTGTCATGGCCCACAGAAAGCAGGGGGTATCCCAAAATCCAGCGTGCCTGCAAGCTGGGAAAGCTGCTGGCTGTCCTGGCCTCTTCCCTGCAAAGGGCTGGCAGCCCCTCCTGCCTGCTCTGAACAGGAGCCAGCTTCCCGGGGAGAAAACGCTGGGATACTGGATTAATTGAGCCCGTGCAATGGCCTTCAGCTGCCATAAACCATGTCGCTGTCTGGGCAGTGAATGGAGCTGGGGGGGAGGCAGGACAGCTCCCGATTCCCAAACCTGCTCCGAGCCGCATCCCCCACAGCGAGGAAACCTGGCACCACCCCCGGCACCTGCCAGGGGCCCTCCCCGCGGGCACGGGGGGTTCCTGCTGCTGCCAAGTGCCACAGCCGGGGGTGACATCCTTCCCGTGCATCCCTGATTTTGCACGTGCCTGTGGCTGCACGGCCCCAGAGGAGATCCGAGTGCTGCTGCCAGAGCAGGGGCTGCAGCCCAGGGTTTAGTGCCAGCTGGGGACAGGTGGGATGTGAGAGGTGCCCATCCTGTGCCCGGAGCCAGGGAGGGTCGTGGCTGGAGCCAGAGCCGGTGGCTCCATCCGTGTGGCAGCCTCTGGAGAGTTATCCCAGCTCCTGGGCAGCGGAGCGAGGTCAGGTTCTGCAGCAGAGCTGGCATCACTGGCACATTCCTGAACACCCCACTCCGTGCCAGGGGACTGCCTGGTGCTCCCAGAGGAGGAGGGAGGGAGCCACGAGGTCACTCAGGAACCTTTTGCTTTTGCTGCAGCAACCCCAAAGTTTCTTCCATCCCCCTGGATGTCCTTCGGGGACGAAGGGAGCTCCTGTTCCTGTGGTGAGGCAGCCCCTGCCCTCTCCCAGCTGGCTCCACAAAGAAGTGGGAAATGGGGAGCAGCTGGGGTGCTGTCCCCGAGGGAGCAACCCCAAAGTTTCTTCCATCCCCCTGGATGTCCTTCGGGGACGAAGGGAGCTCCTGTTCCTGTGGTGAGGCAGCCCCTGCCCTCTCCCAGCTGGCTCCACAAAGAAGTGGGAAATGGGGAGCAGCTGGGGTGCTGTCCCCGAGGGNGTCTGGAAACTCGGTGCCCTTTTCCATCCCTGTCCTGCAGGATCCCACCACCTTCCCCTGCCGCTGGAAGGTTTGCTGGACTTACTGCCCGTGTTCTTGCCAAACTAAGAGCAGTAAATGCTCCTGGGTGTGAAATGTTTACAGAAGGCCCTGACCCCTGCTCCTCCCAGGCCTGTTCCCTCCATCCCTCCCTGCTCCGAGGGGCTGCTCCACGTGGGAAGGCAGAACACGTTTCTCAGGAAGATTTCCAGGGAGTGGCGAGTAACTCAGTGAGGGGTTTATACAGCTCGGGCAGTAGCAGCTGCTCCAGCTGCAGCAGTGAACTCTAACACTGCATCTCCTGCAGTAAAATTCCTGTCTGAGTCAGACTTTACAAAATGCTTTAGAACTGCTGCTTGCAATTCATCTTATCTCTGCCGGAATTACCTTCCAGGACCTGCCTCCATTCATTTAATGCAAACTATCTCATCTTGTCCATCTCTACCCGGGGTTTCATTTTCCACAGCTAGTCCCTGGGAAAATTCATTGGCTCTGCAGTGCCTCTGATGGTTGTAGGGAGGGTGACTTGGAAGGTTTTCTGTTCTAGGCTGCTGGTTCCTGCACTAAAAGGTGGTGGGATGTGGGTTGGGATGGGGCTGTCCAAATCCCCCTGGAGCACAGCCCCAGGGACTGCACAGAGAGAAATCATAAGGAACAGGTTCCTGCAAGGGAGATCCCTGGATTCCTCAGGCATGTCCAGAGAGGTGATGGGGCCTGGCACGAGCAGAAACCCAGCGTGTCACCCCAAATCCTGCAGGTGTCTGAGCTGGAGGGACCCCAGCAGGAGTGGGCAGACCCTGTGCTTCTGCCTGTACCAGTTTGTATTTTCGATGCCCCCAAGGCTGTTCCTGATCCTTCCTTTGCAGAGCCAGCACAGTCCCTGTGCCTGCAGGATCTGCCTTATTTTGGGAGCAGCAATGGCAGTCGGGGACTTTCCCAGGCAGGACACTCGCTCCCAATGCCACCTTTTGTCATGGCCCACAGAAAGCAGGGGGTATCCCAAAATCCAGCGTGCCTGCAAGCTGGGAAAGCTGCTGGCTGTCCTGGCCTCTTCCCTGCAAAGGGCTGGCAGCCCCTCCTGCCTGCTCTGAACAGGAGCCAGCTTCCCGGGGAGAAAGCGCTGGGATACTGGATTAATTGAGCCCGTGCAATGGCCTTCAGCTGCCATAAACCATGTCGCTGTCTGGGCAGTGAATGGAGCTGGGGGGGAGGCAGGACAGCTCCCGATTCCCAAACCTGCTCCGAGCCGCATCCCCCACAGCGAGGAAACCTGGCACCACCCCCGGCACCTGCCAGGGGCCCTCCCCGCGGGCACGGGGGGTTCCTGCTGCTGCCAAGTGCCACAGCCGGGGGTGACATCCTTCCCGTGCATCCCTGATTTTGCACGTGCCTGTGGCTGCACGGCCCCAGAGGAGATCCGAGTGCTGCTGCCAGAGCAGGGGCTGCAGCCCAGGGTTTAGTGCCAGCTGGGGACAGGTGGGATGTGAGAGGTGCCCATCCTGTGCCCGGAGCCAGGGAGGGTCGTGGCTGGAGCCAGAGCCGGTGGCTCCATCCGTGTGGCAGCCTCTGGAGAGTTATCCCAGCTCCTGGGCAGCGGAGCGAGGTCAGGTTCTGCAGCAGAGCTGGCATCACTGGCACATTCCTGAACACCCCACTCCGTGCCAGGGGACTGCCTGGTGCTCCCAGAGGAGGAGGGAGGGAGCCACGAGGTCACTCAGGAACCTTTTGCTTTTGCTGCAGCAACCCCAAAGTTTCTTCCATCCCCCTGGATGTCCTTCGGGGACGAAGGGAGCTCCTGTTCCTGTGGTGAGGCAGCCCCTGCCCTCTCCCAGCTGGCTCCACAAAGAAGTGGGAAATGGGGAGCAGCTGGGGTGCTGTCCCCGAGGGTGGGGACCCAGAAACCTGAGTGTCAGTCACTCATCATGGGATTTACGGGTAATCCCAGGCCTGCTGCAGATCCAAGCCACTGCTGGGAGTGGGAACCTGCTGGAGCACACCTGTGCTCTTTGCAGAGAGGGCTGCAGGTGTGTCACAGCTTTTTTGGGATGTTGGCAGCCTCCATTTCAGCAGGGATGGAGCAGAGGTGAATTCACAGAATCACNGGAAATGGGGAGCGGCTGGGGTGCTGTCCCCGAGGGTGGGGACCCAGAAACCTGAGTCTTGGTTGCTCATCATGGGATTTACGGATAATCCCAGGCCCGCTGCAGATCCAAACCACTGCTGGGAGTGGGAATCTGCTGGAGCACACCTGCGCTCTCTGCAGAGAGGGCTGCAGGTGTGTCACAGCTTTTTTGGGATGTTGGCCGCCTCCATTTCAGCAGGGATGGAGCAGAGGTGAATTCACAGAATCACGGAATGGCTCGGGTTGGAAGGGACCTTTAAAAGTCATCTAACCCACCCCTCCTGCAGTGAGCAGGGACATCTCCAGCTAGCCCAGAATCCATTCCCAGCACCTGGGAGCATCACCCAGCGCTGCCTTGGGCCGCAGCCGGGGCTGGCCGAGCTGAGGGAAGAATCCCACATTGCTGTTTGGGGAAGGGACTGAAATGTTCCTGGCTGGGAAGGCCACGGCTCGGAGCCCGCTGGCTTAGCCAGGCCCTGTCTGGGGGGACAGGGGACATTTCCTTGGTGCCAAACACCACCCAGGCCCCTGCTTTGTGCCCGGCTCCAGCCCTTGGAGCTGACCTGAAACGCTGACACAACACATAGTTTGTCCTTAATAGGGCATGGAAAAGGGGACACGTGGCGGGGTCAGGCTTTTTGCTCATGTTGTGCCTTACCCTGTCTTTATATAATCCAGGAATACATTGTGTGAGCCCCTCCTGGGTAAGCTCAGCCTAAAAAATAAAGATCTTGGGCAGGTATTTCCTGCTCTGACAGCATGGTGGTGCCACGTTGGAAAACAGCAGAGTGGGGTTTGTACAGCTGCGGAGAGTCTTTCCTGAAAAACTATTTGAGATCCTGGTTAATGGGGCTCAAATCGCTGCACAGCGACATCCCCAGCTGCTGACACTTCCCTGAAGCCTGATGCTGTGCATGGGAAAGAGAATCTTAGGCTAAGGGAGAGCAGGGGGAACTGGCTGAGGGAAAGGCAGGACGGCTGGGCACACCAGAGAGAGACAAAGGTGTTTGGTGACAGGAGGGGACACAATTCCTCAGCGCCACCTGTCTCCGCCAAGTGCACCGTGGGATGCTCCGCCATCCCTCAAAGTCTGGATTAATGAATCCCCGGCAAAGAGGCTTTTCCCGCTCTGGAAACCGTCTGCACTGACATCTAGTGGTAAACCAGGCTTTTCCCTGGTGCTCCGGCTGTGGTTGTAGTCGGGAGCACTGCGGGCTTTTTCACAGAATCATTTAGTTCGGAAAAGGCCCTTAAGATCTTCACGTCCATCTGCAAACCATAATAACATCCATGATAAAATGCAATTTAAATCTCCGCTTCCTAGAGGCCGTGCATCAGCTCTACCCATTATTGTTATTGTTTTCGTAATCCCCGACAATCCCTAAACCATTAAAAAAAAAACTGGGTTGTGACAGGACACAGGGAATGGCTTCCCACTGCGAGGGGCAGGTTCAGATGGGATATTGGGAAGGAATTGTTCCCTGTGAAGGTGGTGAGGCCCTGGCACAGGGTGCCCAGAGAAGCTGTGGCTTGGAGCAGCCTAGGACAGTGGAAGGTGTCCCTGCCCATGGCAGGGGCGGAACGGGATGAGCTTTAAGGTCCCTTCCCAACCAGGCCGTGCTGTGATTCCTGGATAACAGCAGAGCATCCTCTGGCAGCAACGACTGGGAAGAGCAGGTCTCTAGGTATAAGCCCAGGGTGAATTATGATTTTTCGGTTTTTATTACATCCACTGCTGACTCTCGTGTCCGTTTGCACGGGATTTAGAGCCCATTTAACGCTGGTTTAGAGCATCCACAAGGTTCAGCCCTCCCCAACATGGCGACGTGGCAAAAACTACATCTCCCATCGGGCCCTGCTCGCCACCCCACGTGACAGCGGCGAGCCAATGGGGCGCGGCGGAAGCCGGATATAGCGCCGCCCGCGGGGCCCGCTCCCTCCTTTCCGCCGGGCCGCGGCTCATCATGGCGGTGCAGATCTCCAAGAAGCGCAAGGTGAGCGCGGCCGCACGGANGATGGCGGCGGATGCGGCGCGGGGCCCGGCGGGGAGGGAACATGGCGCCGGGATGGAGGGGGCGCTTCCCCTTGGCCGCGCCGGGCAGCGCTGCGGGGAGCGGAGCGGCGCTGGGAGCCGGGACTTGTGGGGGTTTCCCTCTGATTTTCAGTGGGAAGGGATTGCGGTCAGTGGCTGCCCCTCTCGGTGGGCCGCGAGGGCGCGGAGGGAGGGAGGTTCGGGCTGTCAGGAGTTCCAGCAGCAGCTCCCTGTGGGGCTGGGAAAGGGATGTGACCCCGCTGATTATCTCCCTTAAATTAGTGCCGAATTACAGCAGAGTTGCGATCTCAGTGTGAAGGGTGGCTGTGGCCAGCTGTGGGTCAGGCAGTGGTTGGTGTAGGCTTCTGCTAGGAGTGAATGATTCCCATGAACTTTAGGGGAGGTGGTTCCATTTTTCCCCACCTGAGGTTGGCTCAGCTGGGCAGAACACAGTGCTAATAACGCCAAGGTTGTGGATTCAGTGCCTGGGGTGTTCACGTAAAAGTTGGCCTTGGTGATGCCTGAAGGTTTCTTCCAACTGAGAGTATTCTGTGAGTCCTCTCAGAGTGGGGGACAGCTGTCAGGAGAGACTGTCAGGCTGCAGGAGGAATTTGGGTGAATTGCACCCAAATTCAAACTGTCACAAGAGCTTGACTTTGTCCGTTTGTCTTTTAGTTTGTCGCTGATGGCATCTTCAAAGCAGAGCTGAACGAGTTCCTGACTCGGGAACTGGCCGAGGATGGATACTCTGGAGTGGAAGTCCGGGTCACTCCCACCAGGACTGAGATTATCATCCTTGCCACCAGGTAACTCAGCCTTCCTGAACTGAGGTGCTCTGGAAACGTTTGGGATGGTTCCAGTCTCACTGCTGGGACACTTTTCTCAGTTGTCCCGTACTTAATTTCCCGCAGAACTCAGAATGTCCTGGGAGAGAAGGGGCGCCGGATCCGGGAGCTGACGGCTGTGGTGCAGAAGAGGTTTGGGTTCCCCGAGGGCAGCGTGGAGGTAACACTGTCTCAGGAGCTGGGTGGTGCAGTTGGATTTGTGGTGGCAGGGTGGTGTCAGCTGAGAGGTGGTTTCTAGATAGCTTGGGCCATGTGTTACTTGGCCTCAAAAATACTCTTGCACTGAAATACAAAATTAATTACAAGGAAACTATTCTGGTGCAGAAGGGTCTTTGAGAAACACAAATAAAGTGACACATCGGTTATTTTTGATCCTTAATGTTTGGGGTGTTTTCCCGGGGGAGGGTTGGACTAGGTGTCCTTTAAAGGTTCCATGCAACCCAGAGAATTCTGTGGTTCTGTTCCATGAAATCTGCTGCTGTTACTAGTTCCTTGCCCTAAAACAAATCAGGGAGGGAGGGGGAATGTGTGTGCTGGGGTGGTGCTCATTTATTCCAGCTTGGCTGGTGCTGCTGGATCACATTTTACAGGGAAGGGAGTGTAGAGTAAAGCTGCTGCCTGTAAATGTGGAAGCATTATCTGGACTGAACATAGGGTGTAGAGTAGAATAAAGCTCCTGTGTCCTGCTAAAGTGGAAGTTTAATTTACTGTGAGGGTAAATGTACTGGGCACAGGCTGCCCAGAGAGGCTGTGGCTGCCCCATCCCTGCAAATGTCCAAGGCCAAGTTGGATGAGGCTCAGAGCAGTGTGGGGTAGTGGAAGGTGGCAGGGGTGGAACTGGATGATCCTTCCAAGCCAAAGCATGCTGTGATTCCACGATTGACTCGGAAAAGAGCCCCGTGGTGAGCGTGCCTCTCTCCTGTGCAGCTCTACGCCGAGAAGGTGGCCACGAGGGGTCTGTGTGCCATCGCCCAGGCTGAGTCCCTGCGCTACAAGCTCCTGGGAGGGCTGGCTGTGCGCAGGTGAGTACACACAGCAGCCTGGGTGTGGGGGAACTGTGGGATTCCAGTGCCATTCCCAAAAATCAGCTCTTCTGCAGTCTAAAGATTTAACTTGGTAACGCTGCACTGAAACTTTGGTTCAGTACAAAGTTACTTCTGGAGCCTTTAGGGTAGGTCTGATTGCAGATTGTCTGTGTGGCATAAAGCTGCCTGTGTTCCTTTGGGAATAAATGGGCAGAGGAGTGAAGCCAACACCGTTTCAGGCCTTGTGGCTCAGGTGGCAGTGGCCCTGCTCTCACATCCCCTCGGTGATGAGACGATGACGAGTCAGAAGCAGGTGGCTCTGGTGGCGGTGCCTCCGCGGTGTCACGTTCTGTGGTGCTGCGTGAGGTCCTTCAGCAGCAGCCTCCTGTCACCAGTGAATGATCTAGAGGCATTTGTCTGAGAAGGGATGGGGAGCTGCACTCCTGACAGGTGAAACTCAGATTGGAATTGGGGTAAAATTCCTCCAGGGAGCCCTGTGGGTCTGGCAGAGTGGGCTCACGGCTTGGCTGTCCTCTCCCTGCAGAGCCTGCTACGGTGTCCTCCGCTTCATCATGGAGAGCGGGGCCAAGGGCTGCGAGGTCGTTGTGTCCGGCAAACTCCGAGGTCAGCGGGCCAAATCCATGAAGTTTGTGGATGGCTTGATGATCCACAGTGGGGACCCAGTGAATTACTACGTGGACACAGCCGTGCGTCACGTCCTGCTCCGGCAGGGTGAGTGCCTGCCATGCAAATCCCTTTGCAGCTCCGTTGGGTTCCTTCTCTAGAACTTCAGAGACAAAAAATCTCAGCCCCTGGCATCCATGGAGTGGAACTCATGTGGTTCCGCAGCACCTCTGATCTTGCAGAGTGGTTCAGCTGTGTTGCTGTGGATGGTTCAGACTGAAAATCCTCTTGTCTTGGGCTTTTGCAACTGAACTCTCACTGTGGGATTTAAACGTTACATCTGAAGTAGAAGTAATTTGACAATGGAGAGCCAGGGGGCCTTCAGCAGCCATTGTGGTTATACCAGGTCAGCCACTTCTCTGCTGGTGGGGTTTGAATGTTTCCAGTTGGGAATGTGGCTTCACATGTTCCAGACACTCTCCCTTGTGTCCTGGGGCCTGTGAGGCTGGGGATAACTTGCAGACGAAGTGCCTGTTGCCTGGCTTTCAGAGCTCGTGGCATTTGGGATTCTGGTTTTCCTGGCTCCTCAGGATGGGCAGAGAGAATAGGGGTGCCACAAGTGTCAGTCAATCTTCCCAGCTAAACCTGCTTCCACCTGTTCTCCCTCCTGGTAAAACACAAATGACTTGTGCATCTTAACTGGCTTTGGGTTAATTAATTGCAGAACTCCTGGTGTGGGGATACCAACACAGCCAGAGCTGTTCTCCACCTTCCCTTCGGTGATGATACGATGACGAGTCAGAAGGGACGTCCTCGTGTCACTGCAGCCTGCCCTGTGCCACGTTCTGTGGTGCTGTGCTAAGGCTGCCTTGGCCAGGACGTCCTGCTCATTGGATGATTTAGAGGCATTTGTCTGAGAAGGGATGGAAAAAAACAGTGGAATTTCCTAGAGAAATGAGCTGAGGAAAAGGACAGAGTTTAAAACCAGGCTTGGAATGACTTGGGGGTAGAACTGCAGTCCCAGGCTGCAGTCAGCAAGCGCAGTGACTTGGAAAACTTTATATATCAAATTTTAAATTGCCTGAATTTACAGCACTGATGTAAATTCACAGTAATTAGATTTTTGAGCTGTAGCCTGTCTGTGTTACAGTATTGTCAGCAGATCTTTATTGTGCAGAGATACTTTGTAACCTCGGTGCTTGGTCTTATTTTGTGTCCCTGTTGTCCTGTCACTCTGCAGGAGTACTGGGAATCAAAGTAAAGATTATGTTGCCTTGGGACCCCAGTGGAAAGATTGGCCCCAAAAAGCCTCTGCCAGACCACGTCAGCATCGTGGAACCCAAAGAAGAGATTCTGCCCACCACGCCCATTTCAGAGCAGAAAGGTGGCAAACCAGAACAGCCAGCCATGCCTCAGCCAGTGCCCACTGCCTGAGGGGTAAGTGCCTGGGAGGGAGGTGTGCTGAGGATCCACGTGGAAAAGGTGTCAGGCCTTTCCATAGAAGGCCACCAAAACCACTGGAATCTGGGATTTTGGGAAGACAAGCTGCTGCCTTGTAGCCAGCACAGTGACCAGGGTTGGATTTGAGCGTTGATGAAGGGGACAGGGTTCAAGGCATGTGGCAAAGCAGCTCAGAACACTCCTCTGGAGATGGGATGATGGATCTGGAAGGGAATATCCCTGTCCACATGTCCTGTTTCATGTTGTGTTCTACAGCATGGATTTGGGGACCTTGGATCACAGTTGGAGAGACTTGCTTGAGAAGGGTTGGGTGCTGTGGATGTGTTTGCATTGTAGCATCTGCTACCAGTGTGCAGTTGGCAGCACAGGGAATATATTCCTCATATATCCATCCTATCCTGCCCCAGGATCCAGTTTGGGATAATCTTAGAAGCCACTTGAGAACAATTTGTAGGCTGTGTTTGTGAGGAAGTAATTGCAGTTTGAAGTCCTGCTAAGAGATCTGACTGGCAAGATCTGCCTCAGTAGGAAAAAGGGGGATCTTTAGCCAAAAAGCAGGAAGTGAGAGATGCAGTTGAATTGGAAAGCTTGGTTTGTTCTTTGTTTGGGGTAGGAGAATGATTATGGAAAAGTTTGCCCCCAGCTCACTGAGTGTTTTGTTTCTCGTTGTAGGGTTTGTAACATCTGCAACCAGAAGCTTGTCTGTCCTGAAAACATCTCTTAATAAAATCACAAAAGACACTGTTTGTGAAGGTGCTTTTTCTTTTTTTTTCCCCTTTTTTTTCCTTTTTATTTTCTCAAGATGTTCTCCAGGAAGACCTTGCTCCCACCTTTGGTATGGAAGGAATTCTGTTGCTGTGTTCCCCTTCTGGAGTGAACTTCACCAGATCCTGATCCAAACAAAGTGGGAATAAAGCACTGATATCTGTGATAGATAAAACTGGAGCAGCAGTCCCGTGTTCAGAGGGTCATGAGTAACAAACATCCCGTGGAGTTCTGGTGGCTGTTCCCTACATCCCAGTGCCTTATCCAAGGTTTCCAGAAGGGGGAGCTTTTTTGGCAGTGTCCAGGCCAGTGCAGCTCCTGTTAGGGTCAGCTAACTTCAGGTGTGGATTTGTGAGGTGAGACCAAAAGTGACGCTCGGGATTTCAAACCTTCTGTCCTGAGCTGTGAGGAGGGAATATTGGGTGGAAGTCTGGTGCAGGAATGGGAAGAGACAGGCACCTCATAGGAGATGAGGTATGTGCAGGATCAAGGGGTTCAGATTTTGAGGAATGCAAAGCCTGTTTGTTGCATGCAAACTTGGTTGTTTAGGAATAGCTTTCACATTCATATTTCCATTTTCAGGAGGTTTCTCTGCAGGAACTAGGCTGGCAACTTAGGAACTGGAATTTCAAACTGATGGTGTCAGGAACTGGTCTGTCTAGGGAGCCTTGGCCTTGCTGTTCCCAGCTTCTCTGGGAATTTGGTTGAGTTTCAGAAAAATGTGCCTTCTCAGGATGTCAGTGTGATTTCAGGTTGTGCACATCATGCAGTGCAAAGCTTTTAAATAGTTAATATAAATATTAGACTAATGCCAACACTTAATTATTTTAAAATTTGAATTTGGAAATAATCTGGAAATAGAAAAGGTGACAAAGCAACTCTGTCAGATCATAGGAGCAGGAAATATATGAAAATGGGAAGACCTGAAGCAATAAAGTCACACCCAGGTTTGCACGTTGTCTCTAAATTCTTAAACATTCCCATGTGGTAGATGGTGATGGTTAGAAATCTCTCCTTCTGCCTCCCAGGGGAGGCTGAATTTCCTGGAGATTGCTCCACTTCTTCCTGGTTAAAAGCTCTCCAACCCTGTCCATTATCCTGTTAATCTCGCAGTGCTGATCACTGGTAGGATCAAGAGAGAAGCAAATAGTGGGGAGAAGGCTCCAGGGAGACCTTAGAAGACCCTTCCAGGGCCTAAAGGGACTCATGGAGAGCTGGAGAGGGACTGGGGACAAGGGCTGGAGGGACAGGGCACAGGGAACACCTTCCCAGTGCCAGAGAGCAGGGATGGATGGGATATTGGGAAGGAATTGTTCCCTGGGAGGGTGGGGAGGTGCTGGCACAGGGTGCCCAGAGAGGGTGTGGACACCTGGCAGTGTCCAAGGCCATGATGGATGGGGCTTGGAGCAGCCTGGGACAGTGGAAGGTGTCCCTGCCCATGGCAGGGGTGGCACTGGGTGAGATTTAAGGTGCCTTCCAAACCAAACCCATCTGTGATTACCCTGTAACAGTCAAGGGGTGCAAGTGTGAACTGAACACCTTTTCCACGTGCCTTGGTTGGAGTTGGCACCACCTTGAGCTGTTCGAAGAAGCTCCAAAAGAGGAGGGAGCTCCTTCAGTTCCTTTTGGGTGCCCTTTGGTTGCTTCCGTTGGACAAAAGCCCTGGCAGATGAACTGGGGGTGGGATGAACTCAGGAACTCTGGAAAGCTCTTGAGTTTTAATATTGCTGTTCCAGGTTGATGTGTTCCTGCTGTAGTTCGTGCTGGAGGTGGCTTCACTAATTCCCATTTGGTGAAAATTAGGAAGCACCTGGTGCTTTTCCAGTCTGAGAGGAGCTCCACAGGAATGTGTGTGCTTGCCCAGCCCAGGCACAGGGAAAAGGGGACATGTCTGTGCCTTTAGTTTGGCTTCTGAGTGAGTGGCAGAAGGTTCATGCCTTTCCAGCAGTGGGAGAACGTGGATTAGCAGGGTCTGCCACTGCTGGATTTTCCACCTGGGGAAGGCATCTTTAGCCTGCAGTTTTTTCCTCCTCTATTTCCCTAGACTGGATCCCAGCTGGAGGAACTTTGGCTTGGAGGGTCAGGAAGGCTGGTCCCTGTGGCTGTCAGCTCACTTTTTATTCTGCTCACTGGCACTGCAGGACAGGGCAGTTGGTCCTTTACCTGTGGAGCATTAAAGGTGTTGGATATTTGCAGTTTCAGGAGAAAACAATGAAGGCAAAAGCTGCGAAGACTGTTCCTTTCTCATGACTGATGTGCCCTAGGAATTCATCATGTGTATTAAGTGTAATTTTTGTCCACAGTTGCCACAATGAGTATTGGATTTAAGGATAGCAAGGAACCTCCCTAAGTTTATTTTACTCTACAAGGGATTCCAGCTGCCAGGGATTCATTGAAAAAATTTTATTGCAAAATTACACAACGGTCACTGTGTGGTACGAGAACAGACAATAAAAGCCATCAGACACGTGCATCCACATGATGCAAATTATTCACAATATCCCACAGTGTGTTCTTGCCTTGCCCACCCCTTTCACCCCCCAGCCCAGCCTCCAGAACGTTCTGCGTGTGGGTTCAGTGCGCGCATTCACCGGGAAGGGTCCCACATTTTGGGACATCCCCGGCACTGCCTCCTGCCTCCCAGCACCTGGGAATATGCAGTATTGGGCTATGTCAGCAGGGAAAATGGGCAGCGAGGTAAAGCAAAGCCATGTAGGTACTCCATGCTGGTTTCAGAGAACTGGCAATTCCATTGGGATGCACGGATTTTCCTCATTTCAGTGATGTCATTATTTGCCTTGTGGTGTCTCTCAGTGCGTGGCAAGTGCTGCAATGCTCCTGGGATAACATCAGCTCCTTTTAAAAATACTATTAACCTGATGATATCCCTTGAAGAGAAGTTAGGAATAGCCTGGATCAGGCTGTGAAACCTGCTATTATCAGACATAAATATAACTATAAATACCTTTGTTTTTCAGGGTACCCTTATCCAGGTCAGCAGACAGGGAGCTAAAGTACCATGGAGCTTCAGCACAGCATAATTAGGAAGTCAGGTAATGGCAGCTTTAAAGCTTTGTGTTTAATTAAGCAAGAAAGTGGAGGTGAACCTGATGCCACCTCCCTGTGAGAAGCCAGCCAGGAGTGCCTTGGGTCAGCTCCAGTGGGAGCTGATTGGAACCAGCTCTGGTCCAAACTGGGGGAGCCCTGGCAGTGGGAATGGAGTCTTTCCCAGCCCTACAGGCTGATGGAGAGCACTTCCAAGAGAAGTGAGTTCTCTGCCTGGTACAATTGCCTGTTTAATTACAGATGTTGGCCCCTCAGTGATCCCGAGGGGTGGAGTGTTGAAGGCACCTCAGGTTTCTCTTTCTAGAGGCTGTAGTGGGTTAGTGCTTTCCCTGACACCCCCAAGCCCCTCAGTTCTCCATGGAGTGTTGATCCCAGCTGCTCTCAGCTTTGAGGTTCTACCTAAGGAGCTCTGGCGGTTGAAGCATCCAGCGCAGAGCACAGGGATAGGCAGGACAGAAGGGCACAACTCCACAATCTCCATTCTCCCGTGCTGCCTCCTACTCTGCTCCAGGGCCCTGCAGGGGCTGGACTGCACAACTGGCCCTGGGAGCTCTGTTACACACCCCTGGAGAGAGAAGAGAGAAGCAGGGAACAGCTCTGGAGCAGTGCCACGGGGCAGCCACGCAGGAGAGGAGCAGCAGCGCTAAGCGTGTGGGCGGATGGGAGCGTTTGGGATGGGAGGGCGGTGCCTTGGCAGGGCTGGTGGAGCAGCAAGGAACTGAGCAGGAGGCTTGACTAGTGCAGGCTTCAACCTGGCCACCTCAGCTGACTCCCGGTGACCCTCTGGTGCCAGGCTCCCCTGCTCCTCTCTGGAGGTGGGTTTGTGCAATCCGGATTTTGGGGTGAGGTAAAGTGTACGCTGGTTTCGCCTCACAATGCACCCTGGTCTGAATAGCACCCATGGTTCGAGAAGGATACAAAATAGTGTTTCCCATTTGTCAAAATCCCCCCCTAAAAACACACACAAACCAAAGCTCTGGGAAAAAAAACCCCAACCAAAACAAACCCAACTACAACTCATCGCGCATCTTGTCGCCTTTGGGCCTCACGAGCCTGCCAATGAAGAGGATGGAGTTGGTTTTAGTGTCCTTGATCATGAAGATGAAGGGGTGGTCCGCATAGAAGAGCTTGGGGTTCCTCATCTCCTCTCGGCCGTAGATGTCGGCGTCGTAGGGGTTCCCGTCCGTGTCCCATTCCAGAGCCGCGGCGTGGAACACGTTGGACAGGTACAGGTCTTTCTTGCCAGAGATCTTGGACAAGTCAGCCTTGGTCTTGTCAATGGCTTCTGTCAGGCCCAGACCACCCAAGTGTTTCTAGGAGGAGACAAGAGGTCAGCAACCCTCCCAGAGATGACACAGTGCAAGAGGGAAGGGGGACAGCAGGCATGGATGGCCCACCATCCCACTGTCTTCCCTCACATCCCAAAGAGCTGTAAGGCCCAGCTGCCTAAGGACCTCCTTTACCTGAAGGTCGTGGCTGACTTCCAGGACGACTTTTGGCAGTGAGATGGCCACTGATCTCTTCTTCATCTTGCCAGCCCAGGTCTTGAGCTGCTCCTTGTTCAGCAGTTTCTCCACCCTCTCCAGAGGCTCCACGTGGTTTGGCATGATGAAGATCATGCTGGAGAGCTTGTGAGCCAGTGGCATCTCTACCACCTGGAGCTTCTCTGTCTCATCATCGTAGTAATTGTAGAGACCTTGAAACCAGAAGCAGGGGACAGTGAGCTGTGGAGCAGAGGCAAAGTGAATTCAGCCTGTACTTCCCCTGACCAGGAAGGGAAGAGAGTCTGGACACTGTTTTGGGAACTGGCCCAGCATTACTGGAGTTGGCTGTGGCTCTTATTTGCGTGATGAGCCAGGATTTGTTCCCAACAGCCAAGCAGCCAGTAGTAAACATGGATTCTCTCTGCTCACAGAGAGACTGAATCAGCAGAATGAACACTCCCCTGCTTTGTTCTCCCTCATGAGGCAAAACAATCTTAGAAGCCACTGGTGGGAAGCTGGGTAATGGAGAACAATGATCATAATTCCAGCTGGTCTTGGTGCGGGGCAGGAGGTTTCCCACTCACCTGTGCGGTGCATCATGGGCACTCCCACGGTGTAGGAACGGGTCACCATGAAGCCACGGTTGTCCACCATCTTATGGTGGAACTTCTCATCCCAGTGAGCTACAGGAGAGAGAGAAACACGGCTTGTAAGAAAAGGGAGCGGGCACTAATTCCATGTACAGTTCCCAACCACTGACAAAGAGCTGCCTCCAGTGGACCTAGGATTTGTCCACCTTCCCTTGGAGCTGTTAGATAGTCTTTAAGGCCCCTCCCAACCCAAACCATTCCATGATTCTTTGTGTTGGCTCAGGGGAGGTTTTGGGTCACTTGTACCAAGAACTGAAGGTAGAACTTACGCTTGAAGAACATGGCGTTGACAATGAGGGCCCCGTCAGTTTTCTCCACATCTTTGGTGACCTCCGGGAGTTTCCCGTCTGTGGTCTGGGCTGCCCACTCGTTGATGGACTTGAGGGCGCTCCTCTTGTCCCGGAAGTTGATCTTGGAGTGCTCGTAGTTGTAGTGCTTCTTGCTGTTCTTCACGAAGTCCTCGGCGAAGGTGATGGAGGCGGGGCCGTAGAGGCGGTTGCCGATCTTCCAGGTGACGTTGCGGGCGGTGCTGTTGCTGACCTCGCTGAGGAGCTCGGACAGCCCGCTGTGCACGTAGTCGTCGTTCAGCTTGTCCGCACTCAGCACCGCCTTGGCCTGCGAGGCCGTGGTGGCCTTGCCCCCGAGGGACACGAGCCCGAGGGACGAGGCCACGACCACGGGGGACAGCAGGATGTTCTCCATGTCCTTGTCTTTGGCCATGGCGTGGTAGAGGTTGAAGGCCAGCGTGGTGCTGCGCTCGGCCAGCGTGGTGGCCTTGTCGCTCAGCTTCCTGTCCTCCGAGGGCACGGCCGCGGCCAGGCCCAGGAGGGCCAGCCCCACAATAATCCACATGGCTTCAGTAGCACCTGGTGCCTCCCAGGACCTGCTGGGCAAGAAAACTCACCATCAGCACAATTCCACCTCCTCCTGGAGCATCCCGAGATCCCAGGGGCTCTTCCAGAGAAACCCACTCCTTGGTTCCAGTGACAGTGACATTGCTCCAGTGCTTCACTGGGGTGCAGCCACCCCAAGTCCACCCTCAGCAACAATTAATCTTAATTAATTAAGAGTGCAGGCTACACCTTGGCAAGCGGAGTCCTGTGCATTTGGAATGACTGCTTCCTTCCTAACGAGTTCCCCTATATTCCAGTGTTAATGTACAGTGAATAATTAAGGAAAGGCCAGGAAATGTAGCAACAGGTATTTCTCCTATCTTGACAGGACAAGGGGGAATAGCTTTAAAGTGAAAGAATACAGGTTTGGATTGGACGCTGGGAAGAAATTCCTCCCAGTGAGGAATTCCACCCAATGAGGGTGGGGAGGCCCCAGCATGGGGTGCCCAGAGAAGCTGTGGCTGCCCCTGGATCCCTGGATGTGTCCAAAGCCAGGCTGGATGGGGTTTGGAGCAGCCTGGGATAGGGGGAGGTGTCCCTTCTGCCCATGGCAGGGGGTGGCACTGGGTGATCTTTAAGATCCCTTCCAACCCAAACCATTCCATGACTGTGTCCCCAGAGCAGGACAAAGCTCTGCCCTGACCAGGAAAAGCTGAAAGCAGGATGTTTGTGCTGCCCAGGAGCCACCCAGCACAGCACTGCCCTGTGATCCAAGGGCTGTTGCAGGCCCTGTATGGCAAGGACCGTCCTTTCAGGGGACCCCGGCCGCGGGCCCCAAATTCTCAGCTTCCTTGGCACTAGATGGAGCACGCGAGCTTCCACCAAGCAAAGCCAGAGGCACCCTTAGAGAAGATCCTGCACTGACTGGTCAGCTCTGTTCGATTTGGTTTCGCCTGTCCAGCCCTGCTGGGGAGGTACCAGGGCAGAGGGAGGTGGGGGAGCCTCATTTTCCCCAGCAGAGCCTTCAGTTCATGCTTTGGGTGGATGGATCTCATCCCAGCGTAGGTGAACCCATCCCCAGCAAGGGCTCTGAGCCCCCAGCTCCAGTAAATGTGCAGACTGACCAGTCCTAAGAGCCTGGAAGCCCTCTGGAGCTCATCCCTCCTGGCCCCACACCTCCGCTCCCTCCTGCCTTCACTCAGCAAACCTTCCTGCTGGCAGATCCTCAGGCCTTCAATCCCACCTCCAGCTTTTGGGGGAGTTTTTCCTCGCCAGGCTGCGTTTTGTTCCTTGGTGGTCCTCTCCTCCCACCCTGCTCCTGCCCAGCCTCAGGGGCTGCCCCTGGCATGGGGAGACGAGGAAAGGCTGCTGCGGGGTTAAAGTATTCCAGGCAGGAAGCGAAGGGCCCGCTGGGATTACATATGGAAGGAAACACGAAGCACGTAGCCCCAGGCGGAGAGAGTGCGCAGTTCCACCAGGGACCCTTTGCCAGAGTGGGAGGAGATTACAACCTAAAATCCTTTGTGGGAGCAAGGCTTCTGTGAAAGGAAAGAGCCACCCCGGCTGCCTAAAGAGCAAAAACTTGTGCAACAGGCTCAAAAGTGCCCTGGACACTTTTTTTAAAGTGGTGACAAACAAACATTGGAAATCTGAGGGGTTTCCTTCTGGTTTTCTATTTCCCGTTTCTCTCTAAGGATACCTTGAAACTGTTTCATAGTGTGGTCAACGTTTGCGTTTTTCTTTCTGAAAGAAAACAGATACATGGAGTAGTTCTCTTGTGAGCAGGGGGTGGCCTGCACCGCTTCATCCTCAGCTTAAAAAAGGTTCATTACTTCAGGGCCGGGTAACAGATTTGGGCTGTGCTGAGTCACGCAGCCCAAGATGGAGAAATTTTGCCCATTCTTGGATTACGGCGGCGATTATAGGTGAATTCATAACCCAGGGTGAACGTGGGGGGAATGTGGGGAATGCACAACCAGCAACATCCTCCTGTCCTGTGCTCCCACAGCGAGGGGACGCCCAGTGCCAGCGTGGCATTCCACAGCCCTCCCTGGGGCCGCCGGGACCCGCTCTCCAGGCGGGATTTGGAGGTGCACCCCTCCGAGGGCTGCGTTCCACCCAGGAGCAGGACAGAGCTGCAGGGCGGAGGCAGGCGAGCAAAAGGCCATTTCTGTGTCACCAGGGGGATGTGACACTCGGTTAGGGCAGCAGAAGGAAGGGTCGGGCTGTGCTGCGGCCGGAGGCTGCAGGGAGAGCGCTCATTCTTGTGCTGGGATGGTGCCCAGGGTCCTGGAGGCTCCCAGGCTGAGCCACGGCAGGGGCTGCAGGATTCCGCTCACACCAAGCTGAAGCGTCCCTTATCCCCCCTTTTCTTTTCTGTCACCCTCTGAAAGCTTCTCCTGCACCTTCACTTGTGACCACCTCTTGCAAACTGGAGACGATGGGGGGGATTTTGTAACACCTTTCCTCAAAAACCCAGAGCCAGCTCATGGGACGGTCTGTGCCCGTATCCCCCCCTTCCACCCACCCCACTGCAGCCTACCCCCCACGCACCCCCGTCTCCCATGCCAAACCCTCCCCCCGATGTTTTTGCCCAGCCAGGAGGATGCAGGACGCCAAAATACCTCCCCACCCTTCTGCAATCTCAGCTTGGTCACCCCCTGCCAGCGCGGGGTCCCCCGGGTCCCCCCTCTTACCTGCGGGGTTGGGACACGGCTTTGCTCGGCTCCCTGTGCACCTCCCGGTCCTGCGGAGGGGGTATATAAGGGGCCGGGGAGAAACTTCTGGAAGTTGGGAAAACCCTCTAAAAATGCTCGGGGAGGGAGAGGAAGGGGAGGATCCGTCCCAGCTCGCTCCCGGCCCGCCGCCAATGGCAGGAATGCCGGCCCCGCGCCGCCGAAGGGGGGTCGGGATGGATGGGGGGATGCGCGCTCCCTCCTCCTGCCGGCGCGGCTGGAGCTGCCCCAGCCTGTCCCCAGCCTGTCCCCAGGCAGCCCTTGCGGCAGGAATATGGGGAACTAGTCCCTGCTAAAACGGTGCTTTTGCCTTTTTACAAGGCTCGGGCCCAGCTTATTTCCATCCTCTCCCTGCCCCTGGCATCTCCTGCAGCTGGATGGTTGTTGGCACCAGAGGCAGGGAGTGCTGTATTTATTTTCTGTTTCTGGGCTGTCACCCTCCATGAAGTCAGGGCTGGTGCAAAGAGCTTCGGCCATGACCAGGGCAGTCACAGGCAGCTGGTGTTTAACATCTGCCCCATCCTGCCATCTGAAATGTGCCCCTGATCCGTGACATCCAAGGGAGAAGAGGAGGCTCCAGGGAGAGCTCAGAGCCCCTGGCAGGGCCTGAAGGGGCTCCAGGAGAGCTGGAGAGGGACTGGGGACAAGGGATGGAGGG
>VYXC01006701.1:0-19023 GCA_013397175.1 Platysteira castanea | reverse complement strand
GGTCACCCCCTGCCAGCGCGGGGTCCCCCGGGTCCCCCCTCTTACCTGCGGGGTTGGGACACGGCTTTGCTCGGCTCCCTGTGCACCTCCCGGTCCTGCGGAGGGGGTATATAAGGGGCCGGGGAGAAACTTCTGGAAGTTGGGAAAACCCTCTAAAAATGCTCGGGGAGGGAGAGGAAGGGGAGGATCCGTCCCAGCTCGCTCCCGGCCCGCCGCCAATGGCAGGAATGCCGGCCCCGCGCCGCCGAAGGGGGGTCGGGATGGATGGGGGGATGCGCGCTCCCTCCTCCTGCCGGCGCGGCTGGAGCTGCCCCAGCCTGTCCCCAGCCTGTCCCCAGGCAGCCCTTGCGGCAGGAATATGGGGAACTAGTCCCTGCTAAAACGGTGCTTTTGCCTTTTTACAAGGCTCGGGCCCAGCTTATTTCCATCCTCTCCCTGCCCCTGGCATCTCCTGCAGCTGGATGGTTGTTGGCACCAGAGGCAGGGAGTGCTGTATTTATTTTCTGTTTCTGGGCTGTCACCCTCCATGAAGTCAGGGCTGGTGCAAAGAGCTTCGGCCATGACCAGGGCAGTCACAGGCAGCTGGTGTTTAACATCTGCCCCATCCTGCCATCTGAAATGTGCCCCTGATCCGTGACATCCAAGGGAGAAGAGGAGGCTCCAGGGAGAGCTCAGAGCCCCTGGCAGGGCCTGAAGGGGCTCCAGGAGAGCTGGAGAGGGACTGGGGACAAGGGATGGAGGGACAGGACACAGGGAATGGCTTCCCACTGTCAGAGGGCAGGGCTGGATGGGATATTGGGAAGGAATTGTTCCCTGGGAGGGTGGGGAGGCCCTGGCACAGGGTGCCTAGAAAAGCTGTGCCATGGAGAGGTTTCTGCTGAGTCCCAAGCCTTGAAGCTTGGATTTGAGCCTGTCACAATCCCTTTTAAGACAGCACGGGATTGTTTTCCTGGCAATCTGGGATATAGGGATATTTGAGGTACCACCTACCCCGTGGATGGTTACATCAGCAGAAGGATGCTGCATCCTTGTGTTGTTTAACTGATGTCTATGTCTCCCTTTTAATCACACTCTAATTTCATTTCCCCCCCTAATTTTGGCTCTGCCAAGTTTTTCTGGTTCCCTCTGAAGCCAGGAGTGTCAGCAGGTCTCAGCCTCCTGTTGCTGTAGTAGAAAAAACCAGCATCTGATTTTTCCTGCTGGCTTTGAATATTCTGCTGGTTGTCTTGGAAGCGCCTTGCTTTGGAATCATCTCATCATTCCATTCCCCTTCACAGCCCACCTCCTCTAGAAGGTGGCATCAAAAAGTGACATTTCTCTTCTGTCTGAACTGTTCAGATGGTGCTGTGTAAATAGAGCCTCCACACCTCAAACAAGGGAAGATCTCTGAGCCATCCCCGTAAAAAAAGTCTCCATCAGCTTCAACAAACCTGGTGTCCTCACATCAGTGATGTTTAGAGATCTGGTCCCTTCAGGGGGGGATTCGGTGGGAAAAAGCTTTGGAATACCTTAAGCAACAGATTTTTGTACACTAGTGTATCTTGGTGCAGTTAGCTTTGCTTTGTGTCTGCATAAATGATCAACAATGGGCTCCCAGAGTTTTTGTTGCACAGTTTTGACTTAATTAAAAATGAATTTGCTGATATCAAACCATCAGTACCGAGGTAAATATTACTGATCTGTACCAGCAGTATGTGCCAGCTGAGAAATGAGAAAAGCTCCTTTAAACTTCCACCGTCAGCTGCTTTTTTCTGCCAAACTCTGAATTGCTCCACCTTCAAGCCCTTCTCTGTAATTACTTCCCATTAAGACTTTTTTCACTTTCCTAGTGAAATTTAAAATAAACTCTAAAACTTTTTATCTTGATTTCTTTCACTGCCTCCCAGCACCAAAGTCCTTTGACACTCTGGGGGCTCTGTGCTTCAGTCCTTTGAAATGGCTTTGCCTCAGTAACATG
This sequence comes from Platysteira castanea, assembly GCA_013397175.1. NCBI lineage: Eukaryota > Metazoa > Chordata > Aves > Passeriformes > Platysteira > Platysteira castanea. The sequence goes on along the minus strand of VYXC01006701.1, from coordinate 17,066 downwards.
GATTTGGAGTAGAACGAAAATAGTTCTTTGTATTTGAGGGCTGGCAACCCAGCATAAAGATATTTCAGAATTATCCTGATTTTTAAGTGTATATTTCAACCTATTCCTCTTTTCTCTACAACCCAACCTGGTAAGAGCCACAAAAAACCCCTGCAGAGCTTTAGGATGTGGATATGCAGAAAATGACTCAATTCTACCAAAATGTCAGCAAACAGCTTTATCTTGACTGTGAACGGTTTTTCCAGGGCCAGAGTTGGGGAAATCAGGCGGATCTGCCTTGTTGAGGAAGATTCCTGCTGCTCTCCAGTGATTTCCAAGTGCCATCGGGCTGTGCAGAGGCGCTCCCAGCCCCCACAGTGCCACGTAGGAGCTCCTCCAGCGGTGGGATGGGGACTGGGAAGGGGGAGCCAAACTGGGAGTTGCCGTCTTCCGTCTTCCCTGCTCTGTAATGAGCGGTTCCAGCCGCCGAAGGGACACATCCACTCCTCCAGCCCAGCTCCTCCCCTCCAAACCGCACTTGCGCCGGGCAGAACCCGCGTTTCTTTTGTCTGGAGTTATTTCCAGCATGGGTTGACTCCGTGGGTTTAGGGCAGTGCAGATCCACTGAGCCTTAAATTAAAAACCTCCCAACATTTTTGTGAGATGGGTGTGATCCTGCAGCCCCCAGGACAGAGCAGAGGGAGATTTCCAGGCTGCTCTTGCAGTGCTTGGGACGGGTGTGGAGGAGCTGCTGGGATGGAGAGCAGGGAAATCCAGCTGTTCCCAGAGTCCAGTTCTGTGGGAAACAATCCGTGCCCAGCCATAGAACATCCAGGTTGGTGCTGCCCTGGTTGTTTGGCTTCTTGTTTCAAGCTGTGCTACTAATTCACTTGATCATCTATTGAAGGTGTGTTTTATTTCTATGAGAGCAGATCCCGTGTGTTCTTTGGACAGGACTTTTTAAATATAAACCCCAGCAGCTTTGCCCTTTCACCTCACAGTGACCCAGGAGGCTCGTCCTGTTTTCCTGTGTTGGAGACAGTCCCCAGTGACACATCTCCTGTGCTGCTGTGAGGCAGTGCTGGTGCAGCATCTCTGCTTTCCAGGATCATGGCTGAGGAGGGCAGGGATGCTCAGAGCCAGCACTGAAGAGCCTTAGAATCATACAGTGCCCCCCCTGCCATGGGCAGGGACACCTTCCACTGTCCCAGGGTGCTCCAAGCCTTGTCCAGCCTGGGCTTGGACACTTCCAGGGATCCAGGGGCAGCCACAGCTGCTCTGGGCACCCTGTGCCAGGGCCTCCCACCCTCACAGGGAAGAATTCCCTGCTAATATCCCATCCATCCCTGCCCTCTGACAGTGGGAAACCACTTTCCCTTGTCTTGTCACTTTCTGCCCTTACAAAAAATCCCTCTCCCTCTTTTTGACAAGCCCCCTTTAGGCAGTGGAAGGGGCTCTAAGCTCTCCCTGGATCTCTCTCTGCTCCAGAGCCAGTCAGGGCGTGCCTGCTCCTCCAGGTCCTCACCTGCAAAGATTCGGGGGGGATTCTGTTTCCTGGCTCAGCTCAAGGGCAAGTTTGGGACCAGCACTCTAATTTCCTCCCCTGCACCCCCTCCTTTGGCACTGTGAGCTCATTCGTGCAGCCCCAGGCGTCCCAGGGCTTTGCTGACAGCAGTGCCCTGCCCTGGAGTGGGGTCCCAGCCCTTTTGCCCCTCTCTGGCTCTCAGCCCTGCCCAGGTCTGGCTTGGCTGGCCTGGGGGGGCCCAGCTCTGTGTGAGCACATGGCACACAAAGGATGGCAGTGGGGCAGAGAGGCTGCATCCCGTGGATCCGTGCCCAGGCCTGGCTGGAGTGCAGCAGTGAGAGCCAAGCTCCCTGTGCCAGCCTGCTGTGCCCGGAGCCAGGCCTGCCAGCTCCAGGCTTTCGGGGAGCTCACTGCATTTACACCTCCTAAAGGTGCCAGTTCTGCGGATCGTCTGCAAAGCACTCATCGCCTTTTGCTGCTTCAGCAGGTGTGGTGGAGGAGGAAAAGGAAGAGGAGAAGACCTGCTTGCCATGGAGGTGCCGAATTCCCCATCCACGGCATCACGCAGGTATGTTGTGGTGCACAAAGCAGGGGGGACAGGCTACAGAGGCTGCAGCTGCACTTTCCCACAGGGCACAGCAGAGAGATACTCCCTTGATCCTGCTTTGTAATCCCTGTTTAATACTCCCAGAGAAAAGTTCAAAATCCACAGGGTTTCCAGCCAACACAGCGAGGCGGGGAGCGGAATTCCTCGGGTGCTTTTGGGTGGAAAGAATGACATCTGTGTGGCCTCAGCAGAGGGCCAGCACGGGTGATGGCAGCTTGGATTGCAATCCCCTGCATCTGACACCTTCCTGGGAGCTGGGCTGTTGCAGGAGGAGATGGAATCCTTGTGGATGTGGCAGGAGGGATTTGCCATCCCTGGGAGCACCCACAGGGCTGTGGGGTCCTGTGCTGTTCCTACACTGATCAGGAGCTCTGGTTTGGGATCGTGGCAAAGCAAGAGGACTCCAGGATGCCCTTTCCAGGCTAACATTTGGACTCAATGATCCTAGAGGACTTTTCCAACCTTAAATCCTGTGATTCTAAGATGAGCACTGGTGATGTGCACTCCTTAATCCCTCCCTTCTGCCTCACAGTGACTGGGACTGGCTGGATCCTCCCAAAAAGCAGCCAAAAGGAAAAGCAAGTGCTTGGTTTGTCAGCCACGTCAGCCCCACGAGCGCCGGGGCCATCTCAAGGGCAGGCTGTGAGAGCACCAGTGATCCTGGATGCTGCAGCTTTGGTTTCCTCAGTGGAAACAGGCAGCAAGGAATGTGCCAATTCCAGGTTTTCACCCTTTATTACAAAATAGGAGCAGAGAAGGCTCAGGTGGTCGATCTGCTCTGCAGAGTGGAGCTGTGGTGGGGAATCTCGGATGTCTTGTTAAAAGCTGAGTTCACTCTACTGCAGTGAGCTCTCCCTCATCTCTTCCCAGCATTTTCCAGGACCATATGGGAAAGTGGAAGGTCCGAACTCTGCCTGCCCTTCACGTTTGGTGGAAGCTGAGGGGAGGCTCAGCCCCACGCGCTCCCCCCTCAGCGTTTCAGCCTCTCCCGAGGAAACCGGGATGTAAAAGGAAACCGTTTATTCTGGAGCCAGCTGAGGGAACAGAAACGCCCCTAAACCCGACCCTGGGCTTGGAGAGGGATCCTCAGCCAGCCAATCTTCTGCTTCCAGCACAGCACTGCTCAGGAGAGGGAGGCGGGGTGGGCTCAGCCTGCGCGAGTGTGTGCGAGTGTGTCACACAACTGCCTGTCTCCCCGGTCCTACTGCTGTCCCTAAAAGTCTTCTCCTTGTTGGGAATCAGGTTCCCAACAAGCCAGGCCCCAAAACTGCCTCTGTTGATGCCAGTGGGATGAGGGGGCTGAGGGCAGGGCTGGTGGTGCTGGGTTTGCTGCCTTGGGGACTGAGGGGGGTTGGTGCAGCAGTTGTAAGGCAGGAAAGGAGGAGGGGAGGGAGGAATCCCGGGAAGGACACGCTGGGCTCAGCCTGGGCAGTGGCCCAGCAGGAACAAACAGCGTGTGCAGCCCTCCAGCCTCGTGCTGGGGTGTGCAAGCACAGGGATGCTCAGGAAGGGGCTCGGCAGCCGCTTTGTCTTCTCTGCTCTGACAGAGGCAGCAGAAAAGCTGCTCAGGGAGATACAGCAGCAATCACAGGATCCCAGGATGCTTTGGGTTGGAAGAAATGTTAAAGCCCATCCAGTGCCACCTCGTGCCATGGGCAGGGACCCCTTCCACTAGCCCAGGCTGCTCCAAGCCCCATCCAACCCGGCCTTGGACACTGCCAGGGATCCAGGGGCAGCCACAGCTGCTCTGGGCACCCTGTGCCAGGGCCTCCCCACCCTCCCAGGGAACAATTCCTTCCCAGTATCTAATCTAAGTCTCTCCTTTAGTGTAAAACCAAACAGGAGAAGGGGTTTCATCCTTCCCAAGTTTCCAAGGACCATGGCTGCCCCAGCCCTGGGGACGTTATGGTGATCTGGTGGGACCAAAGCAGTTCGTGTCCAGGTCTGAGCTGCTGCAGCTTTGCTTGGGGTGACAAAACGCACCCACCTGGGAGGCAAATGTCCCTTGCCATAGGTCCAGATTGGGTATGGGAGCTTAACCCATAACGTGGCAGTTTAGGATGTGTCTGCCAGAGGCCAGGATGTATTCCAGGATGGATCTCCAAGGCCAGGGACCCTTAGGAAAAAAGGGACATCTTCCTTGTGTCCGCACATCAAACCCCACTTAACCTGAATACTCAGGGCCTGCTTCAAATATGCCAGCAGAAAACTGGAGTGTGTTTTTCCCAGCTACTGTATAGGTTCCCCACGAAAACCTGGCAGGGAAGAGGAGGCAGAATTTCTGGAAAATTCAAGGAGCCCACATGATGCAAGCCTGCTGCACTCTTACAGAGCGGCGCCTGCTCCTGGGAGCTTCAGAAGGAGCCGCTCTCATTTAATTCCAGCTGCCAGCAGGCTGCATCCACACATGAAAGACTTTTCCAGGGTCACATCCCTGTCCTGCCACAGCTCCTGGTATTGCAGAGCCACATTCCTGAGTCAGGGAGAGTTGTGTTAATTCTAGAAGCGAAACCCACTCTCTGTTTTCCGTTTTCTTTCTTTTCTAACTTGCAGGAAGGAAAGTTGTGGATGGTCCAGTGACCTTTTCTCTGTTTCCCATTTCAGAACGAAGCTAGAAAGGCTTTTGCCTGGTGTTCCCAAATGGGTTTAGAAACTCACAGACATGTTTAGTTTTGGGAATAGTCATGCACTTGGCAGTAAGAACAGCAAATATGGATCCTGGAGCAGGGGAAGCTCCGTGGCTGTTGGATGGGATCTGCCAGCTGAGTCACACCAGGCAGATCTGACTCATCACATCTGCAGATGTCCCAGCATTTGATGAAGTTGGGCAAAGCTGATTTTTCTCCCTAAGAGGTGGGGAAACTGAGGCATGGAAGGTGAGTTTGGGGCAGAATCAGAGCCAGGCTGGTTTGTGCTGCTTTCCTTCTCCACAAGGACGCTGAGGTCTTGATAAGGAGTCCCACAGGGATCTTCTCCCTCCCTGCACAGACAATCTGCTGCGGGCTGGGCGCCCAGGATGTGGAGCTGCTCTGTGTGGGATTATCCCAGCTCCAATCTCATCCAGCAGAGATGGATCTCTTGGCCAGGAGGTGCTCACAGAGCAGCCTCTGTATCCTTGTCTTCCCTCCCTGCTCCTGGTTCCTCTGCCATAAACCCAGGCAGGAACAAGCTCTGCTTTGTGGGACCATGACTGATGCCATTCTCCAGTGTGGTTGCCCAAACTGTGCTTCCCACAGTGGGAAGAGATGCAGGAGCTGCCTCTCTCTGCACCTCCAGGCAGCACAGTCCAAGCTCCCGGCCCAGCATTCAGCACACTGAACATCTCCTGCATGTCCCTGGACCTGTCAGGCTGTTCCCAACCCTGGAGGAGGCATCAGAGCTGCTGAATTTGGCTTTGCACAGAAGGTCTCTTGTTCAGCCCGGGGCAGAGGTGCTTGGGAGAGGTGGGGTAGGAGGTTTAGATGAATGAGGATCGTTGTTCCACTCCTGATTCCCTTCAGGAGGGTGCTGGATGTTTCCCAGCCGTGCACAAACAGCTTGGATTCAGTCTTTGAAATCATTTGCACTTCTGGACTCCATTGGCTTTGACGTCAAGACCTGAATCCCCCTGGGATCACTCCTGGTTTGGGACCCAGGGGATGCTGTGGTTACAAGGACACGTGTGACTCAAAGCCTCTTACAGTGGCCCTGCTCCTCTCCTGCATGGATCTGGCTTAGCCCCATCCAGTTGGGAATTATTTCAAACTCCTTTGCTGCCTGAACGCAGAGAAGCAGCAGCAAAGAATTGAAGGCAGATCGTGAGTTTTGAACAGTTCAGGATGCCAGTCAGGGCTGCAGTTTAGTGAGAGGGGAAACACTCAAATCCTGAACTTCCAAGGCTTTCTGTTGGATGTAGAATACCCAGTTCTGGTTATTGGAGTTTCCAATGACAAAGCCGTGTGCTGGACACACAAAATGATGGAGAAACTGCAATTTGTACGTTGTGGAATTGTCTTCATTTTCCAAAGACACCCCAAATTCAGAAATATTTTCAGTCCCTGTGACGGCGCCTGTCTTGATGAATTAACAGTTTAACTATGATTTCCTCCATAATTCCAGCTAATAGAATAATTGGATCTGCTGGAGGCAAGTTCATCAAATGTGGGATGCACAGTGAATCCACTCTGGGCTCTGTCACCGACGCACCACGTGCAGTGAATCCAGCAATCCGCCACTGCCTGAAGCTTTCCTGACTTCCCTGGCCTTCACAGGAAAGTCCTGGTCACCCCTTGGAAGCAGGTATGAAGTGGCAGGTGGGGCAGGACTGGGGGACAGCCAAAAAGCCCTGCAGGAATCTTGGGCACCACAGGGCTGAGGTAGAGTCAGTGCAAACAAATCCTCATGGGCATGAGAAGCACGGGGCTCACAGCACCGTGCATTCCTCACCTGTGTAGTCCCGTTAGCTGGAGAATCCCAGTGCTCCGATAAACAGAGAATTGTGTGCCTTGATGCCAGCCCTGCATCCCCGGGACAGCAGGACCACTGTCCTCGAGGGTGGGGTCAGGGAGAAAACCTCCCCCAGCCTCGGCTGCCACCGGGGTTTCTGTCTCCGGTCCCAGCTCCAATCCCACGCCCTGAATCCTGCACTGGGAATACACTTCTGGCTCTGCGTGGCTGTGGCCAAGAGTTTCCCATGCTTCAGAAAGTGCCATAAACCCACAATAAACAGCACAGCTCTGCACTGCTGTCCCTGAGCTCCCCTGGTCCCCAGTGCAGCTGGTGCTTAAACACTTGGGAGAAGGAGAATATTTAGGGTTTCTGGGCTGCAGAAGTGTCAGCGTGGAAAAGGCTGCACCAAAGCAGAGAGACCAGGGAAATAGATGGATTTTAACACAGTGGAGACAGAGGGGCTGGCTGGGATTCAGGAGCTACAGGGAGCTGGGAGCACACAGATCCAACTCGGGCGCTGCAGGACTGGTTCAGACCCTGCTCCCATCCCCAGCAGCCCTGGGCACGGCTTCCCCCTGCAGAGCCTCCCCCGCAGCCCTGGCACTGCTCCTCTTTCCCGGGGGTCCCCAGGGAGCAGTGCCCAGCCCGGATCCCACCAGCTCCAGGACATCTCCTCCCTGCATCCCCGAAGCCAAACCCACCCCCCGAGCCCCTCTGCGGGGCTGGGCGCTGGCAGGACCCCGGCTCTTGTCCCCCAGGGAATCTCTCCCGAGCCTGGGAGCCGCTGCCCCGGGCAGGGACATTCCGTCCTCCCGCTCCGTGTCCCGTGTCCCAGTCTCGCTGCTCCCCCCGCTGCCCGGCCCCGGCACCATCCCGGGCTGGCTCCGGCCTTCCCCAGCCACCAATCCCTGCAAGAGGAGAAGGACAGGCTCGGGCTCCACCGCCCAGCCCCGGGATGTGCCCCAGCAGAGCGGCCTGGGAGCCTCCCTGTGCCAGGGAGAGGTGTCTCCCATCCCCCTTGCCCTGGGAATGATGCTCTCCCAGGCCAGTCCTGGAGAAAAGCAGAGCCAGGAGGAGTAACAAGGCTGGCAGGGGCCAGCAGGGGAAAAGGGAAGCAAAGATGGCTTTTTGCTTGTTTGTTGTTTATTCTTTGACTTGTTTTGGGTTGGAAAGGACCTTAAAGATCATCCAGTGCTACCCCCTGCCATGAGCAGGGACACCTTCCACTATCCCAGGCTGCTCCAAGCCCCTGGAGTCCAACCTGGCCTGGAAGCGGAATTTAACTTATTTCAGACTCTGCCAATTATTATTTCAAATGGGATTTATTAGAGTTATCACTAGAGATAAGACGATGATGGTGTAGATAACCCCAGATTGTGGGAGCACAGCAGGGATGCTCGAACAGCACGCAGGAGATTCCTTTTATCTTCCAGGTTTGTTTTGAAGATGCTGTTCTGCCTGGCAGCAGAGAGAGGGAGTCCTTCTCCTTCTCTTGGAGAGACCTGCAGGATCCTCTACTCCTGAAGAGGGTTCCCCAGGCTGCCCAAATCCCTCCTGGGGCTGGGCTGGGCATGCAGTGTGCCCACAGGAGAGAGGCAAGGAACAGATAGGATCTGCAGGAAAACCTTGGCAGAAAGACTGTAGGGATGGGAGTGGGGATGGGAGCGACTTAGAGCAGCTGTCTCGTATAAACGCATACAATCCTAATGGCACAGAATGGTTTGGGTCAGAAGGGTCCTTAAAGCTCATCCAGTGCCACCCCCTGCCCTGGCCAGGGACACCTTCCACTATTCCAGGTTGCTCCAAACCCCTTCCAGCCTGGCCTGGAAGGGGAACTGAACTTATTTGCTCTGTGCTTGACCATTATCAAACCAACAGAGGCTTCACCATTCAGAGATCTGTTTTTGCCATTTACTACTCTACCAATGCCCTCTCTGTAGCCACCTTGCAGCCTATTTCTGTTGGGTGTCCTGGAGAAAGAGCAGCCCCTCACCACCCCACAAAGCTGGGGACAGCCCCTTGGGAAGTTTCAGGGCCAGGTGTTTTCTGAGGATCCTGAGGTGCTGCAGAACTGGTGGCTGTGCTGAGAAAGGGAACATGAAGCCCTCCCTTGCTGTAGGTGTCAGTCACTACTCCATGAGGTTCCAAATCTCCTGTTTCTGGGACATGCCCATGTGTCCTGGAGGGATGTGCCAGGATGCACACGCAGCAGGCAATCCCTTTAGCAGGGAATGGGAAGGGCTGGCTTCCTACAAGACACAAGGCTGGAGCCCCCAGAGGGGGTTTGCAGTGCTACCCTTCAGGTCTCCCCCTCAGCTCTGGTCCAGAACTGCTGCCTCCCATTAAACAACACCCAGAAAAAGGGGTTTGGCTCATAGGGAAGTGTTTTATTTCCCGTAATGAACTCGATCTGAACTGGATGGAGCCCAAGCCTGTTCTCAGTCACCAGCGAGCCCCGAGCTGTGCGTGATCAGAGCTGACAGCCCCAGTGGTGCTGGTGCAAATGCCAGCAAACCCCACTGATCGACCTAAAAAGCCCCTACAGGTCTGGCATGAAACATTCGTGCTCAGGGGATGGATATTTGAAATGAAACCTCAGCAGCAGTTCCTGCTCAGATCCCTTCGTCTCCTGACCTTGCAATTGCCAGCAGTGAGGAAAATCCCTGCAGAGTAACTCAGGGATTGCTAACAGCCCCTTGCATTGGGATAACCAAGTGAAGCAGCAAGTTTTACCCTGTATCTATCCAGGAGAGAGAAATTAGAGCCTGTCAGAGTTCTCAGAGCCTGGCTGGGTGATTCAGCAGGGATCTGAGTGCCTGTGCACACAGCTCCAGATGCCTCCCGCTCGCCTTCCGTCAGGACACGCTGCCTCCCGCAGGGAGCTGCTGGGTGAAGAGGGAACTGAAGGCATTTGTTACTCCCTGACACAGCCCATCACCAGGCTGCCTTCCCAAGGAGCTGCAGCTCAGGGGCTTGCCTTGCAGGGAGGAGCTGCTTTATCATGGCACGGCAGCTCGCCCAGGGAGGAGCTGGGAGACAGCTGGGATTGATTCCGGGGCCGGAGTTCTGCTCTGTGGGGAGACCAGGGGCCGGAGGGATGCGCCAGGCTGTGGCAGGGAGGCAGGAGGGGTTTCACACTCCTCTAGGCACTCCAGCACTGCATCCCCAACCCAGCTGGGAGGCAGGTCCCAGCCCCAGCTCTCATCCCAGCTCCCAGAGCTCAGTGCCTTTCCCTGCCCTCGGCTCCTCAGAAGCGCGGAGTTGGCGATGCTCCATCAGCTCCATCCCGTGCCTGATCCGTGCTTGCTGCCCACCCCCTCCACATCCCCGTGTGTTCCCCTTGGGAGTCCTGTTCTGTCTCCAAAGCCCTGCTGCTTCCAAAGGATTTATTTCCACACTCCTGGCTCCTCTCTGCCCTACGAACGGAAAGGCTTAGGCAGACACCGCTGCACATTTAGAGCGGCGTGACCACGAGATTTGCTGCAGCCAGCCCAGTCAGCTGATCCAGCCACACTCATTCAAGGAATCATTTTCCACTGACGCCCAAGCTGTGGCTGCCCAGGGCAGGGGGGAAAAAAGGGTGACTCGGTGTGTTTGGGATAAGTGGTGAAGGAAAAGCACACCTGGAGAGGGGGGCACATCTCTGCCGTTCCTGTATCCTGAGCTGCTGCATCTGTCAGGGGAAGCAGTGGTAGGGTGATGTTATAAACCAAAAGAAGGTGGGGTTAGATGGGATATTGGGCAGGAATTGTTCCCTGGGAGGGTGGGCAGGCCCTGGCACAGGGTGCCCAGAGAAGCTGGGGCTGCCCCTGGATCCCTGGCAGTGCCCAAGGCCAGGCTGGACACTGGGGCTGGGAGCAGCCTGGGACAGTGGGAGGTGTCCCTGCCCATGGCAGGGGTGGCACTGGATGGGCTTTAAGGTCCCCTCAACCCAAATCATTCTGTGATCCTGTGATTCTCTATTTTCCTGAAAGTTAGATCCTCATCTGGACTCTTTCCTTCCATCTCCAGCTTTCCAAGATCTCCTTTCGGGTTCTGCACCTTGAGAAATCAAGGTGTGCCCCCAAGGCTACCCCAGACCTACTAAATCCTGCAGGGTTGGATCCCTTGCCGTGATGTAAATCCCACAGGTTTGGATCCCTTGCTGTGGTGTAAATCCCACAGGGCTGGATCCCTTGCTGTGGTGTAAATCCCACAGGGCTGGATCCCTTGCTGTGGTGTAAATCTCACAGGTTTGGATCCCTTGCTGTGGTGTAAATCCCACAGGCCTGGATCCCTTGCTGTGGTGTAAATCCCGCAGGGCTGGATCCCTTGCTGTGGTGTAAATCCCACAGGCCTGGATCCCTTGCTGTGCTGTGGAGCTGAGTTCAGGTCTGGTGTCACAGCAGCAGCTGCTGCAGCACCAGCCCAGGCAGCCCCAGCCTCTGTGGGCTGTGGGACCGGGCCGTGCTCGGTGGCCATGGCCAGAGGCACCTTCTGCCCCTGTGGCTTTGCTGCTTGGCCCGGAGGAGAACTGGAGGTGGGAAGTGAGGGATTGCAGCTTCAGCAGATGGCTGTCCCATGAGTCATGGGCTACCTGGGCGTGTGGTCATCCCGGCATGGCCCCTGCTGGACCTGTTTGTGCACTTGCAGCCCATCTGAGGTTTCCTGGGAGGGCTGAGCTCCCTCACGTGCCCTGCCCAGCCCTGGTGGCACCTCGAGGTCACCGCAGGGACAATTGGCACATGAGATGTCTTTCTTTTGATGCCCAGTCCCCCCGCCCTTNCCTCGAGGTCACCGCAGGGACAGTTGGCACATGAGATGCCCAGTCCCCCCGCCCTCTTGATGGGGCAGCTCTGCCAGTATTCCAGAATTCCCCTCCCCTCCTTCCCAAAACACACAGCTGGGAGGGAGTGGGGACCTCACAAGAGGCTCCTGCACAGCTGCTGACAGCTGAAATGTCAGGGATTCAGGGAAGGTCTCTGCTTCTTGGCTGATCCTACAGCTGCCCCCACCCCTTGTTGCTGCTGGGGGAAAGCCTCCAGGCGGAGAGAGGGGCTGGAGCTCCCTCGGAGGGGATGGGTGAGAGGGAAATTCCTGCCAGGAATGAGTCACCCCCGCGTGCTACGCCTGGAAAAAGCAACTGCTCCCATCCTTCTGCAGTGCTGGGGCAGCAGGGATCCCTCATTCCTTTGGGATCCCATCAGGGACAGGCTTTGTCTTTTCCTGCTTTGAGATAAATTAGGCTGGAGTTTCACCCAGCTTAGGGAGAAGCAGCAGAGTCAGGTATCAAATCCCAAATGACTTCCCAATTCCTGGCTGCTGAGGCACAAAGCATAGGGTGACTTTGGTTTACCCACATCCTTTGTGTCATTTTAAACTGAGGGGAGAGATTTTAGATTAGATACTGGGAAGGAATTCCTCCCTGTGAGGGTGGGCAGGCCCTGGCACAGGGTGCCCAGAGCAGCTGTGGCTGCCCCTGGATCCCTGGCAGTGCCCAAGGCCAGGCTGGATGGGGCTTGGAGCAGCCTGGGATAGTGGAAGGTGTCCCTGCCCATGGCAGGGGTGGAACTGGGTGATCTTTGAGTTTCTTTCCAACCCAAAACAAGAAAAAGAAAAAACATTTATTTCTGCTTCCCGCCCTGCTTAGCATTAAATTTTCTGAAAGATTCTCCTGCACAGGAGCATCCCCCCAAACAATATGGAATCTGCTTGTGCAAAAAGCCAAAACTCTTCCTGCCTAAAAACCTATTTTGGATCAAGGAATACTGGAGATGGTTTAGGCAGAGAGGGAGCAGCACTAAACCAGCTTTGAGCATGGCTTTTGGGCCTGCACACCATAATCCAGGCTTAGCTTTGCTGGGGTGCAGGATTTGTGCTCTGGGAGAATAACAAACCATCCTCCCAGGGTGAATCTGGGGCTAGTGGCTGGAATTTGAGGAAATCCTGTGAGTTTCTAATCTTAGGCTGCTTTTTCCCTGGGTAGTTTATTCCTTTAAATAGAAAGGCTTAAATGGGATTGACTCCTACAATCCTCCTGGCCTGGCTGGGCTGTAATCTTCATGGCCAGCGATGGGCAGGGGTGTCACATCACACATCCCTTCCCCTTCTGCTGTGAAGGGAAAACACTCAGGAGCCCTCACTTGCTGCTCCTTTGTCCCATCCAGCCCACTGCTGGAGCCAGCGTGAGCCACACTCGATGGGCAGTGGCTTTGTGACAGCTTGGTGACACTGGGCTGGCACAGGAAGCTATAAATGACCCACAGGGGGAAGGCTGGAATAGGAGCACAGCCCTTCAGGAGCTGCCAGAGAACCCACAGGGCAGAAATCCCCTATGGCTACAGCCTGGTGTGTTCAGCTGTGCCCAGAGCATCCCTCACCCTGCAGTAGTGCCAGGACATCTGAAACACGAGGAGCTTTAAGCCCATGGTGGAAGAAGGATGGTCCAGGGGTGCTGTTGAAAGGATGCTTAAACATGGGGAAACCTGGAGGCTCACCACTCTGGAGTTCCTAACCGGGTCATTGATTCAGAAGAGCATAATTAACAGAGTAATTTAGCCAGGCATGAAAGCCAAAGGCAGAAAGGTCAGTAAGTGGCTGGAAATGCCCCCTGCTGAACCCCCCACCCTGGGCCAGCTGGTGTTGGCAGCCCAGGTTTGGTGCTGGTGTCACTGGGAGATCTGTCCCAGCTCCATCCTGAGCCCTGGAACAACAGGGAAAGGACCCTGGTGTCTGGCAGGGCCCAGGGAGTGGCTGGAGCTGTGCCAGGGGAGGTTTAGGTTGGTTATCAGGGAAAGGTTCTTCCCCCAGAGGGTGCTGGGCACTGCCCAGGCTCCCCAGGGAATGGGCACGGCCCCACAGAGCTCCGGGAGCATTTGGACAGCGCTGCCAGGGATGCCCAGGGTGGGATTGCTGGGGTGTCTGTGCAGGGCCAGGGGTTGGACTCGACCATTTCCCAGGACTAAGGGAGCAGAAAAGTCAAATGTGGTGCTCTGACTCACATATGAGACAGGTCGGGGAGCTTCGTCCCCCACAAGGTGCAATGGAATGAGGAAACAGCTTTTTTGGGATGATAGTTGTGTATCTGAATGTCCGTTTAAATTTCAGCTACCCAGGAGAACCATCCACCTCATCTCTGGCAAGCAGATCCAGGTTCCTCTACAATTTTCCAGCAGGATTTGCAGTGGGTGGTCACAGACTCGAGAGCTTGGCAGCTTTTTCAGTGGTGCTGTTTGCTGCAGAAACCACATATTTTTATCCTTGTATGGAATATTCACGTCCTGATGAAATCCAGCCTTTGTGCAGCCAGGATGACTTTCCAAGTGCCACCACCCTTTGCAGTTGCCAAGACACCAGCCCTGGCTTTTCCCATCCTCTTCCTCAGCTCTTCAAATCCTTCTTCCTAAACCAATCCTGAGCCAGAGGAGCCCATCCTGGACAACAGCTCCCAATCCATTTCTCCCATACTGGGCAGCAACTCCCATGCCAGATCACCTTATCTCTGTACATCCCTGTCCAGAGGCTCCTGGCTGCCCCAGCCTGCCCTGGCTGCCCACCCTGCTGGTGCATCTGCAGCCCTCCCTGCCGTGTCCTGGAGGCACAGGGGAGGCCGAGCAGAGCCCTTCCCTTCTCCCACCACCCTGTGCTGGAGCGCGTGGGACGCTCGGTGCTCCTGGGAGGTTGGGATGAGTCAGTGTTTGCACGTCCTGAGTCACTCCAGGGAGTTGCCAGAGAGGAGGGGGGGATGCCCAGCCTCGTCTTGGGGTGTAAATATCCCAGGAGGATCTGTCTGAAAGAAAATCCACGTTGAGAGCTCACCACCTTGTAGGGTTACTTCCAGCAGGGCCACCGCCACGGACCAGAAGTGTCACCCCATGAGAAAAAGTTGTTTCCTGGCCCTGCTTCCATGTGAATCCTTTCAGATGGCCCCCAGCTGATCATTTGGGAGGGGTGCCACATCCCCAACTCATGGCTGTCCTTGGAAACCTCCTGGGATATGCCAAGGGGTTCCTCTTGGCAGCTCCATCAGAGCAAGTTTGGGGAACCATGGCATCCAACGTGCCAGGGAGGCCGTGGAGGAATGCCAGGCAAGTCCTCAAAGCAGGGCTTTTGGGATGTCTTTTGAGTAGAATTAATTCCCAGTCCTCCCACCGATTGCAGTTTTTATCCCCATTTTAAGGGGTTTTTTGAGCTAGGGATGCTCCTGAGCTCATGTGATGGCTTCGGGAGTGGCTCAGGAGCCCATCCCTGGTGCTCAAAGCAGGTTTAAGGTTTAAAGGGGAGAGTGGACACCCTTGCTGACACCCCCACAGACAGCTGGGTGTCCTCTGTCCCTTGATGAACAGCCCAGAGGACACCAGAGGATACTTCAAATACACACCCAGGCTTTAGATTTTCACCTCCATTTCCAGCTTGCACGGAATAAATTCCCAGGTCAAGAAGACCGGGAGGAACCACCCCAGGATTTTTTGTTCTCAGGGTCCCTGCCTTTAACATGAACTAAATTTTGAGTGCTTGCTCAGAGCAGAGGCTGAGCAGGGAGTGAGGCCAGAAAAACAGGGGGTCATGTCAGACTTTCTTTTTTTCTCCTCGTAACACTGCAATAAAAATACATCCCAAGCTTGTTTTGGGATTAACAAGAAAAAATTTCTCTTGATGGGAACCATCTGTGGCCGGGAGATGCCGGCTGCTCTCTGCTTCCCACCCTCACACAGACGCTGTCATTCGGGGTGTGCTCCTCTCCCAAATATTACTCCCCTCACCCCTGTGCTGGTGGGAGGAATCCCGACGATTTAAGGAGGATTTTCTCCCAGCATTTCAAGGCAGCAGCAGCTCCCGACACCTGTGGAAGATAATATTTGCTCTCCTCATTAGAGCCCCAGTGCCCAGCACAGCTTGCTGGTGGCTGCTGGGCTCGGAGCATAAACACTGCAAGTGTCTTTGTTGTGACCTTTCCACCCCACACGTCACCTCAGGGTCAAAGCAAACATCTCGAGGCCTCTCCGACCTGTCCCACGAACCAGGAGGGGAAATCTGCCCCAAGGAGTGGAGATTGCCTGGCTGTGCCTCTGCTGTGCTGCTGGGAATGAGGGGTTTGGTGCTGGTCCCTTCATGGAGCTGAAGAGTGAGGTGATTTCTGGGGTGGCCCCTGATCCCAGCTGAGGTTTGGGGTGTGAAGTGCAACTTCTGGGCTGGGTTGGCAACGGGAGGATGAAGAGGTGCGTTTGCAGCACCAGAAACTCCAGAGGGATTTGAAGCAGGGAGAAGTCTCCAAGGCCAGGAGGAGGAGAGGAAGCTCAAGGTGAAGCCAGCAGAATCCAGGGCAGGTCTGGCCCCGGGAGGAAAGGCTGGAAGTGTTTCTCTGCTCTCTCCATGCAGCTGAGGAGGCTGCCTGGCTGAAGTGCCTCCTCCTGGGATCAGCTCCTGGCAGGTTGAGCAGGAAGCTGGGAGCAAGACGAGCCCAACAGGTTCTGGGCTGTGGAGCCTCCTGGATGGAGCACATCCCTGGCCTGGGATCCACCCTCTGCCCAAGAGCTGACGAGCACTTTGGGGGCTTTCCCAAACCTGCCTGGACAAAGGATTTTTGTGTGGGCCTTGACATCTTCAGAGTGATCCAGGCCTGGCGTGGGAGGTGGTTTGCATTCACTGGAGAAAGGATGGCAGGACATTCAGGCCTTGCTTACCCTGCCCTCCTGCTTGTCCCTCAGCGTAGGGACCCCCAGTTCTTGTGCTCTCCCAGGACTGTGTTAATCCTCACTTCTCCTCCATGGAGCCCAGCAGGAGCTGGGTGGAGTGAAGGATGCTGCTCCCTCCTTCCCACCGGTGTCACTGGTGGATTTCACATCCCAGCAGATGAAAGCACAATGCTTTCCATCTTTGAGGCTGGAAAAATCCATCCCCCAGACTCAGGCTTGTCCCTGCAGCCGGGGGTGCAGCCCACGCTCCCATCCCAGGAATGTGGGATGTTCCTGGGCTGCCTTGCCCAGCCCTGCTCTGACCATGGGCTGGGAACAGTCCTGGCTGTTCTCAGAATATTCCCTGAACCTGGGAATCCATGGCTGTTGTGAGGTGCTCACCCAAAGCCTGGTGCTCTGCAAGGAGGACTCATCTTTCCACGATCTTTTATTAAATCCCTCCTGGGCCAAATACACCCCAAAATGCCACTCTGGCTTTAGCAGAGAAGGGTGTTTGTGCACACTTCCTGATGCTTGGAAAGCTGAATGCAGGTGCCGTGCTTCACCCATCAGAAAGCAATTTACAGATTAAATTTATATAAATTTATACAAACTGCTGGAGCAGCATTGTGTAGAACAAAGTTCTTTTGTAACGGGAAGAGAAATTGCTGTTGTTTTATTAGAAATAGAGGGAAATGGATTCACATAACATTTTTCAGGGAGGTTTTGAACAGTGGAGGTTTAATTTCAGCAGTGTTTGTGCACACACGCTCCAGCCCGGGCAGGCTGAGCTGAGGCTGGGATGGGTTTTTCATCCCAGGTAAAGCCCCTGTGATGGGGTCAAACCCCGCATCTCCATCCCAGAGAACTCTGG
>VYXC01006700.1:40571-54263 GCA_013397175.1 Platysteira castanea | reverse complement strand
CGTGAACGACAACGCGCCCCACTTCCTGCAAGATCATTTCCAGCTGGAGATCAACGAGTTGACTTCTCCTGGCGCCCGGTTTTACTTGGGCATGGCAGAGGACGCAGACGCGGGCAGCAACTCGCTGAAAGGGTACGAGCTGGAGCCCAACGAGTACTTTGCGGTGGAGGTGAAGGAAAGGCAGGACGGCAGCAAATTCCCAGAGCTAGTATTGCGCCGCGCGTTGGACCGAGAGAGTGAGCAGAGTCTGCATCTGGTGCTGACGGCGCTGGATGGCGGCGACCCGCCCCGCAGTGGCACCGCCCAGCTCTGGATCAACGTCACCGACGCCAACGACAACCCGCCTGTGTTCGCGCAGGACCGGTACCGCGTCAGCCTGCGCGAGGATGCGCCTCCAGGCGCTACGGTGCTGAACGTCTCTGCCTCCGATGCCGACGCCGGGTCCAACGCCCGCATCACCTATGGCTTTGGGAAAATGCCGGCGAAGGTGGTTCGTAAGTTTCTCGTGGACGCGGAGAGGGGAACAATCAAGCTGCAGGAGGCGCTGGACTTCGAGGACACGCGCGCGTTTAGCCTCGCTGTGGAGGCAAGGGATGGGGGCGGATTGGTGGCGCATTGCGAAGTAGAAGTGGAAGTACAGGACGTGAACGACAACGCGCCCGAGGTGACCCTGACGTCAGTGTCAAGTCCTGTGCCTGAGGACGCGCCAGCTGGGACCGTGGTGGCCCTGCTGAAAGTGCGAGACAGAGACTCCGGAGAGAACGGTCAGGTGTCGTGCGAGCTGTCGGGCGAGGCACCGCTGTCGATCGTGGCGTCGTCGGGCGGGTCGTACAAGGTGGTGACGGCGAGTGCGCTGGACCGCGAGCAGGCGTCCGAGCACCGCGTGACGGTGGTGGCCCGGGACCGGGGCAGGCCGGCGCTGTGGAGCAGCACGGAGCTGGTGCTGGAGGTGTCGGACGTGAACGACAACGCGCCGGTGTTCGAGGAGGCGGCGTACAGCGCGTACGTGTGGGAGAACAACGCGGCGGGCGCGCTGGTGGTGCGNGAGGCCGGGTACCTGGTGGCCAAGGTGGTGGCGGTGGACGCGGACGCGGGGCGCAACGCGTGGCTGTCGTACGAGCTGGTGCAGGCGTCGGAGCCGGCGCTGTTCCGCGTGGGGCTGCAGAGCGGCGAGGTGCGCACGGCGCGCGCCGTGTCCGAGAGGGACGCGGCCAAGCAGCGCGTGGTGGCCGTGGTGAAGGACCACGGGCAGCCGGCGCTGTCGGCCACGGCCACGCTGCACGTGGTGCTGGCCGAGAGCTTGCAGGAGGCGCTGCCGGAGCTGAGCGAGCGGGCGTTGGGCGGCGAGGCGGCGGCGGCCGAGCTGCAGTTCTACCTGGTGCTGGCGCTGGCGCTGCTGTCGGCGCTGTTGGTGCTGAGCGTGGCTCTGGCCGTGCTGGCGCGGCTGCGGCGGGCCGGGCCGCCCGGCGTGCTGCGCTGCCTGGGCGCGCAGCGCTTCTCGGTGGCGGGCGCCGCCTTCCCGGCCGACTTCTGCGAGGGCACCTTGCCCTACTCCTACAACCTGTGCGTGGCGGCGCCGGCTCGCGCCGTGCCCGAGGCCGCTTGGCCGCCGCCGCCGCCGGTGCCCATCCTGTCAGCGGAGGAGCTTCTGGGCGGAGATTCCTGCGAGAAGCCGATCCCGAACAGCAGCGCCGTTGTGGGAGAGGTGCCCGCCGATCCGGACGCACTGCAGGTCTGTAAGGCCTCTCGCTTACGCTTTTCCCATTGAGCATTTCTGAACCTTCGTCCTCCTTCTCTGTTTCTCTGAGCTATGTCGTTTTGCACTGCTCACGCGCTTCCGGTGTTCTTCGGTATTTACATTTTCTAGTTCAGTTTAGGGACTTTGACTGCCTCTCCCATTCAGTTTTCTGTCCTTGCACGCGGTGAATCAATGCTGCTGGAGATTTTTCCTCGATTCCGTTTCCCCCGAAACTGATGTAGTTGTCTTCTTTTTCACCTGGTGATTGATACTGTTTCCGTACAGAAACAGTTCCTGTGATTCCATGAATTGCGAAGTTACATCTTGTTCCTAGCCCACTTCTCTTTATCCTGCCATGTTTTGCAGGTATGCTGCTGTAGAAATGGTAGCTTTACTGAAGGTGACTCTTATTTTCGAGGAATTATTTCTCTGATGCCAAAGCACTGGCACCGGTGTTTCACAAGTTAATGCTGTAGATTGTTCCTCTCTAGTGAATATTCCCATCTTCTGCTGTGTGTCCTTCTGTCTTTTGCAGAAGGCTACTACAGAAATGTCAGCATTAGTAGGGTGCATCAATTCTATCCAGTCATGGTTTTTCCCGATCTTTGTTTTTTTCTTGCTCTGTAGAATGTGTTTGTCTTTGTTTGTAAATTCCTTTTACAGAACGCTGCTGTTTCATGGCAGAGTTCTGTTAAAGGAACCGACGTTTGAAGTAGGATTTTTTCCCCCTGAAACATACGTATTTTCGCCATGAAAGGTTGTTCCTTCATGATGATGTAGGAGGATGTCTGTCATGTTTTGGGGTTAGGTTTCTGCTGAACTGGTAGCCCAAGCGGGATAGGTTACTTATTCCAGCATTTCGGGCCTTGTTTCTCTGTGCAGGGATTTTTCTTCTGGTTTTCTGTTTATTTAATTCGTTGGTTGGTTTTTCTCTTCTCCATCCTCGGTGGTAGTTTCTTGTATTAAAGTAAGCAGTGAAGGTGCAGAGTGGGATATCAGAAGAAAAATGTAAAATTGACAGGTGTAGGGTCAGTGAGGGGATTCTTGCCGTTCTACTTCTGCTGAATAAAATGTTACAAGTGTTAAGAAGCTCCTCTTTTGATTCGTCACACATTCAGGTTCAGTTGAGAATATCTGTCTATGAGTGCTGTTTGCATTTTTGCGAGTTGCTTTACTCTATAAAATGAAATTCTTCCTGATCTGTGTTTCTTGAAGCGATGTACTTCGACCTGGTTTATAATTGGGCAAAATCCCGTCGGTTAATGCTCTTGAGATGTTGAACTCCCAAAGGAAGTGCGTGGGGAACCGTGAAGATGTATTTACAGCTTGCTCCTCTGCCGTCTGCCTTCCCACGTTTTGAGGAGTTGAGAAAGTGGTTCCACTATGGGACGGATTCCTTTTGTCCAGTCATTATGTAGCTGGAGCTAAGCCATAGAATTTGATCTCCAAAAGCAAAAAGCTCTATTTTGCACTTCAGAAATTTATTTTCTATTTGTATGTTTCTTGTCCCAAAGAGTAATTTGCTTTATGCTGGGTTTTGGGTTTATTTTGGAATGAGTCACTGAGTTCCTGTATATGGTTGCTGCTGCTCTCTAAGAAAGAGTAGTGTAATGTGTGTAATCACGCGCTCTAGTGTTCCAGATTATAATCAACAATTTGAAAGTGGTAGTTGGAGAAGACAAAGCAGTGCGGGTTGATTCAGAACCTTAGATAATGTCCATGTGGAAACCTACAAAGTCCGTGAGGAAGGTCAGTCCCTTGGATTCATTTTAAGCAGGGATCGTCATCACTGTATTCTGGTATTTCTTGGGTTTGGTAAACGGATGTGACTGTTGTCGTTCCAGTGTGATGTCGTTTTGTTTTGTACAAAGGCAAAGAAAAAGTAAATTATGCAAGAGAGCCGAAAAAGTCATACAATTCGTTAGTGAAATTGGGGTTTTGAAACAATGGGGTAAGAGTAGTAATATTCTTAAAGTCATATTAAAAGAACTTGTTTGTAAACCACCATTTCGCAAATATTTTCCAATGCCGTAAATGTAGTAGAATCACAGGAATTCTATAATTTATGTATGGCCGCGATCGGCTAAATGATCAAAGAAGAGATCTGCTGGAGAAAAGCCAAGGAGAGAGGTCAGAGGTGCACGGGACCCCACGACTCAGTGACGACTGTGTCACCACCGCGACCCGCTCGTGGGCGAGGAAGGGCGGGCTCGCTCGGCAGCGCTCGGTGCCTGCAGTGCCGGCAGGAGGCTGCGGGCGCCGCTGTTGACCGAGAGGAGCGAGAGGAAACTCGGAGCGCTGCAGCCCCGCCCGCTGCGTACAGCATCGTTCGGTTGCTCGGCGGACGGGCGGTCTGCCAGCGGCNCCGCCGTACGGAACCGAACTGCAGCCAGGTAGAGAGACTGCCGGCAGCATCCGGGAGGGGCGAGCCGGCTCCAAATCGGCGGAGAGGAGCTGCAGTGTTGCGGTGCCGGAGGTACCGCGGCGCCGGCGCTGCCGCGGCGGAGATGTGCGCGGAGGGGAGGCGCTGGGGCCGGCGGCAGAGAGCTCTGCTCTGCGGCGTCCTGCTGGCGGTGTGGGAGGCGGCGTGGGGGCAGCTGCGCTACTCGGTGCCCGAGGAGATGCCCAAGGGCTCGTTCGTGGGCGACGTGGCCAAGGACCTGGGGCTGCAGCTGCCGGAGATCAGCGACCGCGGCGTCCGCATTGTCTCGGAAGGTAGGACGCAGTATTTCGCTCTGAATGGGAAGACGGGACATTTAGTGACGGCGGAAAGGATCGACAGAGAGAAGTTGTGTGAGAGTGTGCAGCAATGCGTGCTGCGCTGTGAGCTGATAGTGGGCGGGGAAATGCAGGTTTACGGAATCCAAGTAGAAATCACGGACATCAACGACAACGCACCCAGCTTCCGAAAGGCAGAAACAGAGCTGAGAATGAGCGAGACGACGGCCCTGGGGTCGCGGTTTCCCCTGCCAGACGCTCATGATCGGGACTCCGGCCGGAATGCGCTGCAGAGCTACGAGCTGAGCGGCGACGAGCACTTCTCGCTGGCCGTGCAGGCGGGCCCCGGAGGCGATCAGCGTCCCGAGCTGGTGCTGGCGAAGGCGCTGGACCGGGAGGAGGCGGCGTTTCACGAGCTGGTGCTGAGGGCGAGCGACGGCGGCGATCCGGCACGGACGGGCACGGCTCGGATCCGCGTGACGGTGCTGGACGCGAACGACAACGCTCCCGTGTTCAGCCAGGCGGAGTACACGGTGCGTGTGCCCGAGGACTTGCCCGTGGGCTCCACCCTCGTCGGGCTTACGGCCACGGACGCCGACGAGGGTCTGAACGGGGAAATTATTTACTCGTTTAAGAAAATCACAGAGAAATCCTCGCAGACTTTCCAGCTGGACAGTGACACGGGAGCGATCAGCCTGTTGCGGAGCCTGGACTTCGAAGAAGGCGACTACTACGAACTGGAGGTGCAGGCACATGATGGAGGAGGACTTTTTGACACGACAAAAGTCGAGGTCACTCTGACAGACGTCAATGACAATGTGCCAGAGATTTCCGTGCGGTCAGCACTGAGTGAGATCTCGGAAGACGCCCCGTCAGGGACCGTTGTGGCCCTGCTGCACGTGAGGGACGGGGACTCGGGGGCCAACGGCGAGGTGCACTGCTCCCTTGACAGCAACGTCCCGTTCCGCATGGAGAAATCTTTTGAGGGCTACTATCGTGTGCNACGTCAATGACAATGTGCCAGAGATTTCCGTGCGGTCAGCACTGAGTGAGATCTCGGAAGACGCCCCGTCAGGGACCGTTGTGGCCCTGCTGCACGTGAGGGACGGGGACTCGGGGGCCAACGGCGAGGTGCACTGCTCCCTTGACAGCAACGTCCCGTTCCGCATGGAGAAATCTTTTGAGGGCTACTATCGTGTGCTGACGGCGAGAGAGCTGGACCGTGAGGAGGTGTCCGAGTACAACGTGACGGTGCGGGCGGCCGACGGCGGGTCGCCGTCGCTGCAGAGCAGCGCGGTGCTGGCGCTGCGGGTGCTGGACGTGAACGACAACGCGCCGGTGTTCTTGCAGGAGCGCTACAGCGCGCGGCTGGCGGAGAACAACGCGGCGGGCGCGCTGGTGCTGAGGGTGCGCGCGACGGACGCGGACTGGGGGCAGAACGCGCGCGTGCGCTACCGGCTGTCGGAGGGGCGGGTGCGGGGCGCGCCGCTGTCGTCGTACGTGTCGGTGCAGGCGGAGACGGGCGCGCTGTACGCGCTGCGCTCGTTCGACTACGAGCAGGTGCGCGAGCTGGAGCTGTGGGTGCTTGCGGAGGACGGCGGCTTGCCGGCGCTGAGCAGCAACGTGTCGGTGCGGCTGCTGATCGTGGACGAGAACGACAACGCGCCGCAGGTGCTCTACCCGCCCATGGCTGCTGCGGCGGGCTCGTCGGGCGGTGTGTGGTCGGGCGTGGAGCTGGCGCCGCGGTGGTCGGAGGCCGGCACGCTGGTGGCCAAGGTGGTGGCGGTGGACGCGGACTCGGGTCAGAACGCGTGGCTGTCGTACGAGCTGGCGAAGGCGACGGAGCCGGGGCTGTTCCGCGTGGGGCTGCACAGTGGCGAGGTGCGCACGGCGCGCTTGCCGCTGGCCCGCGACGCGGCGCGGCAGAGCCTGGTGGTGGTGGTGAAGGACCACGGGCGGCCGGCGCTGTCGGCCACGGCGACGCTGAGCGTGGTGCTGGCCGAGAGCGTGGGCGAGCTGCTGGCCGAGCTGGGCAGCGCGGCCGAGGCGGCGGCGCCGGGCGAGGCGGCGGGCAGCCTGACGCGCTGGCTGGTGCTGGCCGTGGCGGCCGTGTCGTGCCTGTTCGTGGGCTTCCTGCTGCTGCTGCTGGCGCTGCGCCTGCGGCGCTGGCGGCGCCAGCAGCTGCTGGCGGCCGAGAGCGGCGCCTTGCGCGGCGTGCCGGTCTCGCACTTCGTGGGCATCGACGGCGTGCGCGCCTTCCTGCAGTCCTACTCGCACGAGGTGTCGCTCACGGCCGACTCGCGCAAGAGCCAGCTGCGCTTCTCGGGCGCCAGCTGCTGCGACACCCTGCCGGCCCGGCCGGCGCCCGACGAGCCCGCGCCTCTGCTCGGCGAGGAGAACCCTGCCGGCTGCCGCCCCACGGACCCTGCTGGTCTCCCGGTGAGTTCCTCGGTCCGGACTGCCTCCGCTAATCTTCCCTCTTCTGCTCCCCTGTCCTTTCTTCGCCGAGTTGTGTGGTCCGTGTAAGGAAGTTTGCTCACAAGAACAGCAGAGCTTTTTTCAATGACGTCTTGAAATCTGGTCCTTCTTGCTCCCGCGAGGTAGAGGAAGGGTCCTTGCTCTCCTTTCCAGGTTTTTGTGGATGTAGGTGTATTGAGGTTTATGGTGGCTGGAAGTTGGACTGAGGCTTTGTGGCTTTATCAGGCACCAAGTCGTTTCCGTGCCCTGTCAGGTGTAATACCCATGTTCCTTTCAGTATTAGCTCTTCTGAACAGATCTTTTTTGAATTTTAGGAAATAGTTTTTCTTTGCTGGTTCAGGTGTCTTCCCGACTTCACATTTTCTTGATTCGGATGCAGTTCCCTATGTCGAGAGCTCCATGTCCAACTTTGCTGCTCATCGTTTGTACTTCTGTCAGCCTTTCCGTGTAAATGCAGCTCAGTAGGTGATGCCTTTTCATTCATCTAAGCCTGCAGGGGAATGGGCCGGTAACAACTGGTCCCTTGATCGTGTCCGTCTACCAGCTAAGAAAATGAAGGATCCTCTTGAAAGTTATGACTGTTTGAAAAGCCGGTGTCTGGCTTTGTGCAGAGGAGGAAATGGCAGAGGTGGTTTTGTTTGATATCCTGACTTTTAAAGCTGAGCTATGTCAAATTGAGCTGGATGTGGCTTGGGTGTAAAATAGATGTATTGGCAAGAGCCTTGGCGTGGGTGGGAGAGGAAGGATTCAAGATGCAGGGGAGACACAAGGAGAGGGTGATTGCCCCTGTACAGACCTTCACTGACTCTCTCTCTCCTGGACCTCTCCCTCCTTTTCCTTTTAGAAGTCTAAGGTTTCTTAGACTTAGGTTTCATAATTCTGGTCGCATAAGAGCCGTGAGCAGAAATGCACCTTCCTTCATACAGAGATGGGAAAGTATCTGTGTGAATTCGGTGATGTGGTCTGGGAAACTGGGCATTATATATCATGTCTTGGTAAATTAGATGTGTCAAAGACCACCTTAAACATTGTGAAGGATTGGAGATTTCAGTCTTGGGAGCTCGAGGGTCTGTTGATAGACGCAAGGGAATGCTTTCTTCCTTTGCTTTTCAGTATCTGTCTCTAGGATCATGCAGTGTGAGGTTTTTCGTCCCGAAATGTTTAACTAAAAGACACGTATTCCAGCTGTCTGGAAAGCTCGTGGAGGCTCTTCCAATGGGTTTGCATGTGATCATGATTGTGTGCCTTAATAGTTTAATTATAAACATGGGACAAAGTTCACATGGGACCTGTGGGAAGAGCAGCCTGTATATTCACTGCTTACTAAACCCCTGAATTAATTGCCTCGTCTAAGTTGCACGATCTAGGAAAGTGTGTTGTGGTATCTTCCTTTCTGCAGTTGTTTATTTCTTGTCTTGCTCTTTTGATGATCTGAAGATGAGCCTTTATCTCTGACAGGGTGTGGACAATCACATCTGTTACACTTGCTGCACTGTTCCATGTGTGCCTTTCAAGGTTACAGTTCAAAATTCTGAAAATAGGTCCAAAGTTTTCTTGGTTTTTGATACTGCTTTATTCTGACTCAAAGGGCCTGTTGTGGGTTCAGCATTCTTTTGCATTAATAGTAGAATCACACACCATCCAAACAACTCATGTGCTGAAAAAGCATGATGCTACTTTTGAGATGATATTTTGATGACCGGTTCTTCAATTGAGCTGCTGATTGTGTTTTGTAATATTTTACATTTGTCAAGTTATTGGGATGAGCAAGATAATCCTGTTTGTGATTCTTGGGATCTGAGAAGGTGTGTGTGCAAGGTTTCTTTTAATGGTGTCTGTCTGCAGATTTAACTCTCCCGTTGTGTAATGTTTGGACAGGGAGAAGAGCTCCATCTGTCCAGAGACAGGGCTGGTGGAAGGGTCACCATGGTAAAGTTTGAAAGGTGTAAAAGGAAAGTGGAGAAGTTGCGTTTGTCTGAGTCTTTACAGGACAACAGCTGCAGTTCCAAACTTTTTCCTTTTTTTCTTTTGTCACCCAATGAATTTTTTATGATGGGGGTTTATGGTGTGAGCTCCTGTGTGAGCCTCCTGTGTACTTGTTACAAACCTGTTTCTTTGGTTTCCTACTACAGTAACACAATCTGAAAGATGAAACTATGATTTACACACTTATGGTGGTTTCCCATTCTTGTCTTGTTCGGATGGTTGCTTTTTTTGTGCGTGTGTTTTGGTTTAGTGTTTGGTTTGTCAGGAAGTAAAGCTGATCCTCATTGTGCCCGGCAATCCTGCACACACCAAAATATGTCCTATAATTAGCCAGCACTGGGAAGAGTTTTCATGCATACCTTGAAAGTATGATAAATATGTTTCCCTAAGGTGATCTTTTCCCTTTGGCCAACAAGCAGCCAAAAATTTGGCAAATACTGAAGGTTTCTTTAGAGTTGTAAGTATGTTTTCTTTGAGGTTTTGGTTTACTGGAAGGTCGTGGCTAATTTTAGCAATTCTGGTCAGTACTTTTGAATTTTAAACCTTGAGTGTTGTTTTTCACCAAATCCTTACTTCAGCCACCTAAGACAGAATTTTGTGAGTGACGAAAATTTAGGAAAAGCAAAAAGAGAATCTGCTGTAGTTTCTCAGAAGACTGAGCTTGAGAAACAGACACATGAGAAGCTGTTTAAAATGATTGTTTCATATTTGGGCAAAGTGAGCAGGTCACATAGTGGAAAAAACTGGCTGAGAGATGATGACTAATTCTTAAAATGAATCCCCCTTATTATTTAATCCAGAGCAAGTCTTTAGGGCCACACTTGCAGCTTGAGACCTCAATGACTTCAAAGTGCTCTCAGGAAAGAATTTCAGTGCTGTAGTAGAGACCTAGAAGACTTCCTGGTGAGCATCTCTGGTAACCTCTGTCTTCTAATGCTTCTCCTCACGTTGCTTGTCTGATTTCTGTGTTGTTGGGGTTTCTCTCCTTGATTTATTGTATTTGTGGGTTTACTTACCAGCACAGCCTCCTTCATAAATGTATCGTGCGTTAGTGGGTCTTGCTAAAGGAGGAATGAAAGGCGGGAGATGTGCGAGTGACTTTGTCTTCTGGTATTGTTGGGAGAAATAGATCTAAATATGACCTTAGTAGAAGTTGCATCTCTGTGGAACAGTACATGTGGTAAAAGAGGGGACATTTCCTCTAAACCTTTAGTTTGATGAGCTGTTCTCTGTTGGATGACTACTAATCCTTTACTTTGGCTTTTTATCTTTCATGTGCTTTAGAATCCTTCAGTTCCTTCTCAGAATGGTGCTGAGCATGTACCTCCCTTCTGGGTATGACTATTGTGCATTATCATCTCATGACAAATTTTACTAATGATGAAATGGTCACAAGCAGAGCTGCTGGTTGCATAGCATTGCAGAGAAGACAGGAGCTGAGTGTGTAAGGCTATAGAAGAATTTGGTTATTTCCTTGCTAGCCACGTCATAGACAACAGAAGTTTGTTCCTGATGGAATACCATGCAATTTGAGTTGCTTCTGTAGAGTGAGAGCTACAAAATACTATTGCACTTCATGTGTTCATGTCTATATGTTTCTAACTCTGCAGTGCTTATTGTCATGAGCTCAACATGAGGGTGTCCAATCTTATGTAGAAGGTCACATCTATTCCTGTTCTCTGTGAGCAGGTGCAATTTCTGTGATGTTTACAGCTCTAAAGAGGAAGGATTTCATAAGCATATGTGTGCTCACCCAGGCACAGCTGTCCAGAGCTTAATAATGCAAAAACATCTCTGCTGCAGTCCTCAAAGTGCAGTGGTCACCCAGCCCAGGCAAGGTTTCCATGAACAGAACAGGGACCAGTGGAAGAATGTGTGCAGAGTGTCCCCCAGAACATGCTGGCCAACCAACTGCAGGCTGTTAAATAGATGAGGAACTGGCTGGATGGCTGCATCCAAAGTGTTATAGTCAGTGGTTCAATGTCCAAGTGGAAACCGGTCCTTCAAGGGTCTGTACTGGGATCAGTACTATTTAGTATTAGATATCTTCATAAAACGTGGGATTTAGCACACCCTTGGCAAATTTGCATATGAGACAGGGCTGAATTGATAGGGAGGGTACCTACAGAGAACTTGATAGGCTGGAGAAGTTGGCCCATACAAACACCATGAAGGCCAAGTGCAAGGTCCTGCACCTGGGTCACGGTAAATCTCTGTTTAAATAGAGAGTGTGGGATTAGGAAGAGCCTTACCATGAAGGGTTGGGGGTACTGGTGAATGAAAAATGGGACATGAGCTGGCAATGTGGACTTGCTGCCCAGAAAGTGAGTTTCCTGGGCTCCAAAACAAGTAGTGTGGCCAGCAGGATGAGGTGGATTGTTCTCCTCCTCTACACTTCTTTGACCACAAAAAATGTCAAAGAACTGCATGATCCTGCCATGAAGAAGACTTGATGAATTTCAAGTCCTGCGACGTGAGAAAACTGGGTTTTGAATAGAAGTTATTTCAGTTCTTCAATCCATAAAGTGCTTATAAGAAAGACTTAGAGGCATTTTTGAAGGGTCTGCAGTGACAACACAAGGGACAGTGGATTTGTACTGAAAGAGGGTAGGCTTTGATTAGACAAAATGGTTTATAATGAGGGTAGTGAGACACTGCAACAGATTGCCTGGAGACATTAACGATGTGCCACCATCGGAAGGGTGGAAGGGCAGGTTGGGTGGGCCTTGGAGTGACCTAGTCTACTGTAGAATGTCCCTGCCAGTGGCGGAGGGGTGAATTCAATTACATTTAAATGTCTCTTGAAACGCAAACCACTGTTTAGTTCTGTGAAAGACACGTGTGTCTTCACTCTCTTTGCAAGTGTGTTTGCACTTTCTCAGTCTCAGTCTCTCAAGTATGGAAGTGAAAAAGGAGGTACTTTTGTGAATCAGAAAGAAGGCAGAAAACGTTATTCTTTGCATGAAGCTAAAAATTTTAATTTGGGTTGATATATTTCTCTGGTTAATTTGACTCAATAAAGCAGAATTAAAAATACTCGAAAACTGCTAAAAGGCAAGTAAATCCTTCCACAGCTGTATGATAATTTCCTCCACATATACTTGTGCAGTGATTTCTTTCAAGAGAAGCTGGATTCCTGTTCTTAATGCTAATATGAATATTTGCTTCTAAGTATTCACTGCGACTCAAGGAGATTACTTAAGCGCATGTCACTTTAGAGTAACACCAAGCAAGAACTTCTTTGTTTACTGATTCCAGTCTAAGAAAGACCCCAGAGCCGGTGCAGCCGCTGAGCCCCGCCCAAAGCCGGGCCCCCTTGAGCGCGGCCATCGGGCGGCTGCAGTGGCGGCGCGGCGCCTCCGGGTGCCGCTGTTGGCCGCCGCCGAGCGCCGCTGGNAGAAGCAATACTTCACGGTGAGCGAGGAGAACGGGAACCTGTACGTGAATGAGAGGCTGGACCGGGAGGAGATGTGTGGCGAGTTGGCGTCCTGCTCCGTCAGCTTCGAGGTGCTGGTGCACAACCCTCTGAACATTTTCCGCGTCGAGGTGTCCATCGAGGACGTGAATGACAACTCCCCAGTCTTCAGGAAGGCTTCTCTGGACCTTGAGATCGGTGAATGGGCCGCTCCCGGGACTCGTATTCCACTGGAGATGGCACGAGATGCAGACGTGGGGAGGAACTCGCTACTGACGTACCAGCTCACCAGCAACCCGTTCTTCTCGCTGTCCTTAAAAGAGAGCCCCGACGGAAGCAAGCACCCGGAATTAGTGCTAGAGAAAGCGTTGGACCGGGAGAAGCAGAGCTCTTTTGAGCTGGTACTGACAGCAGTGGATGGCGGGGACCCTGCAAGGTCTGGGACTGTCCAGGTTCGCATCAACGTTACCGACGCGAACGACAACCCGCCCGTGTTCAGCAAAAGCGTCTACGAGGCGCGAGTGGCAGAGAATCTGCCAGCGGGGTCGCTGGTGCTGCGGGTACGGGCGACGGATGCAGACACGGGCTCGAACGGGAGGGTCTCCTACGCCTTCGGCAACGTCCCGGATGGAGTCCGCGATTTGTTCACTGTAGACAGTGACAGTGGCGAGATCAGGACGGCGGGTACACTTGATTTCGAGGGGAAGAATAAGTACATCTTCGACCTAGAGGCGAGTGACGGGGGCGGGTTCACGGCTCACTGCAAGGCTCAAATAGATATCACAGACGAGAACGACAATGCACCCGAGATCACCATTCTGTCTCTGTCTAGCCCAGTGCCCGAGGACGCGCCGGCTGGAACCGTGGTGGCCCTGCTGAAAGTCCGAGACAGAGACTCCGGCGAGAACGGTCAGGTGTCGTGCGAGCTGTCGGGCGAGTCGCCACTGTCGATCATGGCGTCGTCGGGCGGCTTGTACAAGGTGGTGACGGCGAGCACCCTGGACCGCGAGCAGGCGTCCGAGCACCGCTTGGTGGTGGTGGCTCGGGACCGGGGCAGGCCGGCACTGTCGAGCAGCACGGAGCTGGTGCTGGAGGTGTCGGACGTGAACGACAACGCGCCGGTGTTCGAGGAGGCGGCGTACAGCGCGTACGTGTGGGAGAACAACGCGGCGGGCGCGCTGGTGGTGCGCGTGCAGGCGCGGGACGCGGACGCGGGCTCGAACGGGCGCGTGAGCTACTGGCTGGCGGGCGGCAGCGCGGGCGCGGCGGGCGCGGCGGCGCTGGTGTCGGTGGAGGCGCGGAGCGGCGCGCTGTACGCGCAGCGCTCGTTCGACTACGAGCAGTGCCGCGAGTTCGC
>VYXC01006700.1:5609-23186 GCA_013397175.1 Platysteira castanea | reverse complement strand
GGACCGGGAGGAGGCGGCGTTTCACGAGCTGGTGCTGAGAGCGATCGACGGCGGCGATCCGGCACGGACGGGCACGGCTCGGATCCGCGTGACGGTGCTGGACGCGAACGACAACTCGCCCGTGTTCAGCCAGGCGGAGTACACAGTGCGTGTGGCCGAGGACGTGCCCGTGGGCTCCGTCCTCGTTGTCGTCGTAGCTACGGATGCCGACGAGGGGCAGAACGGACTCATGGAATACTCGATTAAGAAAATCTCAGAGAAAGCCTCGAAGAGTTTCCATCTGGACTCTGAGACGGGTGCGATCACTCTTTTGAGGAACCTGGACTTCGAGGACAGTGATCACTACGAACTGGAGGTGCAGGCACATGATGCTGGAGCACTTTTCGACACGGCGAAGGTTGTGGTTACCGTAACAGATGTGAACGACAACGCGCCCGAACTGACAGTGTCGTCGACGCTAAATGAGATCTCTGAGGACGAGCCGTCGGGGACAGTGGTGGCCCTCCTACACGTGCAGGACCGCGACTCGGGGCCGAATGGCGAGGTGCGCTGCTCGCTCGACAGTGGCGTTCCGTTCCGGCTGGAGAAGTCCTATGAGGACTACTACCGTGTGCTGACAGCGAAGGAGCTGGACCGGGAGCAGGTGTCGGAGTACAACGTGACGGTGCGGGCGACCGACGGCGGGTCGCCGTCGCTGCAGAGCAGCGCGGTGCTGGCGCTGCGGGTGCTGGACGTGAACGACAACGCGCCGGTGTTCTTGCAGGAGCGCTACAGCGCGCGGCTGGCGGAGAACAACGCGGCGGGCGCGCTGGTGCTGAGGGTGCGCGCGACGGACGCGGACTGGGGGCAGAACGCGCGCGTGCGCTACCGGCTGTCGGAGGGGCGGGTGCGGGGCGCGCCGCTGTCGTCGTACGTGTCGGTGCAGGCGGAGACGGGCGCGCTGTACGCGCTGCGCTCGTTCGACTACGAGCAGGTGCGCGAGCTGGAGCTGTGGGTGCTTGCGGAGGACGGCGGCTTGCCGGCGCTGAGCAGCAACGTGTCGGTGCGGCTGGTGATCGTGGACGAGAACGACAACGCGCCGCAGGTGCTCTACCCGCCCGTGGCTCCGTCATCGGGCAGTGTGTGGTCGGGCGTGGAGCTGGCGCCGCGGTGGTCAGAGCCCGGCACGCTGGTGGCGAAGGTGGTGGCGGTGGACGCGGACTCGGGTCAGAACGCGTGGCTGTCGTACGAGCTGGCGAAGGCGACGGAGCCGGGGCTGTTCCGCGTGGGGCTGCACAGTGGCGAGGTGCGCACGGCGCGCTTGCCGCTGGCCCGCGACGCGGCGCGGCAGAGCCTGGTGGTGGTGGTGAAGGACCACGGGCGGCCGGCGCTGTCGGCCACGGCGACGCTGAGCGTGGTGCTGGCCGAGAGCGTGGGCGAGCTGCTGGCCGAGCTGGGCAGCGCGGCCGAGGCGGCGGCGCCGGGCGAGGCGGCGGGCAGCCTGACGCGCTGGCTGGTGCTGGCCGTGGCGGCCGTGTCGTGCCTGTTCGTGGGCTTCCTGCTGCTGCTGCTGGCGCTGCGGCTGCGGCGCTGGCGGCGCCAGCAGGTGCTGGCGGCCGAGAGCGGCGCCTTGCGCGGCGTGCCGGTCTCGCACTTCGTGGGCATCGACGGCGTGCGCGCCTTCCTGCAGTCCTACTCGCACGAGGTGTCGCTCACGGCCGACTCGCGCAAGAGCCAGCTGCGCTTCTCGGGCGCCAGCTGCTGCGACACCCTGCCGGCCCGGCCGGCGCCCGACGAGCCCGCCCCTCCGCTCGGGGAGGAGGGCCCTGTCGTCGTTCTCCCCTCGGATCCTGCCGCCTCATCGGTGAGTTCCTCTGGCCAGATTTTCTCCGTGGCGCTTTCCCTTTCTGCCCTCCTGCCCTTTCCTCGCCCTGTTTTCTAGTTTGCACATGAGGCTTTGCATAGAACGAAGGCAAAATTTGTTCAGTCACGTTCTGAAGGCTGGTGCCTCTTACTGCGGGAGCATGGACATGTGGTCGGTGCTCAGCCTTCTCGTTAGAGGAGGAGACAGGCGAAGGAAGCCTTGTGCTGGCAGGTGGTTCATTAAATCAGAAGTTTAGATATTTATGAGGTTCCAGATGTTTTCTCCCTGCATAATCTTTGCTGTGTATAATTTGTGTTCTTGTTTATATTGGATCTTCTGAACTGATCTATTGCATTATTAAGAAATGCAAGTTTTCATTATTAGCAAGCTCAAGTGTCTTCCCAACAGCTCATGTGCTTGAAAAGGTTGAGCGTGTCTTGAACAAAATGCTGACAACTTCCTGTGGAACTTCTCTGTTCGTTGTTCTCAGCTTTTATCATTCTCTGGGAGACATAGTGGAGGTCAGTGGGAAAGGTCCTTATGTTAGTCTATGGTTTGATCTTTGTTCCCAGTAGAGGATTGTGCCAGGCAACAAGTGCTTCTTGATGATGTCTGTCTGCCTGTTATGAAGATGAAGAATCCTCTTGAAAGCTATGACTGTTTGAAAAGCCTGTGTGTGGCTGCAAATGAAGGAGGAAATGGGAAAACTGCTTTGGTGATTTCTTTGTTTTTAAGGTAGAGCTATGTCAGAGGGAGCTGGATGAGGCTTGCCCATAAAATATTTAGCATGGCAAGAGAATTGCCTGAACGGGAAGGAAGAGATTCAAGGTGCAGTGGGAGATATCAGGTAGGCATAATTCCCGCTATGCAGATATTCACTGACTCAGTCTCTCTTGGAGGACTGCTCAGCTTTTTCTTTTACATGTATGAAGTCTCTTCAGAGAACTTCAGGGAGCAGGCCAGTGTATCTTCCATGGTAAAGAGATGTAAAGAGAGCTGTGTGAAGTCGGTGGTGTGAAGAAAAATGGTGTGGGGAACGGGGCCTTCAGTATCATGTGTTTTTAAGATGTATGGGTGAAAGAACACCACGGATGATACGAAGGGTTGGAGACGTGAGTCCTGTCAGCTGTGCATGAATGTCTGCTGAAAGACTCACGGGAATGTTTTCCTCCATTGCTTGTCCAGTACCCATCTCTGGTATCAAGCAGTGTTAGGTTTTCCTTCCCAAAGTAATAGTCTAGAAAATGTGTATTGCAGCTGCCTGGAGAACCCTGGGAGGTTTTCACTAAGTGTTTGCATGTCATCCTAACTGTGTAACTTGAAAGCTTAATTCTGCACTTATGAAAGATGCCATATGAGAGCTTTGGGAAGAACAAGCTGGGTATTCAATGCATAGTAAACAATGGAATTAATCACCTATTCTTAGTTATATAATCTAGAAGAGTGTTGTGAACTCTTCAGTTCTGCAGGTGTTGACTTCCTGCCTCACTCTACTCATGATCTGAAGATGCGTCTTTCATGTTTACAGATGGAAAGACTTTCATAGACATGTTTCTTTAAAATGTCACCTTAAAAAATGCTCCTTCTTCACACAGATAGGGTGAGAAGTCAAATATTATCCATGGTAAGGAGATGTCTGAGCACCTTCTCTTTTGGTGGAGCCTCTCTGGATTCTGAGCATCTATGATAACCATGTGAGCTGTGAAGGGTTAGAGGGGAGTGCTGGGGGTGTGGTGTGTGAGGAGGTACTGGTATGGAGACATGGCATGTGTTTTATTGATTCTCAGAGGTATTGCTGACCTTATGAAAATGTCTCAGGAGGAACCTTAGGTTTTTATATTGTGTGGTTTGGACTCAAATGGCCTAGTTTCGGTTCCATATTCTTTTGCCTTTAGAGTGGTAGTCACACATGTTGTGAGGAGTCCGTGAGCTAAAGAATTGATGATGTTACCTTTGACCTGATACGTGGATGACTGGGTCTTTGACAGAGCTGGTAAATATGTATGGCCTGTATAACATTTTCCATTTGTTCAAATAATTGGGAGGAACAGAATAATCTTAGTTGTGATGCTTGGGATCAGAGAAGTTGTGCACACAACTTTTCCTCTAATGATGTCTGTATTCAAAATTTGCTTTCCTGTTGTGTTTGGACAGAGAGAAAAAGTCTGTCTAGCCAGAGACGGGGCTGGTGCTGGAGTTAACTATGGTATAGTTTGAACTGGATAAGTGAATTTTGTAGGTTTCTATCTGTCCTAGTAGTTAGATGAGGCCCACAGCTGTGGTTCCAAGCTTTTCCCTTATTTTACTATCCATGGAAATGACTGTCTGGGATCTATGTTGTGAACTCCTGCGTGACCTTCCTGTGTACTCGTTACAGTCTAATTTTCTTTGTTTGTACATACTACAGTTGACACAATCTGAAATGTGAAGCTGCGATTGATACTCTTCTGGTGTTTTCCCATTCTTGGCTTGGTTGATTAATATTTTAGATGATTTGTTTGGTTTGGGTTGGGTTTTTAGTTTGTTGGTTTGCTTATTATTTTGTCAGGGAGTAAAGTTGTTCCTCATTGTGCCTGGCAATTCTGTAAACTTCAATACATGCCTTATAATTATCAATCAGGAACAGTATTTCTCATCCATTCCTTGAAGCTGTACATAGAATCATCGAGACACTTAATGACAGAATGCTTAGGGTTGGAAAGGACCTCGGAGATCATCTCATTCCAACTCCTTTCCCATGAGCAGGGACATCTTCCACCAGATCAGGTTGCTCAGAGGCCCACCCAGCCTGACCTTGAACATTTCATTAAAGAAATACAGCTTCATAAATATATGTTTCCCCAAGATTCTGCTTTTTCTGTGGCTAACATACAGCCAAAATTTTGGTAGGTGTTGATGTGAAAGTAAAGGCTGTGCATGCAGAGTGAGGAGAGCTCAGTTTTGTGCCAGGAAAATCAGTGGATCATTGCGGGTTTGGCCGAGAAACGGTTTGATTTTATGCTTGGTGCCAAAGCCAGTAACATTTCTGTTCTGATCCTGGTTTCTCTGTCATGAAAGACAATGACAGTCCTCCAAAAATAAAGTTTTACTCAGTGACTCTTCATGTAGAGCCATGATTCTTGGCTAGAACAGTATATTATTGCTCTGTGAAACCTCCATCATCCATCTGTATCTCTATGTACCACTGTAGAGATGTAGAGTTTCTTCATAGTTGGAATTACGTTTTCTTTCAGGCCTTTGTTTCCAGGAAGGCTGCAGTTCATTTTCACAATTCTCATCAGTACTTTTAAATTTGAGACAGTGACTGTTGTTTTTCAGCACATCCTTACTTCAGCCACCTAGGACAGAACAGTGTGTGTGGGGAATTGGAAGCAGAATCAATAAGAGAATCTGTTGTAATTTGTCCGAAGATTTACCTTGAGAAAGAGACCGATGAGAAGCTGTTTAAAATGATGGTTTCATAATTGTGCAGGGTGAGCAGGCCACACAGTAGAAAAAGCTTGCTGAGGAGAGGACTAATTCTTCAAATGAACCCCCTATCCTGTAGTCCAGTGTGAGTCTTTAGGCCAACAGCTGCAGCTTGAGACCTCAGTGACTTCCAGGTGCTCTTGGGGATGAGTTTCAAGGTCTGCAATAAAGGTTTAGAATACTTCCTCGTGAGCATCTCTGATGACTTTTTGTCTTCTAATGTTTCCTTTCCTTATGTGATTGATGCTTTGAGGATTTTGTGGTTTGGGGTTTTTTTCCTATTGTCTTTCCTTGATTTATTCTGTATTTGGGTGTACTTACTACTATCCAACACCTATCTTCTTTTGGCAATGCATGGTGTGTTAATGTCTCTTGCTCTTGCTCCAGAGGGAGTGAAAGGCAGGAGATATGAGAGTAACTTTGTGTTCTGTTGCTGTTGGGAGAAACATATAAAATATGACCTTAGTAGAAGTTTCACCTCTCTGGAAAAGTGCATGTGATAAAGATGGGGAGGAGATTCCCTCTAAGCCAATGGTTTGATGAGCCATTCTCCGTTGGATGACTGCTAATCTTTCAGTTTGGTTGTTTATCATTTGTGTGCTTTAGAATCCTTCAGTTCCGTCCCAGAATGGTGGTGAGCAGACAAATGTACCTCCCTTCTGGGTATGATTGTAGTGCATTATCATCTCATGATAAATTTGACCAGTGAGGAGATGGCTACAAGCAAACCTGCCAGTGTCACGGTGTAGAAAGAAGAGAAGACGACAGGGTAGCTCTGTGTGTGAGGCTAGAGAAGAACTCAGTCATTCTCTTGCTTGTCACATGTCATAGATGACACAATCCTGTGCTTGATAGAGTACAGTGTCATTTAAGTTGCTTCTGTGGAGCAAGTGAGACCTACAAAATGTTATTGCATCTGTTCATTTCAGTATGTTTCTAATTCTTGCATTGCTTGTTGTCATGAGCTCAGCCTCAGGGTGTCTGATCTTATGAGGAAGGTCACATCTGTGCCAATTTTGCGAGTGCAGGTGCAGTTCCCACACACACCTGTGATGTTTACAGCTGTAAGAGGAAGGGTTTCATAAGAAACATCTCTACTGCAGTCCTCGAAGTGCAGAGTGACCACCCGGCCCAGCCAAGGTTTCCATGAACAGACCAGGGGCCAGTGGGAGAACGTGTGCAGTGTCCCCCATGTCATCACCCAGAGGAACATGCTGGGCAATCATCTGGAGGCAGTTACATGGCTGAGGAACAGGCTGGATAGTCACCTCCAAAGAGTTATAGACAGTGGTTCAATGTCCAGGTGGAAAGCAGTAACTTGTGTTGTCCCTCTCGAGTCCTTACTGAGACCAGTACTACTTAGTACCTTCACACGCAATGGGATTGAGTGCACCTTCAGCAAATTTGCAGGTAACACAAATTTGATTTGATTCACGAGAGGGCAGAGATGCCAACAGAGGATAGGCTGGAGAAGTGGCCCCATGCAAATATCAGGAAGTCGAACAGGGCCAAGTGATAGTTCCTGCACCTGGGTTAGGGCAATCCCCAGTTACAGCAGGCCCTAGGGGATAGGGAACAGCTTTGCAGAGATGTACTTTGGGTTATTGGTGGGTGATAAGATGGGACATGAGCCAGCAATGGGCACCTGGTGCTCAAATTGTATCCTGCACTACACAGCAGGTACGCTGACCGGCAGGTCGAAGGAAGTCCTTCCTCCCCTCTAGACTCTTTTTGTGAGATTGTAGACCAGATGCAGATCTTGGGCCAATGTCCCAAATGGATATGTAGAATCCCCAGAAGGATCATGAAAATGATCTGAGGGTTGGAACGTCTCTGCTGTGCAGGAGGACTGAAGGAGTTTAGGTTTTCAAGCATGGAGAAAAGATACCTCTTTGTAGACTTTTCAAATTATTTTTTCTTTTTCAATATATAAAAACCTTATAGGAAAGATTGAGAGAGCTCTTTTTACCTAGGCTGTAGGTCACAGGACAGTGGACAAGGATTTTAACTGAAAAAAAGAGAGGTTTTGATTTAGGAGAATGGTTTACGCTATGGGTTGTGAGAAAATGTAACATGTTGCCCAGAGAAGTTATGGATATGCCTCCAACGTTCAAGTCTAGGAGAAAGTGTTCCTGCTGATGGCAGAGGTGTGAATTCAATGACCATTAAAGAATCATTCCAACTGAAAACATTGTTGGCTCTATGACGGACTCAGTGTGGCTTTGCACTTTCCCGTTGTTTGGTGCTGAGATATGAAGATGTAGATGAAACGACATTGATGAATCATAAACAAAAGAGTAAATGTTAATCTGCTATCTTGGCATTAGAGATAGCTTACACTGCTTTAGGCTGATCTATTTCTCAGGTTAATTCGTCCCAGGTACTGAAAGATGAATTCAGAATACCTGACCTAGTGCTAAAAAGCTCTTGAAGTCTTCCGTATGATATGGTTTATTGCTGCTATAGATGTGTCATGGTTTTCTAAGAGCACCTGAATTCCATTCTTTACTGCCCTGCCGAGAATATTTACTTCTGCTTGTTCAATGTGACTCAAAACAACGTCCTGAAAGCACCCGAAAGCCCATGAGTTATAAACTCCTTGGAGTCGAATTAAGCAAGAGCTTCTTTGGTTGCTGGTTCTAGTCTAGGAGAGACCCCAGAGGCGGTGCAGCCGCTGAGCCCCGCCCAAAGCCGGGCCCCCTTGAGCGCGGCCATCGGGCGGCTGCAGTGGCGGCGCGGCGCCTCCGGGTGCCGCTGTTGGCCGCCGCCGAGCGGCGCTGNCCGAGGAGCTGGGCAGAGGCTCGCTGGTGGGGCCGCTGGCGCGGGATCTGGGGCTGAGCGCGGACGAGCTGCCGGCGCGCAAGCTGCGGCTTAGCGAGGAGAAGCAATACTTCACTGTAAATGGGGAGAACGGGAACCTTTACGTGAATGAGAGGCTGGACCGGGAGGAGATGTGCGGCGCGTCGCCGACCTGCACCATCAGCTTCGAGGCGCTGGTGCACAACCCTCTGAACATTTTCCGCGTCGAGGTGGCCATCGAGGATGTGAATGACAACTCCCCGGCCTTCAGGAAGGCTTCTCTGGACCTCGAGATCGGCGAATGGACGCTTCCCGGTGCTCGGTTTCCGCTGGAGATGGCACGAGACGCAGATGCGGGAAGCAACTCGCTGCTGACTTACCAACTCACCAGCAACCCGTCCTTCTCTCTGGCCTTGAAGGAGAACTCTGGTGGAAAAAAGCAGCCGGAATTAGTTCTGGAGAGAGCACTGGACCGAGAGAAGCAGAGTTCCTTTGAGCTGGTGCTGATGGCCGTGGATGGTGGGGACCCCGCGAGGTCCGGGACTGTCCAGGTTCGGGTCAACGTGACTGACGCCAATGACAACCCACCCGTGTTCAGCAAAAGGATATATGAGGCACGAGTGGCAGAGAATCTGCCAGCGGGGTCGCTGGTGCTGCGGGTGCAGGCGACGGATGCGGACGCGGGCACCAACGGGCGGGTCTCCTACTCCTTCGGCAACGTCCCGGATGACGTCCCTTTGCTGTTCGCTATCGACAGTGAGAGCGGGGAGGTCAGGACAGTGGGTCCTCTCGATTTCGAGGAGAATAGTAAATACAGCTTTGGCCTGGAGGCAAGGGATGGCGGTGGGCTCACTGATCACTGTGAAGTTCAGATAGATATTACAGACGAGAACGACAACGCGCCCGAAATCACGATTCTGTCCCTCTCGAGCCCCGTGCCCGAGGACGCTCCGACAGGCACCGTGGTGGCCCTGCTAAAAGTGCGAGACAGAGACTCCGGCGAGAACGGTCAGGTGTCGTGCGAGCTGTCGGGCGAGGCGCCGCTGTCGATCGTGGCGTCGTCGGGCGGCTCGTACAAGGTGGTGACGGCGAGCGCGCTGGACCGCGAGCAGGCGTCCGAGCAGCGCGTGACGGTGGTGGCCCGGGACCGGGGCAGGCCGGCACTGTCGAGCAGCACGGAGCTGGTGCTGGAGGTGTCGGACGTGAACGACAACGCGCCGGTGTTCGAGGAGGCGGCGTACAGCGCGTACGTGTGGGAGAACAACGCGGCGGGCGCGCTGGTGGTGCGCGTGCAGGCGCGGGACGCGGACGCGGGCTCGAACGGGCGCGTGAGCTACTGGCTGGCGGGCGGCAGCGCGGGCGCGGCGGGCGCGGCGGCGCTGGTGTCGGTGGAGGCGCGGAGCGGCGCGCTGTACGCGCAGCGCTCGTTCGACTACGAGCAGTGCCGCGAGTTCGCCGTGGCGGTGCGGGCTCAGGACGGCGGCACGCCGGCGCGCAGCTCCACGGCCACGGTGCGCGTGTTCGTGCTGGACCGCAACGACAACGCGCCAAGGGTGCTCTGGCCGGCGGCAGCGGGCGCGGGTGCTGCGGCCCCGGGAGCGCCCCCGGCGCCGGCACCATTCGAGGTGGTTCCACGTTCTGCCGAGGCCGGGTACCTGGTGGCCAAGGTGGTGGCGGTGGACGCGGACGCGGGGCGCAACGCGTGGCTGTCGTACGAGCTGGTGCAGGCGTCGGAGCCGGCGCTGTTCCGCGTGGGGCTGCAGAGCGGCGAGGTGCGCACGGCGCGCGCCGTGTCCGAGAGGGACGCGGCCAAGCAGCGCGTGGTGGCCGTGGTGAAGGACCACGGGCAGCCGGCGCTGTCGGCCACGGCCACGCTGCACGTGGTGCTGGCCGAGAGCTTGCAGGAGGCGCTGCCGGAGCTGAGCGAGCGGGCGTTGGGCGGCGAGGCGGCGGCGGCCGAGCTGCAGTTCTACCTGGTGCTGGCGCTGGCGCTGCTGTCGGCGCTGTTGGTGCTGAGCGTGGCTCTGGCCGTGCTGGCGCGGCTGCGGCGGGCCGGGCCGCCCGGCGTGCTGCGCTGCCTGGGCGCGCAGCGCTTCTCGGTGGCCGGCGCCGCCTTCCCGGCCGACTTCTGCGAGGGCACCTTGCCCTACTCCTACAACCTGTGCGTGGCGGCGCCGGCCCGAGCTGTGCCCGAGGCCGCTTGGCCTCCGCCGCCGGCGGTGCCCATCCTGTCGGCGGAGGAGCTTCTGGGCGGGGATTCCTGCGAGAAGCCGAGCCCGGACTGCAGCGCCGCCGCGGTTGAGGTCCTCACCGACCCGGACGTACCGCAGGTCTGTAATTTGGCACGCTGATTTTCTCTTAGCCTTTTCTAGCGGTGTGGTGGTGGAAGACGGCTATATGGTTTCGTCCTTTGCTGCGACGGTTATTGCCGTTTCATATGTCCATGGCGCGTGAAATAATTATGTCCCATGTATAATTTGGCTGCAGCTCATGCGATATGGCACTTCCTTCCTCGTCAGTTGTGGTGAGGGTCCTTTTTGTCTTTATCTGCAGAATTTATTAATTTTCTGTGAGAACTTATGCTTAACAATCTGGTGTCGTCTTGAATATTTTGAGATTTTTAAAATTACCTTAGTTTTGCTTGTTGATTTTTTTTTCTCGGCGCAGTGTAATCGAGCCCGAGAAAAAATTAGGTAAAAAAAAAAAAAAAAAGGCCGTTGCTAGATGTTGTTTTGATATTGTAATACCAAAGGAAGTTTGCGTGTGGCTCCCGGAATAGAGAATTTATACCTCTGCTGTGTATCCTCACATCTTTTGAGGAAGTGATGCCATAGAAACCTTTACACCATCGGGACATGGTAATTTAGGATTTTAAAAATAAAACAAGCAAACAAAGAAAAAAAAACCAAAAAATCAAACATAAACCTTAAACAAAGAAAACGGAGTAGCAAACAAACCAAAAAAACCCCCACAAAACAATTCCAAACCCTTGTGTTGTGTATTTCAAAGCATCTTTTTAGTATTTTATCCCTCTTCCCTAATCATATAACCTAAAGACTTTTCCTTAAGTTAAGTTTTGGTATTTTTTTTTCTTTTGGGATTTTTTAGTGTTCTGAAATTACCTCCCAAGCGAGAATGCATGGATTTGATCACATAGGGGGTATTTTCTGAGATTAATGATTCTCTCGTTTTATGGCTCATTGGTCTCTGCTTCTGAGGTACTCTGTATAGGAGAACTGGGTGTAAAGCTCTAAGGAACAGTTCTGAAGTGGTGTCTGGAGGATGGGGAGAAGTCAGCTGGTTCAGAGCAGCCTCAGATGTGCAGCTGGAATATAACAAGGTCAAAAATTTTAGGGTTGTCCCTTTGCTGCGGGATTCGGGGAGAGAACATTTCGACTGTTCATAAGTTTTTCACATGATACATGGTGCTGTTTTAACTGCTGAATGGCTGAGGAAAAGGTTCTTGAAGAAGGACCGGTCTAGAAAGCTCTGCAGTTTCAGGAAGGAGATTGTGCTTCGAGGTCTAATGAAATAATATTAGCAATACCCTGCATACCATATTCGAAGAGCATTATGTTTTATCAGTTTTAGGAAAAGTTTTCCGGTGCTGTAGGAATACCACAACCTCAGAAGGCGTATTAATTGTATCTAGTGATCAGCTGGATGATCGAAGAAGAGATCGGCTGTAGAAAAGCCGAGGCAGGAGGTTCTCGATGAACGGGAATCCACATCTCCCGTGCTATTGTCCCATTTTCGCGAGCTCTCCCTGGGCAGAGCAGAGCGGGCATTGCTCGGCAGCGCTCGGTGCCTGCAGTGCCGGCAGGAGGCTGCGGGCGCCGCTGTTGACCGAGAGGAGCGAGAGGAAGCTCGGAGCGCTGCAGCCCCGCCCGCTGCGGACCCGCTCGCTCACTAGATCGCTGGATTCCGGGCTGGGCAGGCAGGCACTCTGCGGTCATCCCCGTGGTGAGGAGCAGTGCTGCGCAGAGGTGCAGNTCACGGACATTAACGACAATGCGCCCAGCTTCAAGGAAATCGAACTGGAACAGAGGATGAGCGAGGCAACTGCCCCAGGATCACGGTTTCCCCTGCCAGACGCTCACGACCCGGACTTGGGCCAGAATTCGCTGCAGAGCTACGAGCTGAGCGGCGACGACCACTTCTCGCTGGCCGTGCAGGCGGGCCCCGGCGGCGATCAGCGTCCCGAGCTGGTGCTGGCGAAGGCGCTGGACCGGGAGGAGGCGGCGTTTCACGAGCTGGTGCTGAGGGCGGTCGACGGCGGCGATCCGGCACGGACGGGCACGGCTCGGATCCGCGTGACGGTGCTGGACGCGAACGACAACGCTCCCGTGTTCAGCCAGGCGGAGTACACGGTGCGTGTGCCCGAGAATGTACCCGTTGGCTCTGTCCTCGTCACCGTCACGGCCACGGACGCCGACGGGGGTCAGAATGGACACGTGAAATACAGTTTCCATAGAATTTCAGAAAGGGCATCCGAACTTCTTCACCTTGAATCACAGACAGGAGAAATAACCCTTAAGGAGTACTTAGATTTCGAGGAAATTTCGTCACTTGAACTGGAGGTGCAGGCACGGGACGGCGGAGAGCTATTTGACGCAGCCAAAGTCACGATCTCCGTGACAGACGTCAACGACAATGCCCCTGAACTCACAGTATCGTCGGCACTGAGTGAGATATCTGAGGACGCCCCGTCAGGGACGGTGGTCGCCCTGCTGCACGTACATGATCGGGACTCGGGGGCGAACGGCAAGGTGCGCTGCTCGCTCAATGGCGGCGTCCCGTTCCGGCTGCAAAATTCGCAGGGCGGCTACTACAGCGTGCTGACAGCGAGAGAACTGGACCGGGAGCAGGTGTCGGAGTACAACGTGACGGTGCGGGCGGCCGACAGCGGGTCGCCGTCGCTGCAGAGCAGCGCGGTGCTGGCGCTGCGGGTGCTGGACGTGAACGACAACGCGCCGGTGTTCTTGCAGGAGCGCTACAGCGCGCGGCTGGCGGAGAACAACGCGGCGGGCGCGCTGGTGCTGAGGGTGCGCGCGACGGACGCGGACTGGGGGCAGAACGCGCGCGTGCGCTACCGGCTGTCGGAGGGGCGGGTGCGGGGCGCGCCGCTGTCGTCGTACGTGTCGGTGCAGGCGGAGACGGGCGCGCTGTACGCGCTGCGCTCCTTCGACTACGAGCAGGTGCGCGAGCTGGAGCTGTGGGTGCTTGCGGAGGACGGCGGCTTGCCGGCGCTGAGCAGCAACGTGTCGGTGCGGCTGGTGATCGTGGACGAGAACGACAACGCGCCGCAGGTGCTCTACCCGCCCATGGCTCCGTCATCGGGCAGTGTGTGGTCGGGCGTGGAGCTGGCGCCGCGGTGGTCGGAGGCCGGCACGCTGGTGGCGAAGGTGGTGGCGGTGGACGCGGACTCGGGTCAGAACGCGTGGCTGTCGTACGAGCTGGCGAAGGCGACGGAGCCGGGGCTGTTCCGCGTGGGGCTGCAGAGCGGCGAGGTGCGCACGGCGCGCTCGCCGCTGGCCCGCGACGCGGCGCGGCAGAGCCTGGTGGTGGTGGTGAAGGACCACGGGCGGCCGGCGCTGTCGGCCACGGCGACGCTGAGCGTGGTGCTGGCCGAGAGCGTGGGCGAGCTGCTGGCCGAGCTGGGCAGCGCGGCCGAGGCGGCGGCGCCGGGCGAGGCGGCGGGCAGCCTGACGCGCTGGCTGGTGCTGGCCGTGGCGGCCGTGTCGTGCCTGTTCGTGGGCTTCCTGCTGCTGCTGCTGGCGCTGCGCCTGCGGCGCTGGCGGCGCCAGCAGCT
This sequence comes from Platysteira castanea, assembly GCA_013397175.1. Lineage (NCBI taxonomy): Eukaryota > Metazoa > Chordata > Aves > Passeriformes > Platysteira > Platysteira castanea. The sequence goes on along the minus strand of VYXC01006700.1, from coordinate 9,264 downwards.
GCTGGCGGCCGAGAGCGGCGCCTTGCGCGGCGTGCCGGTCTCGCACTTCGTGGGCATCGACGGCGTGCGCGCCTTCCTGCAGTCCTACTCGCACGAAGTGTCGCTCACGGCCGACTCGCGCAAGAGCCAGCTGCGCTTCTCGGGCGCCAGCTGCTGCGACACCCTGCCGGCCCGGCCGGCGCCCGACGAGCCCGCGCCGCTGCTCGGAGAGGAGGGCCCTGTCGTCGCTCTCCCCTCGGATCCTGCCGCTCCCTCGGTGAGTTCCTCTGGCCAGATTTTCTCCGCGACGCTTTCCCCTGATGCTCCCCAGCCCTTTCTCCACCATAGTCTGTTGCTTGCATTGGTAGGTTTGCTGAAAAGGAAGATGAACTTTCGTTAAGGGATGTGCTGTGTCTGGTGCTTCTCGCTGCGGGGAGGTGGACGTGGGGTTGGTGCAGAGCCTTTAGTTGTTGGGCGCTATAGGTGAAGGGAGGCTGCTCCTGCATGGAAGTTTTTAGCTTCGATCTTTCTTTTTTTATCAGGTGCCAGATCGTTTGTCATTGTGTTTCCTGACGTGTGATATTGGTTCTCCTGTTAGCTTCTTCTGAATGGATGGATGAAGTTAATAAGTTATTAGGAAATGAGCGTTAAGTTATTGGTAGGATCAGTTTCTTCCCAAAAATACATGAGTTTTCTTGCGCGAGGTTCTTAGGTGTTGTAACTTCACTTTTCTTCTTTCATTCTGTTCTCAGCCTTTATTTTTCTCCAGGATAATGCACGTTAACAAGGAAATTTCTTTCCCATCATCTATGGTGTCATCTTTGATCCTCATGTAGAGGAATGGTCCAGGCAGCAACTGGCCCTTGACTGTTGCTATCTATCTGTTTGCTATTAAGAGGAAGAAAATCCTGAAGGTTATTCTCCAGACGGGTTTCCTGATGCATGGTGATTCCTGTGAAGGGCTATTACTGAACACAGAAATACGCTTTGCATTAAGGTTTGAGAATCATCTCTTCCAGCTCTGCTCTGTGCTGTAATAGGATGATTGTGTCTTTGAGCAGGCACGTTAGCAGCTGGGCTTGCATCAGAGCTGCGTATTGGTTATGCACTTTAGAACAGTCTATGTTTCTGATAAGGGGAGAAATCTCTTTGCATTCATCCATGTTTTGATCTTTCTTCTCTATAAGAGAACTTGTGTGTGGATGTGATTTCTTTCAATGGTGCCTTTCTGCAAGGACAGCTTTCCATTTGTGTGATGTTTGGGCAGGGTGAAAAACAGGGTAGGTGTAAAAGTTTGGTCTGGTACAATTTGGAATGTCCAAAAGATGCAAAGATGATGGAATAGTTCAGGTTTTCTTATTTGTTATTTGAGGGAAACAATCGTGGTTCTGTGTCCAAGTAGATTACACAGTGGCTATGGTCCGTGGTGTGAGCACCTGTGTGAGTGTCCTGTGGACCTTTCACCTGCTACAGTTCACATCATCTGAAATGTCAGGCGTTTGAACCTTCTAGAGAAAGGCACCTCTCCTTCCTGGTAAACGTACATGGCCTGATTATGGTGCGTGTTAGAGATATTTTGTCTAGGCAAAATATGCTTTTGGTATTCTTTGGCCTTTTGATTCCATGTACTTGCCAATTATGGGGTTCCAAAACTCAGTGGAAGTTATGAAGGGTTAGGAAGGAGAGTCCTGAGAGCTCTGTGTGAAGACCAGTCAAAGGGCACAAGAGACGTAATTTGGTCCTTTCATTGTTCAGTGCCCATCTGCCATATCAAACAATGTTAATTTTTTTCTTGCTTATGCTTTTGTATGTTATTATTTTATTTTTAACTAATAGCTTAGTTATGGTCCCATGGCAAAAGCTATACCTGGAAATTTGGGAGGTGCTAACCATGTACTTATTAGTTCCTAAATACCTGAAATATGTGCTTACTCTGGCAAATCATCTGGAAGAGTAAGTTATGATTCCTTCTTCCTGCAGGTGGTTACTTCTTCCCTCACTTGTTCTCACAAGAAACAGTTGCATAGATATTAATGGAAGAAATGCTCTTGCTTGTCATGTACACATGGAAGGAAGTCAAATATTATCCGTGGTAAAGAGAGGTTGTCTGTGGACTTTCTCTTTTGGTAGAGCATCTGCAGAGTTGGAAGACTCATGAGAGCCATGGGAGCTTTGAAGTGTATCTGGAGGATCTTGGGGGTGCTGTGTGTGAGGAGTAGTGGTGGAGATGAGGCATGTGTAGGGTTTTTTGCTGGTCTTCTCTAAATAAAAGTGTTTTATTTTTTAATATCACATGGTTTCGATTCAAATGGCCAAGGTGTAGGTACAGCACTTTTTGCATTAGAAGTGGCAGAGTCATGTACATTCCAAAAAGCTCATGTGCTGAAGAAAGGTGATGTTGCCTTTGAGCTGATACTTTGAAGATTGGGTCTTTGATCTGCTGATCGCTTATGCCCTTTACAACATTTTACGTTTGTTCAAAGAAATGGGATGTGCAGGATAATCTCTGCATGCATCCTTGGATCTGAGAAGACTTGTGTGCAATTCTTCTTTTAATGGTGTCTATCTGCAGAGTTTTCCTCTTGTGTGATATTTGGACAGGGAGTAGGGTTCTATCTGTCCAGAGACAGGGTGGGTGGAAGAGGTCACTGTGGTATCGTTTGAAACAGTTTTTAAAAAGTGAGGAAAAGTTTAATTTGTCCTAGTTATTAAGAGGCCTACAAATCTGCTTCCATGTATCTTCCTGGCATGATTTTCCAAAGACATCAATACTGCATTATCCTCTCATGAAGAGTTTTGCCAATTAACAAAAAGTCACAATGGTCATAATCTGCAAATGTTTCTTTATCAGTGTGTTGTGTGTTAGTGCCACTTGCTCATGCTACAGCAGTTGTGAGGGACAGGAGATGTGAGAATTCTGCTTCTTTTCAGAATGTTGTTCTGCAGACAAATGTACTTCTAGTGTTGGTGTTATCGTAGTGCAATATCCTCCATGATGTGTTTTTCAAAACGATGAGAAGGTCAGAAGTGAATGTGCCAGGTCTATATGGCTGGTGATAAGGTCGGAGGACTCTAACTCCTGATAGAGTACAGTGCAATATGAGCAGCTTCTGGTTAAAAAGATTTAGCTATGAAATGTCACTGCACCTGACCCGTACATTTCTGTAGATTTCTAACTCAGGCATTGCTAGTTGTCATAAGCTACCTTGTGTTGTCTCATTTTATGTGGAAGGTCACATCTGTTCCAATTGTCCGAGTACAGGTGCAGTTCTCATTGACACCTGTGGTATTTAGAGCTGTAAATCAAAAGGGTTTCCTAGGCATGCGTGCTCACCGAGCCAACTGTCTGTAGCGTAAAAATGCAAATCCACCTCCTAATGCAGTCCCTAAAGTGCAGCCCATGGCAGAGTGGTGGACTCAATGATTTGTGAACGTCCATTCACACACAGGCCACTTTTTGGTCCTATGAAATCTCGATTTGACTTTGCAATTTCTCATTTTTAGCCCTTCAGGTACAGATATGCAAAAGAAGGAAAATTTGTGGCTCACAAACAAAAGAGCAAATCTTATTCTCCTATTAAGCATACACCAATAAACCTTTACTTTAGTTTGACTTACCTATCAGAATAAATAGTGACAGGTAAATGAACACCAAGCAAGTGCTGCGGCGCTTGCT
>VYXC01006698.1:8277-30524 GCA_013397175.1 Platysteira castanea | reverse complement strand
AAGGAAAAAAAAAAGAGAAAAAAGGAGGAAATGCAGGGATTTTTCCTGAAAAAACCGAGAAAACCCGACCGCAGCAGCGCGAAGACAAAGAGATAAAAGAGACGAGGAATTTTTTTCCTCGGGAACCACAACCCACCCCTCCTCGCCGGGTTCAGCCGCCCGGGTGCTGCTGCCATTCCTCCCGCAGTAAACAGGAAAAGAGGCCGGAACCGCGGGATTTGGGATCCCCCCGGGGGCGATCCATGAGGTCACGGCCGGACCCAAATTGTGCCCGGTGTCCCCTGCGCTCACCCCGCTGGAATTCCAGCTATTCCAGGATTCCCGGGCTGGGAATTCCCGGATTTCCTCGGGCTCGGAGCCTCCCACCTTCCCCTGGAGCTTGGAGAGGGGAAAGTCGGGGCTGAGGAAGGCGGAGGAAAATGGGGAGAATCCCTGATTTCCGTGAGAATTGTTTAGAAACGAGCAGGAAAAATTCCTCTTTTTGCTCGGGAAAACGGGATTGGAGGGGTTGGACCTGGATCCTGCTCCTGAGCAGAGGCGTGGGGGTTCCAAAAATTGGTGTCCAATATTGGGATTGGTGTAAATTATTAGGATTGGTGTCAAATATTGGGATTGGTGTCAAACGTGGAAAGACGTGGAAAGAAGGACACGGAGAAGCTGGAGCACGTCCAGGGATGGGAACGGGGCTGGAGCAGCTGGAAAAGGGAATGGAGAATCCTGAGGGAGCTGGAGGGGCTCAGCCTGGAGAAAAGGGGGATCCAGCGGGAATTTCGGACTCTTCCAGGCGGGATTTGGGATCTGATCCCAGGGAATGGAGCCAGGATGAGAGGGAACGGCCTCGAGCTGTGCCCGGGGAGGCTCAGGGTGGATATTTGGGAAAATCCCTGCTGGAAAGGGCGGCCAGGCCTCGGAAGGGGCTCAGGGAGGGTTTGGATCCCCATCCCTGGAGCTGCATCCCAGGAATTCCTGGAGATTCCTCCGGGGGATCGATCCCAGCTCGGACTCGCTGATCCCGGAGCTCTTTCCCAACCTCGGGGATTTTGGGATCCTGCAAACTCTCGGTGCTTTCATCACAAGACGAGACCGGACACTTGGAGCTGGAGGGCTCTGCCCTGGTGGAATTCCCTCCTGGAATTCCCTCCGGAACGCCCATCCCGCTCCGGGAGGAGTCACGGGAGCCACCGAAGGACGTGGCTGCGGGGTCCTGACTCACCCGCACCGACGTGACCGCCCCGGTGACTCCGGCTGCCCCCGGACGTCACGGAGATCCCCAATTAGGCGCTAATTAGGGATAACGACCCAACCCCGTGATGTCCCCGCGCGCTGGAAGTGCGGAGCCGCTGACGTCTCCCCAAATCCCCACTTCTGGGAGGCCCCGAATTTCTCGCTGATCCCGGGGAACCACCGGGCGTGAGATAATTTGGGGTGGAAAGGGAGGTGCAGGACCGGTCCCCAGGGATGGTTTTGAGGCGAGCCTGGAGCCCGAGGAGATAACGAGGAGCTGATCCAACCGGAATTCGGGATATCCCTCGGTTGGAAGCTGCTCCGGGGGTTAATTCCCAATCCTGGCCTCTCCAGGAGGAGAAAATGAGGAGCTCTAAAAGTTCAGCTCCCAAAAATCCGAGCTCTGCTGGGTGCAGCTTCTCCTCCCGGGGGGAAGGAGGGGTTGGGGATGAACAAATCGGGCTCCAGCAGTCCCAGTTTATCCCGGGAAAAGCCCCCGGAGCATCCGGAGGAGCTGCACGTGAGGAGCTGAGTCCGTGGAAAAGCTGAGGTGGCAAAACCCCTGGAGATCCCTCAGCTCCGCGTGGAATTCCTGTGAAGGAGGAATTCCTGCCTGGAATTCCCCGGGAGACTCCGGGTTTGGGACATGAGCAGGACGTGCTGCTCGTGCTGGGTTTTGGGGATTTTTCCCCCCCTATTTTAGGATTTTTGTGATGGTCACGTTCCCACCTCCGCGAATACGGAGGAGAAACAAGAATTTCCCGTAATCGACAAAACTTTAATAAAAGTTGTACCCTGGGCCTAAATCTCACTTAAATCAGGGATTTTTGCACTTTTCTGGGAGGGAAAAATGTCTTTAAAATGAGCCTGGAACAGCTTGGAAATGCCCCAAAGGAACTGGAGTCGTGTCCCCGTCGGAATTCCCAAACATGGATGGTGTCCTTCCATGGAGAGGAATGGGTTGGATGAATGAAATAATTTAATTTCTCAGGAAAAGGTTTTTATTTAGGGTCGTTCTCCTCTGGGATTTGTGCTGGAGCTGAGGGTTTTTATTTAGGATTTGTGCTGGAGTTGGGGGTTTTTATTTAGGATTTTTGCTGGAGTTGGGGGTTTTTATTTAGGATTTTTGCTGGAGTTGGGGGTTTTTATTTAGGATTTTTGCTGGAGTTGGGGGTTTTTATTTAGGATTTGTGCTGGAGCTGGGGGCTTTTATTTAGGGTTGTTCTCCTCTGGGATTTCTGAGGTTTTTGTAGGAGCACTGGAGGATTGGCCGTGCCCTTCCATGAGAATCAGGCCGGGGCATTTCTCACAGCAAATCCAATTAATTCCCCATCTTCCCTAATAACAGCCATCCCAAAACCCCGACATTTATGGAAATAAGGCCACGGAAACATTAAACACCCGTCTGAACCCCAATTAATTCATTTTTTTGTTGTTTTTTAATGACCGGGGTGGGACGCGGGGCTGGCTCAGCATCACCTGCTCTCCTGGAAGAGGGCTCCCACCGAAAATTAAAATGCAAATATGCAAAGCACGTGGGGGTGGAGCCTGCCCGGGGCACTTTGTGGTCAGCTGTCCACCCCCTGGGCTCCCGCGTTTCCGGGGCTGACGCCAGCCCGGCCCTATAAAAGGTTTGGGGTTGGAGGCTCCCGCCAGCTCCTTCGGCTTCGCCGTCGCTCGTCGGGACCCGTGACTCGGTGAGTGCTGCTGGGCTTTATCGGGGAGTCCTTATCGGGGGATCCTTATCAGGGGATCCTTATCAGGGATCCTTATCAGGGAATCTTTATCAGGGAATCCTTATCAGGGAATCCTTATCAGGGAATTCTTATCAGGGAATTCTTATCAGGGAATGCTTATCCGGGAATTCTTATCCGGGAATACTTTTCAGGGGATCCTTATCAGGGAATCCTTATCAGGATCTCTGGTGGACAAGGGAGTTCATCCCGGGTCGCGGGAGAGCTCGGCTGCCGTGGTTCTCCTCTGGGGTTTGTGCTGGAGTTGGAGGTTTTTATTTAGGGTTGTCCTCTGTTATTTGTCCTGGAATTGGGGGTTTTTATTTCGGGTTGTCCTCTGGGATTTGTCCTGGAGTTGGGGGTTTTTATTTAGGATTTGTGCTGGAGTTAGGGGGTTTTATTTAGGGTCGTTCTCCACTGGGGTTTGTGCTGAAGTTGGAGGTTTTTATTTAGGGTCGTTCTCCTCTGGGATTTGTCCTGGAGCTGGGAGTTTTTATTTAGGGTTGTCCTCTGGGATTTGTNGTCCTGGAATTGGGGGTTTTTATTTCGGGTTGTCCTCTGGGATTTGTCCTGGAGTTGGGGGTTTTTATTTAGGATTTGTGCTGGAGCCGGGGGTTTTTATTTAGGGTTGTTCTCCTCTGGGGTTTGTCCTGGAGCTGGGAGTTTTTATTTGGGGTCGGCTCTGCCTGGAGGAGCTCAGAGACGTCGCCTCCTCCGAAACTCCCTCCTCTCCTCCCTCTTCTTTTGTTCCTGCCTCGTTAGGGCTGGGAGTGAAATGAATTAATGGATGAATAAATGAATTAATGGATGCTCCTGGGACTTCAAAGGGGATGGGTGTGAAGAGGCTTCCTGAGGAAGGAGGGAGCTGCAGGATTCCCGCGGGAGAAGCCGGGAGGAGCTGGNCTCCAGGACAAACCCCAGAGGAGAACAACCCTAAATAAAAACCCCCAGCTCCAGGACAAACCCCAGAGGAGAACAACCCTAAATAAAAACCCCCAGCTCCAGGACAAACCCCAGAGAAGAACAACCCTAAATAAGAACTCCCAGCTCCAGCACAAACCCCAGAGAAGAATGACCCTAAATAAAAACCCCCAACTCCAGGACAAACCCCAGAGGAGAACAACCCTAAATAAAAACCCCCAGCTCCAGGACAAACCCCAGAGAAGAACAACCCTAAATAAGAACTCCCAGCTCCAGCACAAACCCCAGAGAAGAATGACCCTAAATAAAAACCCCCAACTCCAGGACAAACCCCAGAGGAGAACAACCCTAAATAAAAACCCCCAGCTCCAGGACAAACCCCAGAGAAGAACAACCCTAAATAAGAACTCCCAGCTCCAGCACAAACCCCAGAGAAGAATGACCCTAAATAAAAACCCCCAACTCCAGGACAAACCCCAGAGGAGAACAACCCTAAATAAAAACCCCCAGCTCCAGGACAAACCCCAGAGAAGAACAACCCTAAATAAGAACTCCCAGCTCCAGCACAAACCCCAGAGAAGAATGACCCTAAATAAAAACCCCCAACTCCAGGACAAACCCCAGAGGAGAACAACCCTAAATAAAAACCCCCAGCTCCAGCACAAATCCTAAATAAAAACTCCCAGCTCCAGGACAAACCCCAGAGAAGAATGACCCTAAATAAAAACCCCCAGCTCCAGCACAAATAACAGAGGAGAACAACCCTAAATAAAAACCCCCAACTTCAGGATGGGAGAGCTGGGAGTGCTCAGCCCCTGGAGACCTCGGATCCAGGATCTGCAGGGGCTCCAGGGAAGCTGGAGAGGGAATTTTCCTCAGGAACTGCTGGGATGGGACTCGGGGGAAAGGATTTCTACCAAAACACGGGAAATTTAGGTTGGATGTTGGGAAGAAACTGTGAGGGAGGTGAGGCCCTGGCTTGGGTTATTCCATGGATTCCCCATCCCTGGAAGTGTCCAAGGCCAGCTGGGACAGGTCTTGGAGCAGCTTGGTCTGGTGGGAGGGGGTTGGAAGGAGATGATCTTTGTGATCCCTCCCAACCCAACCCATTCCACGATTCCTTGGGATAATGATGGGATTTGTGGCCTCTGGGCTCTGTGCCCAGGAATTCCCAGCACGGAGGGGATGTGAGGATCTGATAAGGAAGAGATAAGCCCTGGAACGTCTGCTGATGTATCCGAGAGGAGAAGGAAATAGGGAATCCTCGCGCTTTGGCTTCCACAAAGTTTAACCCCGGGCAATCCGGTAAAATTCAGGATTTAGGGGTCAAGGCCTCCCAACAGGCTCCCGACCAAGGAAGGGATCCTCCAGCAGCTCTAATTCCATAAAAACCCCGGGATTAACCCAGATTGTGGTGTTCACAACTCCAAATTATGGATTCAATCACTGAAGAGCTGGACTTGAGGATCCCTCCCAGCTCCAAAAATCCCAGCACGGGCACCTTTTCCCGACACCCCTTTCCCCAAACTCGCCACGACCTCACCCTGCCCGATATCCTGACCTTCTTTTTCCTCCTCTTTCCCAGCTTTTTCCCAGCTTTTCTCCCAGCTTTTCCCCCAGCTCCTCCCCATGATGGCCTACTACTACGAGCAGTGCAAGCAGCCCTGCCTGCCGCCCGCCTGCCTGCAGAAATGCGCCAAGCGCCCGGAGCCCTGCCAGCGCCTCGAGGTGTGCCAGGCGCCCTGTGCCACCCCGTGTGCCACCAGCTGTGCCCCGCAGTGCGTGGACATCTGTGCCACCCCGGACGTCTCTGTCCCCCAGTGCGTGGACGTCTGTGCCACCCAGTGTGCCACCAGCTGTGTCCCTCAGTGCGTGGACGTCTGTGCCCCGAAGTGCGTGGACGTCTGTGCCCCCCAGTGTGCCACCAGCTGTGTCCCTCAGTGCCAGGACGTCTGTGCCCCGCAGTGCGTGGATGTCTGTGCCACCCAATGTGCCACCAGCTGTGTCCCCCAGTGCCAGGACGTCTGTGCCCCTCAGTGCGTGGACGTCTGTGCCACCCAATGTGCCACCAGCTGTGCCCCGCAGTGCCAGGACGTCTGTGCCCCTCAGTGCGTGGACGTCTGTGCCACCCAGTGTGCCACCAGCTGTGTCCCTCAGTGCGTGGACGTCTGTGCCAAGCCCTGCTCCAGCCAGTGCGTCGAGGTCTGCGCCCCGCAGTGCATGGACGTCTGCCCCACCCAGTGCCCCACCCAGTGCCCCACCCAGTGCCCCGCCCAGTGCCCGGCGCCCTGCCCTGCTCCGTGCGTCACCAAGTGCGTGGAGCAGTGCCAGGCCGAGGTTTGCAGCACCAAGTGCGTGGAGAAGAGCGTGTGCCTGGAGCCCGTCTGCTCGCGGCCCTGCTGAGCCCTGCCCGGGCGGATCCGCGGGGATCCGGGGTGGGATCGCGGCGCGGATCCCTGGGCGATGTGCCCGGGCCGCCTCTGATCCTCCCGTCCTCTCCTCCTCGCGGGAAATGTTTCCTCTTTGAGTGCTCCCCCTGTTTTTGTTCCTTATCCCTCCGTGCTGGAGTTTTTCCGTGGGCGTTCCCGATGTTTTAGGGCCGGGAATGTTGGGAAGCGCTGGCGGCAGCGGGTGGTGGAAGATGTTGATGTTTTTCCCCTTTTCCTTCTCCTGCTGTGTCTTCCCAGTCTTGTGAATCCCCTCTGCAGCAATAAAAATTGTCCATCAATGGCACCGGCGGTATTTTGTCTTTTTTCTCCCCATTTCCACGCTTTCAGACACCAAAATATCTTCCTTAAATTCCGTTTTCAGAGGTGGTTGGGGGTGGTTTCGTGCCTGAAGTAAAAAAGAGTTTGATACGGAGAAATTCTGGAAGGAAATCGTGGTCAGAAATTCTCTTCTGAGAGCGCCTCGAAAATATTGAGGCTTCTTCTCTCTCAGAAGAGAATATTGACAGAAATTTGATTTTCGGGCAGAATTTTGGTCTTCAGAGCTTGGGATTTTGGAGGCAAAGCTTAGAAAGTGTTAAAAGGTGAATTTAAGTGGAAGAAAGCCTTAAATTAATAAAGGACCTGAACATCTGGAAAGCACAACAACATTTTAAATAAATATAAACAAACTTTATTTGGGATACGTTTGAAGCTGAAGGTGACCCCGTTGTCCGGAGGGACTCAAACCCAAAAAAAACCCCCAAATTTGGGTGATAGAGCTCCCACTGCGTCCCGAGTTGTCCCTGCGTCTTTCCTCACCCCGGCTCCGTGCCAGCCGTGCCATTTCCATGTCTGGGAATGCCGAAATCGCTCCCCGCCCACCCCCTCATTATGGGAAGGGTGGGGAACGTCTGGTCCCGAGAAGAAAAGAAGGAGATTCACACCCGGGCGTGTGCCGGGGCTGTTCCCAAATCTCCTCCTTAATGAGCGGGTTCCTCCTGGTGTCCCCTCGCTGTCCACACCCGGAGGTGACACCCGGAGGTGACACCCGGAGGTGACACCCGGAGGAAAAGCAGGAGCAGAAATTCCGCAGGAAAACGGGTGGGGAAATGAGGAATTTTCACCTCGAGTTCCCCCTCGAGGAACCCAAATTTTAGGGGTCCAAGCTCTGCCTCCGGAGCTGCTTTTGTGACATCTCAAGGGCAGGGAAAAGGATTTAGGGATTGGGGAAAAGCGCCCCAGATTTGGAGCAGATATTCCCGGGAAAACGGATGTGGAGAGGAGGAATTCACACCTCGAGTTCCTCCCGAGGAAAACCCAAACTTTTGGGGATCCAAGCTCTGGGACGCCGCTTTCGTGACGTCTCGGGGGCATGGAAAAGGTCAAAATCAGGAATTGTGGAAAAGGTTTCAATCAGGAATTTTGTTGGGAAAAACGGGCAGGGATTTTTGGGAAGGACAGCTAGGGGGTTTTGGGAAAAACAGGCAGGAATTTTTATGAAGGACAGGCAGGGATTTTTGGGGAAAACGGGCAGGAATTGTTGGGAAAACAGGCAAGGATTGTTGGGAAAAACAGGCAGGAATTTTTATGAAGGACAGGCAGGGATTTTTGGGAAGGACAGCTAGGGGGTTTTGGGAAAAACAGGCAGGAATTTTTATNCAGGGAAAAGGATTTAGGGATTGGGGAAAAGCGCCCCAGATTTGGAGCAGATATTCCCGGGAAAACGGATGTGGAGAGGAGGAATTCACACCTCGAGTTCCTCCCGAGGAAAACCCAAACTTTTGGGGATCCAAGCTCTGGGGCGCCGCTTTTGTGACGTCTCGGGGGCGTGGAAAAGGTCAAAATCAGGAATTGTGGAAAAGGTTTAAAATAGGAATTGTGGAAAAGGTTTCAATAAGGAATCACGGGAAAGGGTTAAAATCAGGAATCATGGGAAAGGTTTAAATTGAGAATCGTGGAAAAGGTTAAAATCAGGAATTGTGGAAAAGGTTTCAATCAGGAATTTTGTTGGGAAAAACGGGCAGGGATTTTTGGGAAGGACAGGCAGGGATTTTTGGGAAAACAGGCAAGGATTGTTGGGAAAACCAGGCAGGGATTTTTGGGAAAACAGGCAAGGATTGTTGGGAAAACCAGGCAGGGATTTTTGGGAAAACAGGCAAGGATTGTTGGGAAAACCAGGCAGGGATTTTTGGGAAAACAGGCAAGGATTGTTGGGAAAACCAGGCAGGGATTTTTGGGAAAACAGGCAAGGATTGTTGGGAAAACCAGGCAGGGATTTTTGGGAAAACAGGCAAGGATTGTTGGGAAAACCAGGCAGGGATTTTTGGGAAAAACGGGCAGAGATTTTTGGGAAAACCAGGCAGGGATTTTTGGGAAAACAGGCAGGGATTTTTGGGAAGGACAGGCAGGGATTTTTGGGAAGAATCACCAGGGATTTTTGGGAAAACAGGCAAGGATTGTTGGGAAAACCAGGCAGGGATTGTTGGGAAAACAGGCAGGGAATTTTGGGGAAAATGGGCAGGGATTTTTGGGAAGGACAGCCAGGGGTTTTTTGGGAAGGACAGGCAGAGGTTTTTGGGAAGGACAGGCAGGGGTTTTTTTGGGAAGAGCCACCACGGAATTGTTGGGAACACCCTGTGGGAAGAGCAGGATGTGGCCGGAGGAGGGAACGCCGCGTTCAGGTCCGGGTGACCGAGGTTGGACTCGATGACCTCGGAGATCTTTTCCAACCTCAACAATTCCAGGATTCCGGATTTCTCCACCAGTCCCACATTCCTCAAGGGGACAGGGCTGTAATTCCCAAAGCCTTTTCCTCTTTTCCTTCCTCGGGAAAAATTCCCAGGGGGATCAAAATTTTCCTGCAATGCGGATCCATCCCCAGGGGGGGGGGAAAAAGGGAATTCTGCCACGGATTCAGAGAACCAACCCAAAAAAGGGGTGAAATCCATGAAAAATGAAGTTGTTCAGTGAAAAGCTTCAGGAAGGAAAAATCAGGGAAAAGCTGGGGTGAAGTGCAAGGAAAAACCAGGGAAAATCTTACTGATTTCTTGGGAAATTAAAATGCTTCATTCCCCTTTTTGGGATGGGAATTAGAGAGGGGACACAGCAAAACCCAGAATCCCGGGGTTCCAAACTCGCATCCCAGGCGCTGGCAGAGATTCCCAATCCCACCCACGTTTCTGGAGACCCCTCCTGGTGCTCCCGGGCCGAAATTATCCCTAAAAATCCATTCCCGAGCGGATGTGAGTCGTTCCTTTTGGGATCTCTGCCCGGGATGGGGCCGAATTATCAACAAATCATCCAGCCCTGGGTGTGCCCTCCACAAAAAAACACCGGGAGAGAGAGGAGGGATCAGCCCCAGACTTTGAGCCGGGTCCAGGAGGGTGGGAGCGGAGCCGGTTCCGGTTGGGAAAGATCCCGGTCACCGGGTTTATTCCGGAGGCACCGGGGTATAAAAGCCTCTCCCTCGGGGAGCTCCGCACCCTCGGCTCCTTCCCTCGCTCCTCTCCTCGAGCAGGACGTGCCAGGTGAGTCCTTCCCCGCCCTGGTGAGGGGTTTTGGTGCCCTGGAGTTGGGAAAAATGGGAATTTTCCCCGATTTTTCCCGCTGTTTTCATCCCGAGCCTTGTGGTGCCTTCCCGAAAATTCCGCGTTGGGGAATTTCGGGGGTTTCCGAGGGTCCCAGGAGGGGTTTGGGGCTCTCTGGAGTAGAACCCCGTGGGAATTTTTTCCCGAATTGATAAGAATCCAGGGATAACCGAAGGTTGGCGTCCGTGGTTTTGCAGCCTCCTGGGTTTCCAGGGATCCCGGTTCTGTTTCCTGGGATGAAATCCTAAATCCACCCGAATTTCCTGGCCCCGGGTGTGGCTCCTGCTCCGGGGGCCTCAGGGAGCTGGGCAGAGACGTGGGGGTCCCAAAAATTGATGTCGAATGTTGGGATTGGTATCAAATATTGGGATTGGTATTAAAAATTGGGATTGATATCAAATATTGGGATTGGTATCAAATATTGGGATTGGTATCAAACATTGGGATTGGTATCAAACACTGGGATTGATATCAAATATTGGGATTGGTATCAAACATTGGGATTGTTCTCAAATATTGGGATTGATATCAAATATTGGGACTGGTATCNTTAAATTAATAATTATTAATAAATATGATTAAATTATAAAATAATTAATATTTAATTATTAAATAATTAATTATTAATGATTAATATAATTAATCATTAATGCGGGACGTTTATACTCATAGGATTCTTAATTAATTTAAGAATTCAGCAAACTAAATTCTTTAGTTTATGGTTACCAATAATTAACTTAATTGATTAATGCAGGGCATCTATACTCATAGGATTTTTTAATGAATTTAAGAATTTAGCAAACTAAATTCTTCAGTTTATGGTTACCAATAATTACCTTAATTGATTAATGCAGGACATTTATACTCATAGGATTTTAATGAATTTAAGGATTTAGCAAACTAAATTTTTACCTATTTTTGCAACTTTTTATTTCATATCTTTGGGGGGCTGCTGCCAATTTCTCACCACGATTATTTCAGCCAGCTCGATTTTAAAACTGCAACAAAACCCCCGTTTCTTTTAATTTAAGTAACTATATTTTTGCAGAAGTTAAGCTTAATCTCACTTAAACCCGCCCCTTAAACCCAGTACCAAGCAAACCAGACACGATTTAAACCCGGTATCACAGAAACTGAGCTGTTCTCCCCATATTTTTTAACTCCAGGCTCTCCCAGGATGTCGCAGCAGCAGAAGCAGCAGCAGCAGATCCCCCCGCAGTGCCAGGAGAAATGCGCGGCCCAGCAAAGCCAGGCCTGCAAAGGCCAGGCCTGCAAAGGCCAGGCCCAGGCCGTGAAGAGCCCGCCCCAGCAGCAGCAGCAGTGCTCCAAGCAGAAGTAGAACCCTCCGAGATGCCCATCCCGAATTCCCAACGCTGCTTTTCCCACCTCTCCCTGGCTTTGATCGCCAGCCCAGCCTCGTTAATTAACGGTTAATTAAGCTTAAGCAATCAAGGGATGGCGGGGCCTGCTTTAATCCCGGGTTTAATTGGGGATGTGGCGCAATAAATGATGGAGCGAGCTCCTGGATGCTTCTCGGTGGTTTTGGTGTTCTTTTGTTCCTGTTTTTTCCTCTGTTTCTTTTTTATTTCCACCCGAAAAAATCAGATTTAAGGGCGCACGAACACCAGGCAGGGCCCCGTCCGTGGGTTTGGGGACTGGGTTGGAACCGGGAGGAAATTTTGGAATTTTGTAGCATTGAGTAGGAATTTCTTGTGGATCGGGAGAAGGCGTTAAAAATGCCCACGGCTTGGAATAAAAATCCCCCAAAATCTGGTATAAAAATCCCCGGAACTTGGAATAGAAATCCTCAAAATCTGGTATAAAAATTCCCACAGCTTGGAATAAAAATCCCCAAAACGTGGTGTAAAAATCCCCACAACTTGGAATAAAATCCCCCCAATTTGGTATAAAAATCCCCCAAAACTTGGTGTAAAAATCCCCCCAACTTGGAATAAAAATCCCCCAAATCTGGTATAAAAATCCCCACAATTTAGAATAAAAGTCCTCAAAACTTGATATTAAAATCCTCACGATTTGGTAGAAAAATCCCCTAAACTTGGTGTAAAAATCCCCCCAACTTGGAATAAAAATCTCCTAAACTTGGAATAAAAATTCCCAACTTGGTGTAAAAATCCCCCCAGTTTACTATAAAAGTTCCCACAACTTGGAATAAAAATCCCCACAATTTGGTAGAAAAATCCCTAAAACTTGGTAGAAAAATCCCCAAAACTTGGTATAAAAATCCCCTAAACTTGGTATAAAATCTCCACAACTTGATGTAAAAATCCCCACAATTTGGTGTAAAAATCCCTCCAACTTGGAATAAAAATCCCCTAAACTTGGAATAAAAATCCCCAAAACTTGGAATAAAAATCCCCAAAACGTGGTGTAAAAATCCCCACAACTTGGAATAAAATCCCCCCAATTTGGTATAAAAATCCCCCAAAACTTGGTGTAAAAATCCCCCCAAACTCGATATAAAAAACCCCAAATCTTGCCATAAAACCCCCCACAACCTGCAACAAAAATTCCCAAACTCGATATCCAAAGTCGCGTTTATTGTGGGATTTTCACATCCTGGATCCTGGATCGGCCGGGAATAAAATGAGGAGACAAAATCCCAGACGCCAGCGGGTGACGAAACATTCCCGGCTGGAATGGAGACAGCTCCGCGTGGGATTTGGGATTTGGGATTCGGGATTCGGGATTTATCCCGCCTGAGCCACGCCCGGGGTTAATCCCCTTCCAAACCCGTCTGGAGCGGGGTTAACGATCCCTAAATTCGCCAGGAATATTCGCGGCTGTTCTTTGACGCCTCCGAGGGAATTCAAGGGGAGAGCGAGCTCGGCTTCCTACAAATCCATCCCAAAAATCCGCGTTTTTCCCGCAGGAATCTGATTATTGATGGGGGAAACCGCCTGAATTCCAGGTGGGAGCTGGAGGAAGGCAGGAAAAGGGGGATGAGCTCCTCGCTGGATTTGGGGTTATTTTTCAACCTCACCAAGCCTGCGGTGTTCCATGATTTTTTGGGGGGGTTCTCTGGGCATTCCAAAGCCGCGGGATTGGGAAAAAGGGCAGGAATTCAGGTGAAGGCACAGCTGCAACCCTGCTGGAAGCCATTCCCGACGGGAATTCCCTGCTGTTAGTAAAGGACAAGGCGTTAGCGGGAGGGGCGGCTGGAAGGAATTCCCGACAAAAGCTCTGCAGAGGTTAAAAAAAAAAGGCTTGGAAAAAAAAACCCT
Source organism: Platysteira castanea (assembly GCA_013397175.1). Taxonomy (NCBI): domain Eukaryota; kingdom Metazoa; phylum Chordata; class Aves; order Passeriformes; genus Platysteira; species Platysteira castanea. Next base: position 17,388 of record VYXC01006698.1, on the reverse strand, counting down.
CGGGATGCCGGGACAAAAAATATCCCCGGGATCGGGATTTTCACCTCTACTTCTGCCAGAGGCCCGGCTGCTCCAGCTGCTGCTCCATGGGAGGGAATTTTTGGGGAAGGGAGCGCTGCTCCGGCTCGGGGCAGGGAGCCGGGATGGGCACCGGGATCTCCCGGCATTCCTGCTTTTCTTGGGAAAACGGGACCGGATCCGGGAGTGGGACTGGGATGGGGACGGGGGTGTCCTGGCATTCCTGCTTTTCTGGGATGGACACCGGGATTTCCTGGCATTTCTGCTTTTCTGGGATGGAAACCGGGATTTCCTTGCATCCCTGCTTTTCCTGGGAACACGGGACGGGGTCCGGGAGTGGGACTGGGATGGGGACGGGGGTGTCCCGGCATTCCTGCTTTTCTTGGGTGCATGGAGGGGGTTCAGGGCAGGAGACTGGGATTGGGACAGGGATTTCCTTGCATTCCTGCTTTTCTGGGAGGGACACCGGGATTTCCTTGCACTGCTGCTGTTTTTGGGAACACGGGGCGGGGTCAGGGAGTGGAGCAGGGATTGGGGCAGGGATTTCCTTGCATTCCTGCTTTTCTGGGAGGGACACCGGGATTTCCTTGCACTGCTGCTGTTTTTGGGAACACGGGGCGGGGTCAGGGAGTGGAGCAGGGATTGGGGCAGGGATTTCCTTGCATTCCTGCTTTTCTGGGAGGGACACCGGGATTTCCTTGCACTGCTGCTGTTTTTGGGAACACGGGGCGGGGTCAGGGAGTGGAGCAGGGATTGGGGCAGGGATTTCCTTGCATTCCTGCTTTTCTGGGAGGGACACCGGGATTTCCTTGCACTGCTGCTGTTTTTGGGAACACGGGGCGGGGTCAGGGAGTGGAGCAGGGATTGGGGCAGGGATTTCCTTGCATTCCTGCTTTTCTGGGAGGGACACCGGGATTTCCTTGCACTGCTGCTGTTTTTGGGAACACGGGGCGGGGTCAGGGAGTGGAGCAGGGATTGGGGCAGGGATTTCCTTGCATTCCTGCTTTTCTGGGAGGGACACCGGGATTTCCTTGCACTGCTGCTGTTTTTGGGAACACGGGGCGGGGTCAGGGAGTGGAGCAGGGATTGGGGCAGGGATTTCCTTGCATTCCTGCTTTTCTGGGAGGGAAACCGGGATTTCCTTGCACTGCTGCTTCTCCTGGAAACACGGGGGGACGGGGTCAGGGAGTGGATCGAAGATGGACACCGGGATTTCCTTGCATTCCTGTTTTTCTGGGATGGACACCGGGATTTCTTTGCACTGCTGCTTCTCCTGGAAACAGGGGGGGATGGGGTCAGGGAGTGGATCGAAGATGGACACCGGGATTTCCTTGCATTCCTGTTTTTCTGGGATGGAAATCGGGATTTCCTTGCATTCCTGTTCTTCTGGGACGGAAATCGGGATTTCCTTGCATTCCTGTTTTTCTGGGACGAACACCGGGATTTCCCTGCACTGCTGCTTCTCCTGGAAACACGGGGGAACGGGGTCAGGGAGCGGATCGGGGATGGCCACCGGGATTTCCTTGCATTCCTGTTTTTCTGGGACGAACACCGGGATTTCCTTGCACTGCTGCTTCTCCTGGGCGCACGCTGCACCCTGCGAGCAGGGAACGGGCACGGGAACAGCCCCTGGCACCGGGATCTCCTTGACCTCCTGCTTCTCCAGCGCTCCCGGGGTCGGTTCCGGCCGGGATTTCTCTTCCAGGCTTGGAGCAGGCTCGGGACAAGGCGCGGCTGGGAATGTCGGGGGGAACTCGCTTTGCTGCTGCTGCTGGGGCGGGCACTGCGGCACCAGAACCACCGGAGCTCCCCCTTTTCCCGGTTCCTCCTGCACCGGGATCGCTTTTTCCGGGCACTTTGCCCCGGCTGGGAGCGGCTCGGGGCACGGGGCGGGCACCGGGAGCTCGGGATGCTGCGGCGGGCACGGGGCGGGCTCCGGGCTCAGTTTTGGGAGGGTTTTGCCCAGGCCGGGGGGCAGCGTGAGCTCCTGCTTGATTTGCGTCTGGTTCAGAGACATCTCCGCGGGAAAACGGGATCACCTGGAAAAAAAAAGTGGGAATTTCCTGAGTGGTTGAGGGCGGGGTGAGGGTGGCACAAAGGGAAAAGTCGTCTGGAAGGGAACCAAAGTTTTCCTCCGCCGCCCTCGGCTTCCCCGAGGTTTTCCCGGAAGGAATCGTGATTTATTCCTCCTTTTCCATCCTCTCCTTCAGCTCCTGCCCTGATCTCCTCCCTCCTTTCCCAGGAGGCAGAGCCGCCCCTTTGAACCCGCAGCCGATTTCCGCCTCACAGCTCTTCCTCCTGCTCTTCCCAAAATCCCAAATCCCTTTGATTCCCGACCTGGGGAATTGCGGACGGGAGCCGGCAAAGCCCCGAAACCCCAAAATAACACCACCAAAAATCAGTCTAAAACCCAACATTTCAGGACGTTCGGCGCGCCTGAAAAAAAGAAGAATATAAACGTGGGAACAAGGGGATGCTTTAAATTGACAACCCCGAAATAATTCACGCGGGTTTGCCCCTGGATTTCCGGCTTTTCCTTGGAATTTGGAAGGTCAGGGGAGGTTCTTTGAGGCGCCGGCGAGCTGAGGGTTAAATTCGAAGGAGGCAGCTCCTCCTCTCGCTCCGGTCTCACCCCGGCTCCGGCGACAGCGCCGAGGAATTCGGTGCTTGGGATGAATTATCGGGGGTGGAGTTTGGAATTGTCACCTCCGCCACCTCCCGGGGCAGCGCGGACTTCGGGAATTCCTGCGCCCGCCGCTTTTTCCTTAAATCCGAGGGCAGGAGTGAGAGGTGAGAATTCCGGGAGCGGGGTTGGAAGGGGCGGTCTGAGCTCCTCCGCAGGCAGAGGGAAATAAATCCCTGCTCCCTGCCCTGGGTGGTTCCCGGCTCCTCTCAAAGCCGATTCCCTCCTCCCTCCAGGTCGGGATCGCTCCTCTCTTCCCGGTTTTTATTTTTGCGTCTGATAAGGCCGTAATTAATTATTTAATTAATAGCTTGCTCCTGACGTGGGCGAGGCGGAACACTGGGGAATATTTTAATCCCTCCCTGCAGCTCCCAAATCTGCGTTTTCCCAAAGAATTCCTGGGTGAAAAGGAAGTTTTAAGGATGTTTTTAGGTTATAAACAGCAGAATCACAGGAAAATCGATTCGGCAGGAGAGGATTTGGGGTCCTTCCCCGAAGGGAGGGAATTCGTCCCTAAACCAACGGAATTCCATCTGATCTGTGCCGCAGGAAGAGCCTAATTTAGGACTTAATTGCCCTCAGATTTAGACTCGGTCTTAATTTGCCTTCCAGAGCCGTTCCCTGGCTGCCCCAACGCCCACAAATTCCCTCCTTTCCAAGAACCCTCTGCCTATCCCAAGGCATCAAATCCAACCCTTCCTGGAAGGCTGCAGAGCCCCGAGGGGCAGAATCCCAAACATCCCCAAAATCTCGGGATTCTCAGTCCCAACCCTCCCCGAGGAACCTCAGGATTCTGAATCCCAAATCTCCCCAAAGAACCTCAGGATTCCCAATCCCAAATCTCCCCAAGGAACCTCAGGATTCCCAAACCTCCCCAAGGAACCTCAGGATTCCCAATCCCAAATCTCCCCGAGGAACCTCAGGATTCCCAGTCCCAAACCTCCCCAACGAATCCCTGGACTCCCAATCCCAAAGATCCCTGAGGAATCTCCGGATTCTCAATCCCAGCCCTCCCTGAGGAAATTTAGGATTCCCAATCCCAAACCTCCCCGAGAAACCTCAGGATTCCCAACCCCAAATCTCCCCGAGGAACCTCAGGGTTCCCACTCCCAAACCTCCCTGAGGAATTCCTGGACTCCCAATCCCAAACCTCCCCGAGAAACCTCAGGGTCCTGAATCCCAACCCTCCCCGAGGAACCTCAGGATTCCCAATCCCAAATCTCCCCAAGGAATCCCTGGACTCCCAATCCCAAATCTCCTCAAGGAATCCCTGGACTCCCAATCCCAAATCTCCCCAAGGAATCCCTGAACTCCCAATCCCAAACCTCCCTGAGGAATCTCAGGATTCCCAATCCCAAACCTCCCCGAGGAACCCCCGGATTCCCGGACTCACCCAGCCGGTGCCGAGGGAGCAGCGGGAGCCGAGCGGGTGCCAGAGCCGGGAGATTTGGGAACTTTTATAGGGTTTGGAAGCCCTGCCTTCGATGAGTCCTCCTGCTGATGAGCTCACTCTTTCACAACCGCTCCTGCCCGGCCGGCTCCCACACGTAGGCACTTCCCAGAGAGGATCCCGAGTTTATTCCCGTGACTAATCCCGTTTAATCCCAGGATTCCTCCGCGGATAAAGGGCAGACCCTCGGGGTCGCGGATTTGTTGAAGACCCCGTGGGGATTTGGAGTCTTGGCGTGGTTTGGTCCCACCTCGACCCACCCAGGAGTTGTTCTGCAGCTGAATTCCCCCTCTGATGTTTGTAATTCCAGGGATTTGTTGGGAATTTGGGAGAGGGAGGGATAATTTGTGCTTCTCTCTGCCTGGCTCCTCATCACTGAGCCCCCTAACGTGGCTTTATCGGGATTATAAAAACCCAGGGATGGGTTTTCCTGGGAAGAACTTCATGGATTTCCTTCAATTTTCGCTTCAGTTTGGAATCACTGGGAAAAATTTCCCAGAAATTCCCGGAATTTCCTCCTAGGAAGGTTGGGGCTGCCCAGGGAGGGTTGGGGTCTCCATCCCTGGAGGTGTCCCAGGAATTCCCGGATGCTCCTCAGGGCTCTGGGCTGGCTGGGAAGGTGTTGGTCCATCCAAAGTTGGGCTCGATGGCCTTGGGAGGCTTTTCCAGCCTCAACAATCCTGGAATTCTGTGGATAAATCTCGTTTTCCACGGAGATTCAGCTCCCACCCCCTCAAAATGTGACGGAGCAGGGAACCGAGGTTGTCTCCAGGGATTTTTAACAATATCCAACATTTTCCCCACCCGAGTGGGATTTGGGAACCGGCCCCGCGGAATTCCAGGATGGAATTTGAAGAGGTGCCTCAACCTGGATGTGAAACGAGGGGAGCCCCGCTTGTGCCGTGCATTCCCTAAGGATTATTCCCGAAAAAAACCCCCATTTAGGGAGTGGAAACCCCCCAAAAATCCACTCCCAGCCCCCCAAATCTCCGGGAGCCATCGGGACACGGCCCCGGAGCTGCCGGGGGAGGGAGAATTCCCACCCTGGAGACGCCGTGTCCCACCCGGCCGGGAATTTCGCCACCTTTGCTCATCCCAGGCCTCTCCCGGGCTCCTCTCCGTGGCTTTTCCGGAGCCCTTATCAGCCCCAGACCCCGATGTTATCACTCCCAACCGGCCGAGCTGGTCCCGCCTCGCCTCCCGGAATTCCTGGGCAGCACATGGAAGCTGCTGCCCTCCTCCAAAAATATCGGAATTCTCCATCCCAAACCTCCCTGAGGAACCTCGGGATTCCCAATCCCGAAATTCCCCGGGAATCCGGGGGTTCCTCGGGGAGATTTGGGATTCAGAATCCTGAGGTTCCTCAGGGGGGGTTGGGATTGGGAATCCTGAGATTCCTTGGGGAGGGTTGGGATTGGGAATCCTGAGGTTCCTCGGGGAGATTTGGGATTGAGAATCCTGAGATTCCTTGGGGAGATTTGGGATTGGGAATTTTGAGGTTCCTCAGGGGGGGTTGGGATTGGGAATCCTGAGATTCCTCGGGGATCTTTGGGACTGGGAATCCTGAGGTTCCTCAGGGATCTTTGGGACTGGGAATCCTGTCCCATCCTCCCTCCCCAATCCTTCGGCATGACTCAGCCAGGATGCCCAGAATTCCAGGATTTCCCCCCATCCCTGCCATTCCCGCTTTCCCCCTGGGTCCTGCCTTGCTGTCCCCCTCTGGGATAGGCTCGGTTTTAATCTGGGGCTTTGGGGATCCCCAGCCCGAGCCCAAACCCTGACTCGGGGCTCTCCGGCTGCTCCGCCGCTGCCGATCCCAGCGGGAAGCTGGAATTAGGGCGCGTCCCAGACCTGCCCGGCTGCTTTCGAGGCAGAGATAAGCTCCTGGAATTCTGCCCGAGCTGCAGGGAGAGGCAGGGAACGAGGTCGGAGTCGCTAAAAATTTGGGATCCGGCCTTGCCCCGTTCCTGGAGGTGTCCGGGGAAATTTTGGATGGGGCTCGGAGCAGCGGGAATTGTCCCCGGGCATGGCAGGGGGGTGGAATGGGAAGGTCTCAAGGGTCCTTTCCAACCCAAACCTTTCCATGATTCTCTGGTTTTGTAATTCCATGATTTTGTGCTTCTGTTATTCCATGATTCCGTGATTCCCTGATCCTCTGGTTCCGTGATTCCCTGATCCTCTGATTCCGTGATTCCCTGATCCTCTGATTCTGTTGTTCCAACATTTTGTGATTCTGTGATCCTCTGGCTCCATGATTTTATGATTCCATAATTTTATGATTCCGTGATTCCCATGATTCTCTGATTTTGGGATTCCACGGTTCTCTGATTCTATTATTCCATGATTTTATGATTCCGTGGGTTTATGATTCCATGATTCTCTGTTATTCCATAATTTAATGATTCCATGATTTTATGATTCCATGATTATCTGATTCCATTATTCCATGATTCTATTATTCCATGACTTTATGATTCCATGATTCTCCACAATTCCATGATTTTCCAACTCTATAATTCCACGTTTTCTGATCCCACAATCCTCTAATTCCATGATTTTCCCAATTCTCTGATCCTCCACGATCCCACGATTCTCTGATCCCACGATTTCAGGATTCCCTGATCCCGGTTTTTCCCCTGCCGAGGCCAGAGCAGGACAGGAGGGGGACGGGAGAGGGACAGGAGGGGGACAGGAGGGGGACAGGAGAGGGACAGGAGAGGGACAGGACAGGGACAGGATGGGGACAGGACGGGGACAGGACGGGGACCGGACACCTCCACCCGCTCGGGACGTTCTCATTCCGGCCACTCCAGAGGATTTTGGGAATATTTTGGTGCCGAGTTTAAACCCCGGACTTGCAAAACCCGGGGATTAACGATGAACGCTTCCTCTAGCTGGGAGGGCGAGACCTAAACCTAATCCTAAACCTGATCCTAAACCCAATCCCAAACCGAATCCTAAACCTGATCCTAAATCTAATCCTAAACCTGATCCTAACCCTAATCCTAAAACTGATCCTAAACCTAATCCTAAACCTGATCCTAAACCTGATCCTAAACCCAATCCCAAACCGAATCCTAAACCTGATCCTAAATCTAATCCTAAACCTGATCCTAAACCTAATCCTAAACCTGATCCTAACCCTAATCCTAAAACTGATCCTAAAACTGATCCTAAACCTAATCCTAAACCTGATACTAAACTTGATCCTAAATTTATTCCTAAAACCAATCCTAAACCTAATCCTAATACTAATCCTAAAACTGATCCTAAATTTATGCCTAAACCTGATCCTAAATCTAATCCTAAACCTGATCCTAAACCCAATCCTAAACCTGATCCTGACCCTAAACCCTGTCTGGAGACGGGGAAGTGCAGCCTAAACTGGTTCGGATCCAGTCTGGAGAAACCCCGGAGGTCACCGGGCAGTGACATCAGCACAAAAATCGCGGCTTTTCCTTAATCCCGACCTTAAACCCAGGGACGCCGCCCGAACAGGCTCCGGACACAGCCCCGGGGAAGGGAGGGAATGTTTTTCGGGAATGGTTTTCCCGGGGCAGAGCTGGAATTGCCTTTCCCGGCCCCGGGAATTGCACAAAATCTATTTTTGGCGGGGCGGTGAAATCCTCCGGAGCGAAACCCTGGGGAAGAGGACGGGGGAGACGTGAGGGAGCTCCCAGCCCATCCCAAATCCCACTAATTCCAGGGGCGGCCGCGCCGCGGGGAGGAAAATCGCCGTTCCTGGGTGGGAATTGCTGCTGCGGATCCCGCAGATCCCGAGTTTAGGCGGGACATGATCCGGGAGGATTCCCAGGAATTATTCCGGCGGCTCCGAACGGGAGCGGGCAGCGGGGCTGGGCTACCGCGGAGGGGTCTCGGTGTCTCCGAGGATCCCGGGGCTTTTTTCCTTCACTCCGCAGAAAAAATGGGTCAGGTTTTTTTGGGAAGTGAGGAGCCCTCGCTCAGGACCCCACGGATGCTCCTTGGGGTTTTTTCCACCCAGGATTTGGGGAAAGGATCAGATTTTTTTGGGGGAAGTGGGGAGCCCTCCCTCAGGACCCCACGGATTCTCCTTCAGTTTTTTTCCACCCAGGATTTGGGGATTTTTGCGCAGGGATCAGATTTTTGGGGAAGTGAGGAGCCCTCACCTCAGGACCCTACAGATGCTCCTTGGGGTTTTTTCCACCCCGGATTTGGGGAAAGGATCAGATTTTTTGGGGGAAGTGAGGAGCCCTCCCTCAGGACCCCACGGATGCTCCTTGAGGTTTTTTCCACCCCGGATTTGAGGAGAGGATCAGATTTTTTTGGGAACCAGCATTTGGGGAAAGGATCAGATTTTTTGGGAAGTGAGGAGCCCTCCCTCAGGACCCCACGGATTCCCCCCGATTTCCCCCCGGGCTCCGGGACCTCTGCGCACGGAGAGCTCGGCCGGAGCTCTCTCCCCGCCGGATTTCGGGCTCGGCCGTGACTCAGGAGCGGCCGGACCGGCCCGGCCTCGCCCGGAGCTCTCGGGAGGGTTCGGTCCGCGCCCAAATCCCTCCCCATTGTTGTGTCCCTTCCCCGCCCCGGGCTGGACATCGGCGTGAACTCATCTCACGAGACAAAGGCTTAATTAGCACCTGCCGGACGGCTTAATTAGCACGTACAGCACCCGCCAGTATCGGTCTGGGGCCGGTCCGGAGACTCCCGGGGCCTTCGTGGCTTCCCTGGAAGTGTCCGAGGCGAGGCTGGGCCGGGCTCGGAGCCGCCTGGGGTGGGGGAAGGGGTCCCTGCCCAGGGACGGGAACCGGGGGGGCCTCGAGGTTCCCTCCGACCCAAACCATTCCAGGATCCCGAACCATTCCCCGATCCCAAACCATTCCCCGATCCCAAACCATTCCACGATCCCAAACCATTCCACAATCCTGAACCATTCCCCGATCCTGAACCATTCCCCGATCCCAAACCATTCCAGGATCCC
>VYXC01006695.1:166516-188868 GCA_013397175.1 Platysteira castanea | reverse complement strand
TGTGTCCTTGCGGCAGTGCCCGAGGTCAGCGCTGGCCCCGGCCCGTAAATCCCGCTGTGACCGTGGGGAGCGGTCGGGACCCCGGCCCGCAGCGGGGCCGTGTGCGGGTCCTGGCCCGGAGCGGGGCCGTGTGCGGGGCCCGGCCCGGAGCGGGGCCCGGAGCCCGGAGCAGCTCCCGGGAAGGGGAGCGAGCGCTGAGCGCCGCTCGCTGCTCCGGCCCGGGCCCCGCGGCCTCCCCGGGCTCCCGCCTGCCCCGCGCGGGGCTCGGGGACGGAGAACGCGGCCCTTGGGGCCGGGCTGCAGCTCGAGGGGATTTGGGGTGCAGGGAGGGTGTTCGGGTGGTGGTTGGTGTTGGGGTGTGGATGAAAGGCGCCGCGGCGCCTGCGAAGAGATCGGCTTCGTGCAGGGGGCTTGTTGGTGGGAAGAGGGCGAGGAGCAGGCCGTGGGGCTGCGGGATCAGCGGAACCGTCGGTGTGTGAGCCCCGGGCGGGGAGGCTGCTCCGTCCCGGCAGCGATGGGTTCTGAGGCCCGCCGTGTGCTGTCTCCGGGAGAAGGGGCTCCTCATCCCCTTGCCTTGCTCTCCCAAACCCCCGGGCCGGTTCGCATCCAGTCTGCTCCACTAAGGAAACTGGATCTCTGCAGTCCTTGTGAAGCAGGGTTCGTGCCTCCAAGGAATTTCCAGCGGAGTTATTTTTGGAGGCCCTGCAGAAGTGTGGCAGCCTGGGTGATTCAGCTGCTGGCTCTGCTCTTGGCGGCGAGCGGAGGCAGCCCCGGGCCCTGGGCTCCCGTGAGTTCCCCCCGGAACGGCTGTTCCCGCAGGACACGGGCTTTGGGTCACTCTGGGCCCTGTTTGGGTTGCTGCTGGCTTCCCAAACCTGCCACGGATTAATAACTGGCTGCAGGCTGGAGCCCCAAACGTGCAGGAATGTGGTCAGGGAGGGATTTGTGTCCCCTGCTCCGTGTCCCCTCCCGGGGCAGGGCGGGAGGGCTCCCTGCCCTCTCCTGCCACAGCTCTCTGTGGCCTCTGAGGGCTCTTGGCCGCTGGGTTTTGAGCTCTTTGAGCTGCTGCTCCCAGTTCACAGCAGGGAATGTCCTCAGCCGGCACAGGAGACTTTTCCTGGTGTTTTCCCTGGAAGCAGGAGGTGCCGGCTGTGTTGGCTGCTCGGTGTGAGGCAGAGGTGAGTGCTGGACGCCGTTCTGAAAGTGAAAGTGCTCGTTTTTGACATTTTGACACATCTTCCAACGTGCAAAGGTGCTTTTTTTTTTATTCTTAGGGTGGCAGGGTTTTAATGATAAAATGTCAGCAGCAGGGAAGTTTTGCAGGCGATGCAGGGAAGCGTTTGCAGAGAGCAGAAGCCTCAGCTGCAGCACCTCTGCACACTCAGGGGATGCATCAGCAGGTTTTATAGAGGATTAGTGAATGATCCCGATTCCTGGGATATTTTTTTTTAAGCAAGAGTTTGAAACGGGTGGGTTTATCCGTGCAGGAAGAGTTGGTGACTGAACCCCGGGAAAAACCGAATTTTCTCCTGGCTTTGACTCACTCAGAGGCAAATTGAGGCCTTGATCTCTGATCTCTGATCTTTTCCTGCTGGGCTCGGGTTGAAGTTCGGTGCCAGTGGGCAGCACAGGAGCCGTTTCAGGGGTGTGGGGGGTTTGGAGCCCGGGCCGGGCAGAGGGGCCTCTGGCAGCACAGGATGTGTGACCGGCCCTCGTCATTGTTTGCACCCGCCCTGGTTATTTTTAGCCCCAATTTGTCAGGCTGCAGCCCAGCCCCGGGACCTTTTCACACCCCCTAAAAGGGGCAAACGAGGCTCCTCAGGGACAAATTGAACTTTTTTTTTCCCCCACTCTTTCTGCACGTTCGCTGTAATCTGGCTGTTGCCCCAATCAGCCAGGTTTTGGTCCTTTTTCTGGTCCTTATCAGAACATCCTCTGGGCTTGGGGCCAGTGTTTTACACAAGTTTTATGTGGGCCATCAAAAACGTGACCCATTGTTTGAGTCAAAAGCCTTGAATTTCGTCTCACTTAAAATACTAACCTTGCTCAGTTGGCTCTTCCTCCCTGAATCACATCACCTGGAGCCAGGCTGTGGGGTTTAGGACTATTACTGTTATTTTAATTGTTTGCCCTCTGTGCAGAGCAGCACAGGTGGGCACTGCCAGGTGTGTTTGTAGGCAAGGAACACTGACCGTGAAGAGGCAGGGATTGGGATGGCTGGGGTTCGTCCCTTAATGGTGACATATTTCACCCGCAGCCCCAGCCCTGCCCCATGTCCCTGCAGTGGTGTGGGGGTGCTGTAAGTCTGCATTGCCCTGAGCCTTACTGCGTTTTATGTGGAATTCCTTCCCCTGGTCTGCCATCCACGGGGATGTGGAGCCGCGTCTCCGTGTCTGGGGCCTCGTGCGGGTCCCCGTTCTGCCATCCTTGAGGCAAGTCAGGGGTCGTGGCACGGATTTTCCCTCTCTTCCCTGCAGCAGTTCAGAGATGGGCTCTGGAGGGTTGGGGTTGAGGCGTTTCTGGGTGATGTGGAGCTCGTGTGCCAGGGGGTGGCGAGGGCTGGACTCCGGTGCAGGGCTGGCACAGGTCAGCAGCTCCTCTTTCTCTTCCCTTCTCCTTCTCCTGCCCCGTCTCCTGCTTCCCTGTCTTGACTCCTTGATCACAACATCTCTTGAGTCATCTTTGCTCTCGTCTAAGTGGTTTAAAAAGCAAGTTAAATGTCCTGGCAGTGTCAGTGCCCAGAGCTGGAGGGCTGTGCCCAGGGCTGTTTCTGTGTTTGCCTGGCACACCTTGAGCCCAGGGGACATCCCGTGGGACAGGGTCCGTGTGAGGAAGGGGGCTGCAGCCACGGCTTGGAACCATCATTAATTAACTCCAGAGGGGGAGAACATGAATTTCTGCCTGAGGGGGCTGTGCCCAAGCCCTGTCTGTCCTTGCCACCCCAAGGCCCACGGGTTCACTGGAAGTGAATCCTGCACTGCAAAACCTCTGCCTTGGGAAGTGACGGGTTTGGACTTGACACTTGCAGTGAAAGCTTTTGGCATCGGAGCAGGACGTGGCCTCAGTGGAGCTTTTGGCAGCTCAGTGGTGGCTCATCCTGCAGGGTGGGAACGGGGCTGGGTCTCCTTGACGTCCCCAGTTAAACCCTTCTGTCACTGAGGGAACGGAATGCGACGTTGGTGCTGCTGGGTTTGCGTTGGTGCTGCTGGGTTTGCGTCACCGCGAGCCACGTCCGGGCTCTGTCCCTTTCCCAGAGCCCAGCATTCTGTGGCTGCAGCGAGCAGGGTGCCACGGGAGCTGCCTCTGGAGAGGCTGGGGTGCTGGGAGGCAGGAGGTCAGACAGGATCTGTGATGGTAATCGAGATCTTGGCGATCTCTTCCAGCCTTTGTGAGTCCGGGATTCTGTGATCCGGCTGCTCTCTGGCACTCGGTACCCTCCCAGTGCTGTGGGAGCAGAACCAGGACAGGATTTCACCCCGATATGGCTGTGCTGGAAACCTGCAGGCCCTCCTGCCCTGGACCCCAGCCCCTGGGCAGTGCCTGGTCCGAACACAGCTTCCCTGGAGTAACTCCTGCAGCCCATCCTTCCACGGGCCTGGCGGAGCTCACGGACACAGCGACCTGCTGTGCTCCCCTTGATTGGAAAAAGTGCCTTTTAAAGGAGGTTTTGCTGTTAAATTAATTCCTTTGAGGGGTGCGCGTTCACTGAGTAGAGCTGGCACCTGCGAGTAGCAGCTTTGAGTTGGGCAAGGGAGACAGAGCAGTTGTGAGAGTGCTTGGAAAACTCTGCCAGGAAATAGTCCATGTTCTTCCTCAGCTCGGTTGGAAGCCCCAGTGGATTGCACAGCCTTGGCTTCCTTCGGGAATGAAACTCATCTCGAGGAATTGCCGTTCTGAGAGGTGGAAAAATTGTGTTTTGGCAGCAAACTGGCCTCATGTGGAGGAGGAGGAGGAGCAGCGGGGCCGGCTGGGCAGCACTGGGGCTGCTGGGGAGCTCCTGGCTCCCTCCAGCTCATTCCCTTCCCTGCTTGGCCCAGAAACTTGGAGTAATGCTCAGCTGGATCTCAGAGAGGATCTTAGTTTAATTTCTTGTTAGATTTATGTGTTTACTGCCTTGGAAAGCAGCGCTCTCCACATCTCCTGTGCCCCTGGGGTGGTCCCTTCCCAGGGGAGCGGCTGGGACACGGCCTGGCCCGGAGGGAACTGCATCTGCTGCTCCAGACTGGGCTTTTGGGCTTGGCCTTGCCCACGGTGGGGCAGGGATGCACATACCCACGTCTCTTGGAAGTCCAAGGCAGCAATCCTTCTGTCCTTTCCGTCCTTTGCTCTCAGGAGGGGATGGAGCAGTCACTGTGTGAGGAAGGAGCCTCCTGACACCCCCTGTGCTGCGGCCGCAGGGCCTGGGGTGCTCAAGTGGTCCTGGTGTGGAGCCTTGTCCCAGAGGCAGCAAGAAGGAAAAGCACTTTGCTTTTCTCTGGCCTGCTCAGTTGGTGTTTGGCTCATGGCTGCCTGGGTGTGTTGGTGCATCAGGAGTCCCTGTGAGAGCTCTCTCCTCCTCCTCCTCCTCCTCCACCTCCTCCTCCGGGCAGGGGCTGGAGGGACAGGTCAGTGTCTGGGGCAGCCCGGGGGGCTGAGTTACCCTCCAGTGAGGGGCAGTTCATGATCTGCCTGGGGCCTGGGGAGGGAAGGGAGCTGAAAGGCCATACTGGTGTAATTCCACAGGGAATTAGCATTGCCAGGGGCTGCCCAGGGAGGTTTGCAGTGCCCATCCCTGGAGGTGTGCCAGGAGTGCCTGGAGGTGGCACTGAGTGCTCTGGGCTGGGGACAAGGTGGGCATGGGGCACAGCTGGGCCTGGCTGGGCTGGGAGGGCTTTTCCAGCCTCAGGGATCCTGGTATTGTGTGATTTGTTAGTTAGAAATCCCTTTCTATGAGCAGGTGGTTGAAAAGCAGAAGTTTTCCCTGAGGCTATCCCTGTCCTGCAGCTTGTCCCACTTGGAGGCTGTGCTGATGGAAAAGGTGCTGGCAGTGGCTCATGTCCCTGGTGGTTCCAAGCCCAGGGCCAGTGCCAGGCCTGGGCACCCTTCGGTGCTGGACTGTGCCCAGCCTGGCATTCTGCTCCCCAGAGCCCTAATTGCACAAACTTATTAGTGTGAAGAAAGCTGTTTCCTTCATTAATTAGCTTTGCTTTAAATCCAGAGAGGGAGAAGCAAACTCCTGAGCAGGCAGAGCACGCGGGAGAGCGGCGGCTCTCCCTGGGCAGCCCTGGGATTCCCTCTGGGAAGGCCCTTTGGGACCTGGGGGTTCCTTTTCCCCGTGGTCCAGCTGTGTGGAGCCCTGCTGTGGATAACTGGAGGGGCAGGAACATGCTGGAAACGGGAGATGGGACCTTAACTGCTGCTGGGTGAAGGTCTGGGAATGCCCCCTGCCCCCAGCTGGGGAAGGAGGTTCCATCACCCCTCCTTGTGTCAGTCAGGTGCTGCTGGGGAGAAATCCTGCCCTGGGAGGGTGGGCAGGCCCAGGCCCAGGGTGCCCAGAGCAGCTGTGGCTGCCCCTGGATCCCTGGCAGTGCCCAAGGCCAGGCTGGACGCTGGGGCTGGGAGCAGCCTGGGACAGTAGGAGGTGTCCCTGCCATGGCAGGGGTGGCACTGGGTGGGCTTTACGCTCCTCCCAAGCCCAAACCAGTGTGGGATGCTGTGAATAATGGGGATTTTGGCCTCTTTTCTGCCTTTTCCCTGTTACCAGGTGCAGCCCTGGGCCCTGCTGCTTCCCCCTGCTGCCCTCCAGACTGTTTGGTGCTGGAATTTAGGGATGTTTCCCACAGAGGCAGCGCTGTCCTGCTGAGTCGTCTGCTCTTGCTCCCAAGGCTGATCCAAGCTGGACTCTCTGGAACACTTTAATTTTCCCTCACCTTCGTTTCCCCAGCCCCTGCAGCCGTGCCTGATTAATTTTCTGGCACCTCCAGAGCTCCCATTCAGCTTTAGGAGGTGGTGCTGGTGGGGACAAAGGACTCTTTAATTAAAGCCATTGCTCTGTCACTGCTGCAGCACATGGGAGCCTTGAGGAGCTCCTGCCTCACGCTGTGCCTGTGCCAGGGCCTGCCCACCCTCCCAGGGAACAATTCCTGCCCAAGATCCCATCCAGCCCTGCCCTCTGGCACTGGGAAGCCATTCCCTGGCTCCTGTCCCTCCGTCCCTTGTCCCCAGTCCCTCTGCAGCTCTCCTGGAGCCCCTTTAGGCCCTGGAAGGGGCTCTGAGGTCTCTGCAATAATCCGAGTAATACAATTATTGATAAGGAGTGATGGCAGGGCTGTGCCCAGGAGCTTGTTCTGGCTGAAGTCCCCATCTCTGCAGTCGATGGAAAACCTTCAGAGGAGCACCAGGAAGTCATCAGGGAGCCACGCGTGGTCCTGTCCCTGGGCTGTCGCTGCCTGCTTGTTTTCCCTCCATGAAACAGTACCAGGGTGCTTGTTTGTTTGGATTATGGACCTATTTTTAAGTAACCTATTTTTTCCACTTTGGAAAATGCATTAACTCCCTGTGTGTCACGGACATCTGTGGAGTTTGACTTTGGGAGCCACCAAGTGCTCCTTGGAAGTCTCTCACCAGCCCGAGTGGTTGCCTCTGGCACATACAGATAGTTTTTTATAGATATATTTTTATCTACACCTTGCTGAGGTTTGCTGTAAGAGGCATTTGCAGGACCCACAGAGGCAAACACAGCACTTCCCTGGAAGTGCACTTTATCCCACCAAGGAGCTCTGCATGCTCAGTTCCACTGTCCCTTCACCTCCTCCAGGATTTGGGAACTGCTGATCCCAGCAGCTCTCAGAAAGTGGAAGCAGCAGCAATTGGAGACGGGGATGTTTGGTAACACACACACACACGTTTTGCAGGAAAAGACACTATTTTTGTAGCCAAGTGTTTGTTTTTCCCTGAAGGACAGAGTTTTAAGGTCAGTTTAGTTCTTCTCTGCAGGTTTGGAGCTCTGGTGCCGTAAATTCGGCTGTTCTGGGAGGATAAAAACACAATAAACAGGAGAACTTGAGGAATGTTCCTCTCCGAGTTACAAAGGAACAGCTTGCTGGTTGGAACAGCCTGCCCCTTCCCAGGCAAGGGAGGCTTTGGATTGCAGGGAAGGGAGGAATAATTCAGGATTAAAGCTGCTAAGCAATGCGTGTGTTTAGATCTGTAAGAGTGCCAGGACATAATTAATGGGTGAGTAAGCCAAAGGGAAAATAAGTTGATTTTTAACTGGATAGAGATGGATGGAGGATAAAAATTAATTTTTGGGGGGAGAGAAATAATTCTGGAAGTCTTCTGCTCCAAGCAGCTGCTGTTGTTAAGGGTGCCTGGGTGGGTTTGTTCCGGCTGCTTGGCGGTTGGAAGGCAAAAATCCGGGTTTGGCATCTGGTGCTGGCCCGGAGGCCCCGTGCTCGTCATGGAGCAGCTCCAGGGCCGCAGGTGAGGCGAGGAGACCTCCAGGCCAGGCAGGCTGAGAGGGCGTTCCCAGCTGCTGGGGCTGCTGCTGGGGGAAGCGATCCCATGCCAGGCGGGGCAGATCCCCCTGGAGCCCCCGGGCTCCGGCTCTGCTGGCACTCCTGGAGCTGGATCCCAGCAGTGGCTCTGGCTTGTGGGGGGTAGGGGGAGAGAAAGCAGGGATGGAGTTGGTGGGGCAGTGGCCGAGGAAGGGCCGGAGTGTCTCAGGGCCATTCAGTGTTCCCAGGGTGTCACCGTGGGTCTGGCCCGCAAACCACGAAATCGGGAGGAGGTTTTGGTTTCCTCCATCAGGAAGGAAGTTCTTGTCCGTGCCATGCTTTTGTCTGTGGGAAATGTGGATCCAGGTGACTCTGCCTGGGGGCTCAGGTCGGTTTGTCCCCAGCCAGGACTGGGGCACAAGTACAGCCCAGCTGGTGATGCTCCCCAGGGGTTTGGGGGCTGGATTGTGCCCGTCCCTGCTCTGTGCTGATGCCCAGGGTCTCAGACTTCTTAGCTTCTTGGCTCCCTCCCGGAGCCCAGGCTGGCTCTGGCTGTGGGTGTCCCGAGAGGTGTGAGTGGCACCTTCTGCAGTGCTGGGAGATGAGGAGGTTCCTCAGCTTCCCTCGGGGATGGCAGATGGCAGTGGCACTCCTGCAGCCTGGCCCGCTGAGGGGACAGGCAGTGAATTAAGCTGTGTCCTGGAGGGCCTCTGGATGAAAGAGGGCATGCTCCAAAGCTGTGAAACTGGGAAGTGTGGAAACTAAGCTGGAGATGCTGATGGTTTTGGGGGAATGGTGATGGCAGCACACCTGGCAGAGGGATCTCTTGGTGGGGCAGTGATGGGGGCTGTCCTCATCCCATCTCATCCCGAGGCTGTTCTCATCCCGCCATGGGTGCTGTCCCTGCTTGGCTCCCTCCGCTGTCCTCCTGGCCTCTGGTCCTGCTGCTCTCAGAGGTTTCTCATGGACCACGCTGTTTCCTGGAGATTTGCACCCTGGGTTTTGGAGATAAACAGGTTTTCCTGTTCCTCATTTCACTTGCTGTGTCATTAACAAAAAAAAAAAAACGTGGAAAGCGATAAGGGGGTCACTCGGTGCTGTTCTCCCACACTGCAGGATGAGTCCTAGAGAACTTTTCCTGACAGCACTTGGTGTGAGAAGTGGGATTGCTGGTTATTTCTTCTCTCATCTTTTATTTTTCCTCTTGGGAAAGGAGAAAAAATGTTTCGTGCTTCAAAGGGTGAGGCTCAGCCCTTGGAGTTTGTCGTGTTGGAGCCCGTGATGGAATGTCTGGCATTGCTGTGCCATCCTGCGAGATGGATATCTTCAGAGGTGCTGGATGGAGCAGTGCTCTCCCTGCCACCCCTCCCTTCCCCCGGGCTGCCCTGGGGGGATGCGCCTTCGGCAGGGACCGCTCTGGAGCTCTGGGCAGGGGACAGGACAGAGCTCCGGGCAGGGGACAGGACAGGGCTCTGGACAGGACAGGGCTCCGGGCACGGCAGGGGGCAGAGATCAGGACAGGGGCGGGGACANAGCTCCGGGCAGGGCACAGGACAGAGATCAGGACAGGGCACAGGACAGAGACCAGGGCAGGGGACAGGACAGGGCTCCGGGCAGGGAACAGGACAGAGCTCTGGGCCAGGCACAGGACAGAGCTCCAGGCAGGGGACAGGACAGAGTTCCAGGTAGGACAGAGCTCCAGACAGGGAACAGGACAGGGCTCCAAGCAGGACAGAGTTCCAGGCAGGACAGAGCTCCTCTTGCTGCTGGCCAGAGCCTCCGCTTTGGAGAACTTGTCCAGCTGGTTTGTTTTTCATCCCAGGGCTATTTTCAGCTGCTCAGCCTAACAAGGTGAAATGGCTGAGATGCTTCCCTGCTCCCTGGGACTCTGCTGGGAGGAGGCATCCCGCTATCCCACCTCATCCCAGCCAGGATCTCTGCAGCCTCTTGGCTGTGTTGGCACCACTCAGGGTTTTGGGAGAGCAATTTGGGCTCTGCACAGGCAGCCCCAAATCCCAGCACTGTGATGGCGCTGGTGCCCTCCTGAGGGGCTGAGATTGGGAACATGGAGACGATCCAGGACACAGCCGAGCTCTAGGTGGGAGAAGCAGCAGGAGAACCAGGGATCAGCACAGCCCTGCTGTGCCCACGGGGGTGTGGGATGTGCTGCTCTTGGGTCCTGCCAGGAGCGTTGGAACTGGGGTGGGGATTGCCTGAGATGCGGGAAAAGGGGGACGTTTCACCCCACCTCATCCTTATTCCCATTGAAAATGTGTAATGGGTTCATTCTTGTGATTCCTTTGGGGTTGGGAGAAACTCCAGCTGCTGTTCACCCAGGGAACAGGGATTGTTAAACCAGACCCGAGTCTTGCTCCGTGGCTCAGACTCAGGTGGCTTCTCCAGCATCTGCCAAACACCTGTGCTGGGAATGTCACTTCCAGCTCCTCGGGGTTCCTCACGGCTCTGGGATGTTTAACCTCCTGGTGCTGTAGGATGTGGAGGCACCAGGCTTCCTGTTCCCAGGCAGGATTAAAGTGCAGAGATCTCAGTGCTGTTTAGGAAGGACCTGGCAGAGCAGGGACTGGGGACCTGCTCAAAGGGCAGCGTGGTGGCCCAGCCTGCGGCACATGCGGCATTCCCGGGAAGGCTGGGGGTTCACTGAGCACCTTGGTGTGCATCCGCTCATCCCCTGGGCCAGAGGCCTCCCACTCCTCCAGAGACACTGCCCAGATGGAGCAGCAGGCAGGGAATAAACACTGCCCAGATGGAGCAGCAGGCAGGGAATAAACACTGCCCAGGCTGAGCTCTGCTCTCACCCAGGGATCCCAGCGGATCTGCCGGGATCTGCCGCTGGTGGGATCGGGCACCTCGCACCTGCCGTGTGTGTGCCAGGGAGGGAGGGGAGCAGGAATTCAGTGTTTGATCCTTAACACCCAAAAGGGGGGATCCGTGACACTTCAAATCCACACATCCCGGCCCTGTGTGCTGTGATCCCCAGATCCCACAGCGTGGGCAGCAGGAAAGGGGTTGGGATTGTGCCCCTGTGCCCCGCTCAGGTGAGACCCCACCTGCAGAGCTGCTCCAGCCCTGGTCCAACATCAGAAGGACATGGAGCTGCTGGAGAGAGGTTGGACTTGAGGATCTTGGAGGGCTTTTCCAACCTGAATGATTCTGTGGCTGAATTCCTCTGGAATGACCAAATCCTTAGGGAAAGTCACTCGTGCCTGCTCATGGCAGACCAGGTTGGTTGCAGCTGCACTGCTGGGGTTTCTCAGACATTGCACCATGGCACAACTGTCCTAGAGAAACAAGGGAATTGGTGTTGGAAAGAAGGAGGAAAAAGGTTTTATTGTTCAGTAGAGTCTTCGTGTAAGTATTGATAGAAATACTCGTGAAGGCTTTGGTGCACAAGGTGAGAAAGGGCTGGGTTTAGTGGAGAGGGTCGTGGAATTATTTAGGTTGGGAAAGCCCTTGCAGAGTTCAATTAACCCGTGTCCCCAAGTGCCACATCCACAGGGCTGTTAAATCCCTCCAGGGATGTGCTTCCACCCCTGCCCTGGCAGCCTGTGCCACTTGTAAGTGGTTTGGACAAGAATTTTCAGGGAAGCTGCTGGGAAGTTCCCTGGTTAGCTGCAGAGAAGGGAGGAAAGCTCGTGGCTCCTTTTCCCCTTCATGCTTCTGCTGGAAAGAATATTTTCTGCCTGTAGGGTATAGAGTGGATTTTTCCTGATTAATGAGGTATTAAAAAAGATCCAGAGGAGTCTGGGCTCGTCTTCCTGAGTCACCTGTGTGTTTGTGTTGGGATTTGGCAGGGAGCTCCCCTGGTAGCTGGAGTTATCCCTTTGGTAAACACAGTCCCTGAGCGTGGCTGTGGCTGAGCGCTGAGTCAGCACAGAAATAACCCAGAATTTCACACACTGACAGGATTTCTGCAGCCCAGTGTACTCAAGCATTGCTGCTCAGATCCCAGGGCTGCTGCTCCTCCAGTCCTGCAAGAGCTGCAAGGAATTAGCCCTGAATAATGAGTTTAAAGAGTCAGATCTGGATGAATGCAGAGCTCTTTGTAGGTGGTTTGGTTTGCTGGTGCCTCCTTGGCCCTGGGAGAGGACAGGAGTTAGGAGGGATTTATCTGTGGCCTAACGGTGGCTAAACTTAGTCCTGTGTGTTCTGGCTGGAGCGGGAAATGCTGCAAAGGTGACACTTCTGCTCTTGGGAAAGAAATACCACCAGTACAGCCAGTGGCTGTGTGCCGTGCCGGTACTGGTCAGGAGAGCTGAGAAACTCAACTTCCTTTTTTGGGTTCTGGGGACTTTTTTTCAGATCAGCTGGTGTAGCCTGAAAATGTAAAACTGCAAAAGTAGCATTCATTTTTCCCCACAAATGCTTTTTTCCTCCAAGTGAAGTTACCAATGCTCTTGGCAAGTGGAGCTCCCAGCGAGGTGATCTGGGGACTGGGCTTGGCTGGGCTGGGCTCTGCTCTCCCCCAGCAGGAGCAGTGGCTCCGGCCCCCCAGTCCCCTTGCCCTGGGCTGACCCCACGGCAGAGCTGCCCCAGCCTGGGGCTCCCAGCACAGGAAGGGCCTGGAGCTGCTGGAGAGAGGCCAGAGAGGCCCTGGAGCTGCTGTGGGGCTGGAGCCCCTCTGCTCTGGAGCCAGGCTGGGAGAGCTGGGGGTGCTCACCTGGAGAAGAGGAGAGATCTCAGAGCCCCTTCCAGGGCCTAAAGGGGCTCCAGGAGAGCTGGAGAGGGACTGGGGACAAGGCATGGAGGGACAGGAGCCAGGGAATGGCTTCCCAGTGCCAGAGGGCAGGGCTGGGTGGGATCTTGGGCAGGAATTGTTCCCTGGGAGGGTGGGCAGGCCCTGGCCCAGGGTGCCCAGAGCAGCTGTGGCTGCCCCTGGATCCCTGGCAGTGCCCAAGGCCAGGCTGGACACTGGGGCTGGGAGCAGTGGAAGGTGTCCCTGCCCATGGCAGGGATTGGGACAGGATGGATTTCTGTGTCTCTTTCAAGATGAGACCAGGTGCAGGTTTTTTTAGAATTTAACTTTTAAGCTGTTCATGACAATAATAACGTTCTGTTAAGTCTCTTTTTTTTGTGTGGTAATGAGAATATTTTATTTTTAATTTGCACACGGAAAGCTGCCGTTCTCTCAAGTTTGGTGGTTGATGTCACGCAGAGAGCCGTGGTCCCTCCCACACGTGTTTGGGAATAAGAATCTTTTTTAATAAGTCAAGGCCACTTTCTCTGATTTGCAGCACATCCCCGAGGCAGCCTCAGCTCGCTGGAAGCTGTGCTGCTCCTTAATTAACCTCCAGTAAACGAAGGGGTCTGTGCCCCTGGCAGCCACGGACACTGCGCTTGGTTCCCGGCTTGGTCCCGAGCCCTCCCAAGCTGCTGTTTGATCCAGCTTGAGCTTTCTGTGTTCCACACTCGGAGTGCTTTGCTGAGGGGCTTGCAAGTTCCAAGGCAGCTCCTTGTGAGAGAGCTGGTATTCCAAGGGCCCTGTTCCCACAGGGAATAACCCCAACGCAGCGTGCCCAGCCCTCAGGATGGGCTGGGGGATGTGAGCAAGGAGTGGGATCCCGCTCCCTGAGCCCCCCTCTGAGCACACACTGCTCTTCCATTTGTGCTTGGTGATCCCAGGCTCTGCCGCGGCCATCAGGGGAGGGAGAGCCACTGTAATCCCAAACCAGGACTAAAGCTCTGCTGGGAATGAGCACGGGGCTCAGCCGTGCACAGCTCCCACCTTCTGCCTCCCCGTGCCTGCAGGATTTATGGAGTGCTGAGGAAGGTGCCTGAGGAATTTATTTGTTTGCCCTTGGAGTGCTGCTCCAAGCACTGGCTGTGCCGGGGCCACTGGCTTTGGGGCCGCAGCTCGGGCCCCTCGCGTCAGCCTCTGCCGTCCCCTTCCGAGTGATTTATCCTCTCATTGAAACTCCGTGGGGCATTTCTTCCCGAGTTACTGGGTGTGGGAAGGATCTGTTTGTTCAGCTCCAGCGGCAGCGGGGTCAGACCCAGCCCCGCTCACCTGGCTCTGCTCCCGGGGTGCCTGAATGGCTCTGGGAATGACGGGGGGACACGGATCGTGGAGTTCTGTGGGGCAGGCAGCAGGGAGGGGGGGTCTGGGCATCCAGTGAGCCGTGGGGCAGGGGGAAATGGCACCTGGAACCCCATCCCATGGCCCTGGGGCCTGAGGGGGCACTTGGGGCAGTAAAAGGGGCATGTGCAGATACGTGGTACAAGGGACAGAGGGCAGGGATAGATCAGGAATTCTTGGGCAGGAATTGTTCCCTGGGAGGGTGGGCAGGCCCTGGCCCAGGGTGCCCAGAGCAGCTGTGGCTGCCCCTGGATCCCTGGCAGTGCCCAAGGCCAGGCTGGACACTGGGGCTGGGAGCAGCCTGGGACAGTGGGAGGTGTCCCTGCCCATGGCAGGGGTGGCACCAGATGGGCTTTAAGGTCCTTCCAACCCAAACCAGTCTGGGATTCCATGGCTGGGCTGTCATAGTCTGACTGGAGTCACCCCTTTCCTGCCTTAACTTTCCTAAAACCAACTCCTCTCTGCACAGGGCACGTTCCAAACCCTGCAGTGCCTCTCCAGCTGCCTGGGGGAAGCCCTAAATTATGGCTCAGGAATGATGGGGGAAAGGTGAGCTGCCCTTCTGGGAACCCCAAATCTGCTCAAATTTGAGGATTTTCTGCACATTCTACTCTCTGTGTTCCCAGGTGACTCTGGGCAGGCTCAGGAAGGGTTAAGCTGGGTTTAGCACAGGCAGTGGAGCAGCGGCTGTGGTGGCACTGGAGCTGGGCTCACGAAAGGTTTGGGGGTTTCCTTCCTTGGGTTTTTGCTTGCACAACATCATTTTAAAGTGCTGAACTGCAACGGATTGCATCACGCCAGAGCTCTTCTCTGTGTGCTGAGGATGAAGAGTGTGTTGTCCAAGGAGTTCCCAGCTTGTCTTTTGAAGCCTCTTTATTACTGCAAAGAGCCTGGAGGATTTGGAAAGTCCCATGTTCAGGGCAA
Source organism: Platysteira castanea (assembly GCA_013397175.1). NCBI lineage: Eukaryota > Metazoa > Chordata > Aves > Passeriformes > Platysteira > Platysteira castanea. Next base: position 174,375 of record VYXC01006695.1, on the reverse strand, counting down.
GAGCCTCTGAGGTTTGGGATTGCTCTGAAATCCCTGCTGTTCCTGAAGCACAGTGGCCGTGTGTCTCCTGGTCCTCAGGGAAGCCAGGTGTGGGAGCTGCCTCTCCATGTGGACTTTGCAGGCCAAGGGTGAGGTTTCAGGAGCTGCTGAGCTGGTGGAATCACAACTTGAAAGCATTCCCTCCTTCCCTCCATCCCTCCTTCCTTCCATCCCTCCTCCCTTCCTTCTCTCCTTCCCCCTTGACAGGACACGAGGGAACGGCCTCAGGCTGGGCCAGGGGAGGCTGGGCTTGGACACCAGGAGCAATTTCCTCCTGGCAAGGGAGCTCAGGCCTTGGCAGGGGCTGCCCAGGGAGCTTTGGAGTGCCCACCCCTGGAGGTGTGCCAGGAGTGCCTGGAGGTGGCACTGAGTGCTCTGGGCTGGGGACAAGGTGGGCATGGGGCACAGCTGGGCCTGGCTGGGCTGGGAGGGCTTTTCCAGCCTCGGTGGTTTTGTGATTCCCTTCTGGTTTTGGCAGCTCCTGCTCCCACCCCTCAGGTTTCATGGCCTAAAGGTGACATTTTGTCACCTGCTGCCTCAGCACTGCCGGGACCCTGCTGGCTGAGGAGCCTCGGCTCCAGTGCTGCTCTTGGTCTGTATCTGTTCTAGGAAGTTCCTCTTTCCCTGAGCACCCTCAGAAAACAGCCACTTTAGGAGAGGTGTTTTTTATCTGAGGGGTGAATCTCCCCCCTATCTCCCAAAAGGAGCATTTCCATCTTCCAGTGTAGCAAAGCATAAAATTCCCAATTTAATCCTGGTTCCACAGTGACTCATTTCAAGACTTTCTTTTTAAATTGTTTTTTTAGTAACAACCTTTTCAGTGAGGCGGCACCAGCTCAGCTCCAGGCAGGCAGGGCTCGTTCACTGCCAGCACGGTGCTGCTCAGAGCAGGGGGGCTTCTCATTTTCCCATTGGAAAATGAGAAAAAAATAAAAATAAAAAATATTAGCTCTCACTTTGGGGCAGAAGGATTAGAGTTCAGGAACACCTGCCTTGTACCAGCACGTTTGGGATCATTGCTGTTTGCCCATCCCATCCACAGATGATTTTTTCTACCTGAGGGAGCGGCTGGAGCTGGGCCAGGGCAGGCTCAGGCTGGAGAGCAGGGCAAGGTTCTTCCCCCAGAGGCTGCTGGGCACTGCCCAGGCTCCCCAGGGAATGGGCACGGCCCCGAGGCTGCCAGAGCTCCAGGGGCGTTTGGACAGCGCTGCCAGGGATGCCCAGGGTGGGGTTGTTGGGGGTCTGGGCAGGGCCAGGGGTGGGACTGGGTGATCCTGGGGGTCCCTTCCCACTCAGGATATTCTGTGATTCTCTCATTCTCCTGGTCTTGATGTAGTCCAAAGTGCTCAAGTTTGGTTGGCAGGGAAGGAAAAATATTTTAAAACTGCTGTTTTCCTAATGTGAATGATCTTTGCCTGCTACCACAGGGATTTATTTTCATTTGTGCCACTGGTCCTGCCCCTCAATTGCTGCCTGTCGGGCTCTGCCACCCTGTGTGCTGCCTGGTGTCCCCTGGCAGTGACTGGTCATGGGGAAATGAAGTACCTGGGGCTCGGGGTCACCTTAAACAGTGACACTCTGTGGAAAAAAGATGCGTGGGGTTTTCTGGGAAGAGCCTTTTTCCTCCCCACGGACGAGTGGAGGTCGGGATTCTCTCTCGGGAGCAGTGTGACCCCTGTCCTGCAGAGAAATGTCACTTTCTTCCTTTTTTGCCCCTGATCCCTTGTCCTGCCATGTCATTAACTTGTCACGCGTGGGATCTGGTAGCATTCCATTGCTGAGGGCACTGCACAGGCAGTGCCTGGCACATCCAGGATCCTGCTCTTGTTCTGGGATTCCCGACTGTCACCCTTTTGTGCCTGGAACCGAACAGGTCTGTGAGCACCAAGAGTAACAAAACTTGGCTTTTCTGCAGACTCGTGTTCGTTATTGGCAAGCTCCTTCCTCCTCCTGCTCCTTTCCTCCCCTTTCTTCCCATGCCTTTGGCTTTCTCCTCCCCCGTGTGCTGGGATCCACGCCTGCCTCAGGTCCCCTTTGCTGCTGTCCTGACCCTTGCGGGAAGGCAGTTACACAGGAGAGTGGCTTTGCTTGAGTTTGGGGAAGCAGAGGATAACGGGATCACTGGGAAGCGTTTCTATTCCCAGAGGAGTCAAGCTGATGGTTGCAGGCTGTTGTTGAGGTTGGATGGTTGAGGTTAGGGTTAGGGATTTCCTGTGGGATCAGCTGTAGGAATCTGGGGACAGGCAGCACCTCGCCCTGGCAGGGCCTTGCCCGCTTGGAGTCCTGTTCTTCAGTGGAAGGGAAAGGCTTTGCTGGGAAAGCCACGGGCTGGCTGCAGCAGGCCCCTGTCCCACGGCGTGGGTGGTTTGGGAGCAGCTCGTTCCCTCTGGCTGCAGGAAAGGCAGGCTGTGCAGCGTGTGCCATGGTCACAGCAGCGGCTGTTGTCACCCTGCTTCCTGCTCTCCAGGGTTCCTGTGAGCGTGGAAATCATCAGTTCTTGGGGACACACATGAGGGATAAATATGGCTAAAACTGGGAGAAGCTGTCCTTGTACGGCAGCATGGAAATGGTGCCTCTTCCTTGGATTAATTATGCAGCAGCGTGTCTGGGAAGGGACTGGGGAGTCCTTGGAGCCTGGGCTGCTGGGGAGGAGGAGGAAGAGGCCAGGAAATGCAGGGAAGAGCCCTTCTGGATGTCCTTGTTGCTCGCGGGGTGCTGGGCTCCCTCAGCCATCCTGTGAGGCTGTGAAGGTGGGACAGAACCAGGCTGCGAGCCTGGATTTTGGGTCAGCTCTGAGATCTCCATCCCAGGCCTCCAGCTTGGAATGGACATGGAGCTGCTGGAGAGAGTCCAGAGGAGGCCACAAAGATGCTCCAAGAGCTGGAGCCAGGCTGGGAGAGCTGAGGTTGTTCACCTGGAGAAGGATCCAGGAAAACCTCAGAGCCCCTGCCAGGGCCTAAAAGGGGCTCCAGGAGAGCTGCAGAGGGACTGGGGACAAGGGCTGGAGGGACAGGACACAGGGAATGGCTTCCCAGTGCCAAGGCCAGGTTGGATGGGGCTGGGAGCTTCCTGGGATACTGGAAGGTGTCCCTGCCCGTGGCAGGGGCTGGGGCTGGATGGGCTTTAAGGCCCCTGCCAATATGAGCCTTTCAGCCATTCTATGATTTCTCAATAAACTCTGACAGCAAGAGGGGAATTCTCTGTCTCTGTCACCTTGTCAGAGATCCCAAAATTTTTGCTTCTGTATCTCGAGCTCCTCCTGCTCCGGGTGTTCTTTGCCGTGGGTGTCACACACCCCGTGCCCAGAGCTGGCTCTGGGAATCCCTGGCTTTGGGCAGGCGGTGCCGCAGCAGGGCATCTCCTGGCTCAGGGGTGGTGGGATGGAACTGCAGGAATGTTGTGGGTTTGTCTTTGACTTCTAAGCTTTCTCTGGAGTCTTCAATTTTTCAGGCAGGGATGACTCACTCATCCATTATGTGGTTTCCTGACTTTCAGCAATTTCTCTTTCACTCAGTGATGATGAGCTCGGATCCCGGTGTGCGGCAGCCGGCGCTCGGCGCCGTGGGCTGGGGCTGCCTGGAGCGGTGACTCACGGCTGGGACGGGGGCTCAGAGGGACTTGGATTCCTTCCCAGCCCTCACTGGGAGACTTGCAGAGTACACAGAACAGAAGCTGTGCTGCTCCATCTCTGGCAGTGTCCAGGGCCGGGTTGGACAGCGTTTGGAGCACCCTGGGGTAGTGGAAGGTGTCCCTGCCCGTGGTAAGGGGTGAGACTCGATGACCTTTGAGGTTCTTCCCAACCCGAACCATTTTGGGGTTCTGTGGAAATCACTGGAAAGCTGGTGTGGGCCATGGGATAATTGTGTCTCTTTGCAGAGTGGGAATGTTGATCTGCGTCCCTGGGAACTGGAGCAGGGGCCACAGGATTGTCCAGTCCCATGGATCCCCCTGGTGCACAGCCCTGTCTGTGCCCACACCTGCCCCCAGCACTGCCAGGGCTCTGCAGAGCATTCCCAACACACAGAATCACGGAATCCTGCGGTGGTTTGAGTTGGGAGGAACCACAAAGCTCCTCTGGTGCCACCCCCTGTCATGGGCAGGGACACCTTCCACTATCCCAGGTGGCTCCAGATCCCATCCTTGGACACTTCCAGGGATGGGGCAGCCACAGCTTCTCTGGGCAGGGCCTCACCACCCTCACAGGGAAGAACTTCCCCCCAGTCTCCAATCTAACTCTCTCCACTCTTAGTTTAAAACCGTTCCCCCATGTCCTGTCAGTGTCTGCCCATGTTAAAAGTCCCTCTCCCGTCAGTTTTGGATGGCCCTGGCTGTGGCTACAGTTGGAAGGATTCCGTTTTGTTCCACACAACAGGGCAGGAATGTGTCAGCAGTCAGATTACTTGGTCTATGGTTATGAAGTAACCCAATCTCCAGTTATTTCAGCTCCTTAGAACTTCCCTGCCCACGGGATATTTTGGCTTCTGCTGCTCCTCCAGAGAGGCCCTGACGTGGTATTCTGGAGCTGCCCGTGGGCAGAGCCGCTGTGCCTGGCAGGGTGGTACCAAAACAACCTCGATTATCTTATTTGTTCAGCCCAGGAGAAATATCCACAGTCCTTGGGCCTGAGGAAAGCAGTGGGTGCTTTCCGGAAGGAAATGGGTGAAGTTGGCACTTTGAGGCTGGAGCTGCCAAGCCAAGGTGCCCAGATCTGCTCTGGGAAGGTTTGGGAGCCACAGGGAGGTCGGAGTCATTCCCCAAAACTGTTGGAGATGGGGTGGTTGTTCACAGATAGAGTGGATCATGTGTTGGGCCGGCATGGGCGGGAGGAGGGGTGGGCACTGCCAGGACAGGCAGATCCTGGCATGGGATGGCATGGGATCAGATGGGATTGTGGCATGTGTTTCCCACTCCAACAGAAAACAGCCTTGTTTTTTGGGGGTGTGTGTTGTTTAAATGGGGTGGGAAGAATGAAGCACCTGAAGAAAAGGAGGGTGACAAAGTTCTGGTGGAGGGGACGGGGTGGAAGCCGAGGATGAAAGGGCTCTGCTGCTGCTGTGGGGAAGGGGGGAGGATGTTTGGAAGCACTGGGCTGACATTAAATCAGTAAATTGGTGCATGGAGAGGATGAAAAGGGCTGATTGCACTCGGTGATGAGAGAATTGATGGTAGTAAATAAATGCTGAGCATGTGCCAAGGAGAGGAGCCCATTTGGGGAAGGAATTTGAAGGTTCTAAATGAGTGTAAGTTCATGACTGTACAATAACCTCACTTTGCTGCTTAATTCCTTCCTGTGGCTGCGTTCAGCTGTGGTGGTGCCTGGAGGCTCCCTGGATCACACAGCGCTTCTTCCTGCATCTGTGTGACCTGTGTGGCTTTGTCATGCTGATCCCGAGACACCAGGGGACTTCCAGAACAGAGCAGACAGATTTGGCCCCGGGCACTGGGTACAGCCTACTTCCCTGGGCTCTATTATTAAATGGTTTGTGAACATTCAGGGTTAGACCTTCCAGCAGAGACACCCGAGGGTGTTGGTACTTCTTTAAAAGTCTCTCAGAGATCAAACAGTCCAACTTCTGCTTGGATTTACATTTTTTCTAGACTGTTTAATCTGAGTTGGGTACAAGGGTTTGGGTTTTTGTGTCATGCAAGGTGCTCCCTTAGAGGAAAAAAGCCTTTTTGAACTCCTGCTAAAACTTCCGTAGTCATCAAAGGCTGGAGCAACCTGGGACGGGCTGGGGGTGGCACTGGATGGGCTTTAAGGTCCCTCCCAACCCAAACCAATGTGGGATTCCATGAAGCGAAAAAATTGAGTGCAGTGAATTCCAGTTGAAGTTCTCCAGACCCCGCTGTACCAGTGTGATGGGAACACAGGAGCAAGAGCATGGAAATAATTCGCTGTTGAGCACATGCTTGAATGCTCTCCTTCCTCTGCTCTGAGCAAACTCCCTTCAGCTGCCAGGTTCTACATCCCAAAACGGCTGGGAGAGTCGCTGTTGGAGTTCCCAGGCTCTAAGGGAGGTGGGGACATGGATGGAGGTCCACGTTGGTCATGGAATCACAGGTTGATTTGCATTGGGAGGGACCTTAAAGCCCATCCAGTGCCACCCCTGCCATGGCAGGGGCACCTCCCACTGTCCCGGGCTGCTCCCAGCCCCAGTGTCCAGCCTGGCCTTGGGCACTGCCAGGGATGCAGGGGCAGCCACAGCTGCTCTGGGCACCCTGGGCCAGGGCCTGCCCACCCTGCCAGGGAGCAATTCCTGCCCAAGATCCCACCCAGCCCTGCCCTCTGGGTTGCTGCCTTCCAGGGCAAGGCTTGGTGCCCTGGCTCTGCACCTCCCAGGGAAGGAGCTTGCCTGGGAAAGTAGGTCAGAAGAAACAGGAAAACAAGCATGTGCTAAAATCCCAACTCTGTTTGATAAACCCATATATATATATTTTAAGTATTTATATGTGAATTTCACATGTGCTTGTGACCAAGTGTGGCACGTTAAACCTGGAGTCTGACAGTTCTCTCTGTAGTAAACAATTTCCAGCTGTACAGTGTCAGCCTGAAGTATAAAAACACTCTGAGTACTTTCCTGACAGTGGGAATGCCTGGATACTCTCGTAGCTCCATCAGGCTCTGCTGTTTGGGAATTAGAGCTGGAAACCCAGGATTATTACTGTGCCCTTTTAGCCTTGCTCTCTGTGTTGCTGCTCTGCAGCCTTGCAGGATGTCAGGGTTCCCAGGGTTCCCCTTGCTATTCCTTACCCCTCCAGAGGGAATGGAAATCTCTGGATACATCCCTCACAGTTTAATGCTTTCATTAAAATTCCTGAAGTTGCCCTTGGCATTTTTTAATTGAAACCCGGAGTTCCAGGGGAGGAACCCTGAGCACGGAAGTTCATCCGAGCCCTTGTTTACACGGGTGAAATATGTAAACAGTTCTTTTTCCCCAAATATAGGGCTTTTTTCCTTGGCCGCCCTCCCAGTGTTTATAAAAGCCAGTTATGTAAATGACAATTGTAATAATTAAGCTGCTGTTTAGTGCTGTCGCCACGGCTGCTGCTGCTGCTGCAGAGCTGGGAGCTGCAGGGCCAAGCACTGCCATTAACGAGCTTGGGGCGTTATTGAAGATAATGGGACCTCGAAGAAGGAAATCAGGGGAAATTAAACAAACAAAATCCTCGTTAGGGAGAATCTCCCATGAGAAAGGAGAGGTCTGGAATGAAATGGTGTTACAGGGGAGCTCTGGAGATCGTCCTCTCCAGCCCTGCTGAGGCAGAGCTGCCCAGAGCTGCTGGTCCAGGGCCCTGTCCCGTTGAGTTTTGGGTGTCTCCATGGCTGGAGCCTCCACAGCTTCTCTGGGCAGCTTGTGCCAGCTGGGACCACCATAAGACAAATCCTTGTCATCTGCTATAAAACCACCCCAAACTGCCTTCCGTGGTAGGTGAAAATGGCATTGAACTGCACTGGGGAGGTTCAGGTTGGATGCTGGGGAGAATTCCTTAATGGAAGATGTTGTCCAGCCCTGGCACAGCTGCCCAGGCAGTGGTGGAGTCATGTCCCTGGATGGATTTCAGAGCCCTGTGGATGTGGCACCTGGGGACATGGTCAGTGGTGGCCTTGGCACTGCTGGGGAGGAGCAGTTGGGCTCGGTGGTCTCAGAGGGCTTTTCCAGCCTCGATGATTCCATGAAATTCCAGCTCTGCTTTAGCACTTAGGCCTCAGTGTCCGTTGATGATCTGGGTGGTGGCACCTTTGAGGCTGCTCCTTGCAAAGTGCCTTTGGTGGGGACAGCGAGCCTCGAGGATGGGAGGGCGGCAGATAGGGGTGTGTG
>VYXC01006695.1:137129-166355 GCA_013397175.1 Platysteira castanea | reverse complement strand
TGTGAGGGCGGCAGGAGGGATGTGTGTGAGGGCGGCAGGAGAGATGTGAGGGCAGCAGGAGGGGTGTGTGTGAGGGCGGCAGGAGCGATGGAGGGCGGCAGGAGGGATGTGAGGGCAGCAGGAGGGATGGAAGGGCGGCAGGAGGGATGCTAGGCCAGCGGGAGGGATGTGTGTGAGGGCGGCCCGTGTTGATGTGCCCAGGTTAATGGACCATCAATGACACCCCTTGGGAGGGACAAGGGACTCTTTGTTCTGCGAGGCCGGGCAGATGCAGCCATTGAGTTGATAGTGGGGAGATAAAGAGCAGGCCTGGAGCCACCAAACAGCGGGATGGAGACAAAAGGTTCCCGATGACTCAGAGGGGCGGGGTGGGAGTGAAGATGATGGTGTTGTTCCTGTGGACGCCAGGAGTCACGGCCCTGGGGAGGACCAGGCAGCGAGTGTCTCTTGGGGAAGCTGCTGGGGCAAAAAGCAGGGCTGGACGTTCTGGAGAGGGAGATTTGCTTAGACAGAGCCAATGTCACACTCATTTTGAGGCTTTTGTTCCCCGAAGGTGTGCTGGAACAGCCGGTGTTCCAGGCTGATGTACTGATAGCAGTATGCCGGGCCAGGTTGGACAGGGCTTGGAGCAGCCTGGGATAGTGGAAGGTGTGGATGAGCTTTAAGGTCCTTTCCCACCCAGAGGATGATTTTGCGCTGTGATCTTTAGGCTTAATCTTCCATCAGTCTTATGCAAAGTGGCTGGTGCTGGTCTTTGTTCCTTCATTTGGGTATTCCTGCAGCTGCAGCCCACGGAGATAACAGGGAGAGGAAGGGAGATAACTGGGAGGGGACGGGTTAACAGGGAGGGGAACAGCCCATCCTGGCTGCTGGAATTTTGGGATCATTCTGTTATCAGTTCAGCTGATTTAATCTGCTGATTGTATCACTTGTGCCCCATATTTCTGGTCTTGATGAAAGCACCAAATTCCCCGCTGGCTTTGGTTTGATTGCTGTTGATGGTGTAGTTGATTAGCAGCACCTGGCAGCTCTTAACCCTTGTTTTATTGCTCTTGCTGCTGCTCTCAGTCAATCTTCATTGCTGGTGTTTGTACTGGAAATACCCAGGGGTTGTCCTTGGGGTGGCTGGAAATCCTGGCGGGATCCCCTCAATCCATGATTCCCTCAGTCCTTCATCCCCTCCATACTCATCCCTTCAGGTCTCTTGCCCTGGTTGAACCCCTTGGACAGACGTGAGCCAGGGCCCTGGAGTTCGGTGGTCAGGAGGGTGTTAATCTGAATAAACCCATTTTTACAAAAACACGACCTTCCCTTCCTATAATCCAAACTTTGCTACAGCGTTGCCATGCTCTTCCCTGTAACAACAAGCACAGGCTCGGAACAAGATAACCATGGAGTATTTTGGGAGATATCTTTTAGCCTGGCTTCATTTTTCTTTCTGGAGTCGGGTCCAAGGGCAGCATAAACACAGAGACCATCTCGTGTCCCTGCTCGGTGCCTCGGGGATAACGGGAGGAGCCAGCACAGAACGGCCCAGCCCAAAGTTCTGAGCTCTTCTTGCAGTGACTGTGGAGAAAACTCTTGCAGGGTAGGAGAGGAACCCCAAATCTCTCCAAACCAACCTCAGGGCATCCAATGTTCTTCCGAGGTCCGTGTGATTCCGGGTGTCCCTTTTTGCTGCCGGTTTCCCTCAGCAGCTGGCCAGGAGTGGCCTGGGGAAGAGGAGAGCCCTGGGAAGGGAGAAGGTTCCCAGTTCACTCACTGGTTTGGTCACCAGTGCACAGGGCTGCTGGACTCCCCTGGCCACATGGACAACTGTGAGTTAGCATGGAATAAAGTTCCCGAGGTTTGGGAAGCAGCAGGACGCCAGCCCTGCCTCTGCAGGGGGCTTCATCATTGTCCAGGTCATCTTGTCAGTGGGAAGCCATTCCCTTGTCCCCAGTCCCTCTCCAGCTCTCCTGGAGCCCCTTGAGGCACTGCAAGGAGCTCTGAGGTCTCTCTTCTCCAGGTGAGCACCCCCAGCTCTCCCAGACCTCGCACTTGGCCCTGGAGCTCCATGGCCCTGGCATGGTCCCAGCTCCCCAGCCTCAGCCAGGTCCCTCAGGATTCCCCATCCCTAGGTCATGTGTCACCACCGGGCAGCCCTGGGAGGGCTGGATCAGCCCCCTTGGGTGCTCGCATGGGCACGCAGCAAAACTTTAAGTAGTCTTGGAAAGTAGAAAATGATACGAGAAGCAGCCAGAAAAGCCCGTTCCATAGTCAGGAAGGAGGGAAGGGTTTTTAATTGCCATGTTTTATAAACACGCAGCTCTTCCTGCCCAAACGTCCTAGCTGCAGCGGTGCCAACACCAACAACCTCCAAGGGAGACGAGGAGCTCGGGGCGTGGGTAGGAGCCAGCCCCTGCTGGGAGAGCTGCCCCGGGTGGGATTGCAGAGGGATTGGGGCACAGGAGCAGCCCTGGCCTGGCCTGCCCTGTGCGGGCAGGGGGCCGTGGGCTGTGCTGCTGCCCCAGCCCGCCGTGGCCCCAGCTGCCCGGGCAGTGCCGGCCGTGCCTGTGGCTTGTCCCGCCGCCTGACTGCAGGTGTTTGCTCCCAGCAGAGTTCTGCCGCATCGACAAGGCCCTGTGCCACGATGAGGACGAGCAGCTCAGCTTCGAGGCCGTGCGCAACATCCACAAGCAGATGGACGACGACGCCAACGGCAACGTGGACGTGGAGGAGAGTGACGAGGTCAGTCTGGGGCCGGGCTGGGCCCAGTGCCCTGGCCAGGCCAGTGCTGGGGGCTGCTCTCATGGTCAGGCTGGTGTGGCCGAGGCCTGGAGTTGGGCTTGGTGCCTCCTCCTCGTCACAGAAGAAACCATGTGTCACCTTGAGGTGATCCAAGAGGTGTCTCAGCACTGTCATCAGTGCTGGCTGGGACTTTTCCTCACTGCTGGGGGTTTGTAGTCACTTTATTGTGACCTGGAGAAGCTGTGGCTGCCCCTGGATCCCTGGAAGTACCCAAGGCCAGGTTGGATGGGGCTTGGAGCAGCCTGGGATGGTGGAAGGTGTCCCTGCCCATGGCAGGGGTGGAATTAAATGAGCTTTAAAGTCCCTCCCAACCCAAACCATTCCATGATTTTATGTTTACTACATTCTTCCAGCACCCAGCTAAAACAGTTGCAGTCCGTGTGTGCTCACTGTGAAAAAAGGAGCAGCTTTTTGTTGTGTCAGCCTTGGATATTTTAGCTGATAAAGGATTGAAGAGAAAGGAAGTTGTTGTTCTTTGTTTACACAAGCACCGATAGAAATAAGAGTCTGCTGGAAAAGGGAAAGCTTGTTGTTTGTAGTGCTGCCTCAGCTGTGGTGGGTGCTCGTTGGAGGTGAGGAATTTTGTCTTCTAGGGAGAACTGGCAGCCAAACAGTAGAGTCAGAGTGTTGGAAGCTGAAAGGAAGCACGTGGGTGCAGGGAGCTGCTGCCACTCACAGGTACTTCTGCAGTCCCAGGTCACAGAATCCCAGACTGGTTTGGGCTGGAAGGACCTTAAAGGCCACCCAGTGCCACCCCTGCCATGGGCAGGGACACTGTCCCAGGCTGCTCCAAGCCCCAGTGTCCAACCTTGGACACTTGCAGGGATTCAGGGGCAGCCACAGCTGCTCTTACAAATCCAGCCATCACAATGTCCCTCTGGAGCCGTGACAGTCCCCAGGGACACGGCACAGGCTGTGATGCCAGGAGCTGCTGGTTTGGGGTGGCTGTTCCCAGCTTGCCAGGCTGTTCCCTCTGCCTCAATCCCACTTGACTGAGTAATGAAAACAATTGAAAAGCTTCCAGTTGCATTTCCTCCACCACATGAGGTGTTTTCCCTGGAGGCAGCTCCCTGCACGGAGTGGCTGGAGCTGCAGCTCAGCCTCTCCCAGGGACTGGGGCAGCCTCGGGCAGCCCGGTTCAGCCCATGTGTGCTGCTCCTTGGTGTTAAATTTGGGATAAGCCTCGTGTCCTTAGGGTTGGGCAGAACTGGTAATTTTATGTCTCTGAGCAAATCTTGCCCTCACTCGCACTGGAGCTGTTGGGAGCTCCTGGTACAAAACACTGCTGGGAATGTGTGCTCAGAGCCCTCCACAGAGACATGGCCAGGGTGGGAGGAATTCAGTGGGGTTTTCTAGGAGGCTCCAGAATCGCTGCCTTGGGGCTGTTGCAGCCACTGCTCAAACCCCTCTGAGCTGGATCCGAGCAGTGCTGAGCCCTGGCAGGGCTGCTCCTGCTCCCAGCTCCTCTCCTCTGCTTTTAGGAGGGCAGCAGGGCTGGAAAAGGGTCTGGAGCACCAGGAGAGGCTGAGGGGGCTCGGCCTGGAGAAAAGGAGGCTCAGGGGGGCCCTGGTGGCTCTGCACAAGTCCCTGACAGGAGGGGGCAGCCGGGGGGGTCGGGCTCTGCTCACAGGGAACAGGGACGGGAGAGGGAATGGCCTTAATAGAACCAGGGGAGGCTCAGGTTGGATATTGGGAAAATTCCTCTTGGAAAGGGCTGTCGAGCCTGAGTGGGGCACAGGGGCTGAACCCAATCCCTTTCCTGCTGCCCACACTGGGGAATCAGCCCAGGGCATGGGGAATTCAGGTCCCAGCACCTGTGGCTGGATCTGTGGAGCTTTTGTCCCCACCAATCCCCAGCTCCTTCTCCCCAGGGCTGTGTTTGTGCTGGGCTTGCCCTGAGCCAGAGGCACCTGCATTTGGGTTGTTGCTTTTCCAGCTGGACTCAATGGTTTTAGAGGTCTTTTCCAACCTCAGTGGTTTTTGTCCCTGGGGTTCCATACATGCAGTTGCTGCTTTACCTCTGCTAAGCTTTTATTGAAGTTGCATTAAGTTCACCTTTCAGTAAGCTCTGGAGCCACTCAATGAGGCATTCCAGGAATTCTCTGGGCTGGATTCTCCCTGTCAAGGTTATCACTCTCCCCCCACACAGACCCTGCAGTCAGGTTAAACTCCAGGCTGTGGTGGGACAGCTGCTGGGGGATTATTGGGAAGAATGCAGGAGGCTCAAATTTAAACCCACACAGGGGTTCATGGAATCACGGGGTGGTTTGGTTTGGGAGGAACATTAAACCTCATCCAGTGCCACCCCCTGCCATGGGCAGAGACACCTTCCACTATCCCAGGTTGCTCAAAGCCCTGTCCAACCTGGATTGGAACAATTCCAGGGATGGCATTTTCCTGGTTGGTTGAGAACTTTATCTTTTCATTCATTGCTTTGGCCCCTGCGCTTTGGGGGTGAGTGATGGGAATATTTTGTTTGGACTGAAACCCCTGCCAGGGCAGAAGGGGACACACAGACAGTGGTATTTTTAAAATACATTATGGGTGGAGTTTTGTCCCACAGTTTCATGCTGTCCATAAATCATCCTTGCAGTTTTCCTGTTGGGAAGTGAATTTTCAATGAAGTTTCAGATGGCATCAGTGGCCTCGATTAAAGTGAAAGAACTGTCCCTCATGGGGAAAATCTTCTAATTAGGGATCTATTCCTGTCTCCATGCTCACACCAAAGGCAGCTCCGGCTGTTTGGGATGTGGGTTCCCGGTGCCAGGGCTCCCAGATGCTGCCAGCCTGGTTTCCTCAGGAAACAAGGTTTGTGTTGCTGCTCAGTCTCTCTCTGGCTCCTCCCAAGCCCTGGTCCCGCTGCCTGGGGTGGCTGAGTGGGAAGAGGCCTTGGAGACAGGAGTTTGTTGTAATTCTGATGGAATTGGTAGCTCAGAGAAGCTGTTGAAGCAGGGGAGCACAGTGAGCTCCCGGCACGTGGCCGGGTCTGGCCCTTGGCTCCGGCACAGCGGGAGCTGGTGCTCGGGAGGGAGGGTGGCACAGATCCAGGGATGTGGGAGGGATGGGAAGGTTTGAAAAATCACTTCAGTAGTTGGAGTTTCTGCAGATAAAAAACCCACAGAACAGAGTTCAAGGAGAGTTTGGACAACTGTCTCAGGCACAGGGTGGAATTGTCGGGGCTGTGCAGGGTCAGGACTTGGACTTGATGATCCTTTTGGATCCCTTCCAGCTCAGGAGATTCTGTGGAAAAAAACCCTCCAGAAAATCCCATTTTGTGGATCTGCTCATTTCTGAGTGTGCCTTCAGTCAGCAAGTTTGTCCCCAGTCCCTCTGCAGCTCTCCTGGAGCCCCTTTAGGCCCTGGAAGGGGCTCTGAGCTCTCCCTGGTGCCTTCTCCAGGTGAGCACCACCAGCTCTCCCAGCCTGGCTCTGGAGCAGAGGGGCTCCAGCCCTGGGGCAGCTCCGGGGCCTCCTCTGGACTCACTCCAGCAGCTCCAGGTCCTTCTACTGTTGGAGGCCCCAGAGCACCATCAGCATTCCCAGGCTGAGTCTTCCCACTGCAATCCCAGCTCGTCCTGGTGTTTGGAGCAGTGGTTCTGGTCCCGCTGCTTTTGGCTGGTTTGACCATGGTTTGTCTCCCTGAACTTGATGGGGAGACTCGGGATTGACTCAGTTTCCTTCTATCCTTGTGGGTTCACAGTCTGGCTGAGGCTGGGGTGGTCTGGATGGGATCTTGGAGATGGTCCGTGTGGGACCTTGGAAATGGTCTGGTCCAGCCCCTGCCCAGAGCTTGGAGATATGGGTGTCTCCAGGCCTGGGATCAGTGGGATCTTTAACACTTGGAAGTGCTGCTTTTTAATGGTTTGCAAGTAGGTCAGTACTTTGCTCAGTGGTTCTTGTGCCTGGAGTTTGGAATATCTGGGATAGTGGAAGGTGTCCCTGCCCATGGCAGGGGGTGGGACTGGGTGGGCTTTAAGGTCCCTTCCAACCCAAACCAATCTGGGATTCCATGATTTTGTCTTTTCCCCAGAAGGCACTGATGGAAAATCTGCCTTAAGGTCTCTTTGGGCTTTGGTGGGCACAGCCCAGCTCCCCCAGCCCCATCCTGCATCCTCTCCCTGCTCAGTTATCGGGACGGCCCCCCCAGCCCAGCTCTGTCCCCTCTGCCGAGTCCTTGGGGTTTGTTGTGGCGATGGTGAGCCCAGGGGAAGCTGAGGGATCACTTTTCCTTTCTGTGCTCCCCGAGCTAAATATACAGAGCAGCAGCTGATCCCGCTGCCGGCAGGAGCTGGAGCAGGGCCGGTGACATCGGTGACATTGCCGCGTTCCCGCTCGGTCACGGCGTCACCCACGGGGGGACAACAACGCCTCTCGGCCGGGGATGGGCACAGCTGGGACCCCGAGCTGCAGCCCCTGCTGGAACCACAAGTGTTCCCAAATTCTCCCGTTTTCCGTGTTTTCTGCCGGGCAGGAAGAGCCATGGCAGCTCTTGGGCAGCAGGGCGGGGAGCCCCAGCTGGAACTGCCGGGACCTTTGGTGGCCTCGGCAGCACCTGCGGTGGATTTGCAGGGAGCCCGGAATTTAAAGCTGCCCAGATCTTTGTCCTGCCCTGTCTGATGTCAAAACACCACCTCCAGATCCAGAGATGTTCACTGGGTGTGGATATAACCCTGGTGCACGCGGAAGAGCCCGGGGATGAAGCAGGGGATGAAGCTGCCTGCGTGGGGATCATGTCCTGAGGGGAGGGAATGGGGAATTATCCTTTGGTTCCATCTGTTGGGCACTGGAATGTGCCCAATCTCCGTCTGCTGGGGGATTTCATGGGCTGGTTTGGGTTGGGAGGGACCTCAAAGCCCACCCAGTGCCACCCCTGCCATGGCAGGGACACCTCCCACTGTCCCAGGCTGCTCCAAGCCCCAGTGTCCAGCCTGGCCTTGGGCACTGCCAGGGTTCCAGGGGCAGCCACAGCTGCTCTGGGCACCCACTGAGCTATGATACAGATATTTATCTATATTTTGCAGTGGAACTGCCTCCCCTCCTGCCTGTGGCATTTGTTCCAGCTTGGATTTGAAGGTGCAGATCAAATCCAATAATAATTTTTGGATTCTTACTCCACTGACATAAAGCTGGTTCCATTGTGCCATTTAGATGAATTTTTGGTGATATTATAATTCAAAGAAAAGCCCAAGCCCCAGGGTTCTAATTAATTATCCCTTCTCTGTATTAAAATGAATTTAACATATTTACTTACTGAATTTTTCCTGACTGGTCTTCCCAGGAACAGAAATGTTCAGGAGTACAGCAGGGAATATACTTATATCTATATAAAATATAGATGTGTATATCCTTTATATCTAATTTAACCTTTATATTTATATTTTTTATTTTATTCAGATTTATTACGACCTTCTCATCAAAATTATTACAATTCAGAATTTTTTTTTAGTGCTCCTCATGTCCCTATAAGATGAACCAAAGCCTAATCCTGCTGTTAATTCCTCTCCTAGTTCTTGAGGGAAGACTTGAATTACCATGACCCCGCAGTCAAGCACAGCACGTTCCATGGAGAAGACAAGCTCATCAGTGTGGAGGATCTCTGGAAGGCCTGGAAAACATCCGAAGGTAAGAAGAGGGCAAAAAGCCAAGAAACCCTTTCCCAAGAGTGCCAGAGAGTTTGGATTTCCGATGCCCTGGGCAGAGTGTGCAGCTCTCAGGAGGAATATGCTGCTGTTCCTGCCTTGTACCAGTCCTCGTACTGTTCCAGCTCCCTTTTGCAGGTGTGGGTTTCCAGGATTTCCTCGGGGCTGGTACTTCCAGACTGCCAGTGCTGCACCTGAGCATGGCCACCAGAGTATCAATTATCCAAAGTATCAATTATTGGTTTGTTCCTCTGCCCTAGAAATGTGTGTTCAAGAGAGCCAAATGCTGCCCAATTCCAGGTTCTCCTTCAAACACCCGATTTAGATGGAATTTTAATGGGGTGCTAACATCCTAAATATTCAGTAGAGCTGCGTGGGAGCTTCCCTGCAGTTTGTGTTTTCCTGAGGAGAAACCTTCTGAACCTGAAAAGCTCCTTCATACAGTGAAAAGAAGGGAGAATAAAATCCGGGAAGTGTCATAAGTACAGTCCATGTAGAAATAACTTCAGGCTGTTCCAAAATGCTGTTATTCATCCCAGCACCCAGGGAGGTGGTGGGAGTTCAGCCTCGGGTGAGAAACTTCTTGAAACCTGGGAATTTTGGAGCAAACTTTGACAGTAGGCAAGTGCTTCCCCAGTGCTTTCACACAGAATTCCTCAGGAATTAATCCCATTTTTTTCAACGCTCCTCATCTCTTAAAAAAGTTCTATCAATGTCCATTCCTTTAAATACTGGGTTTTAGTCTTCTAGTCAGTTCATCAGCCACAGACATTTCAATTTCTCCTTTGTGTCCCGATTGTATTTGATTTTTGTGTCTTAGCCCTTAAATTGCTCTGTGTTTCCAGAGCTGTGGATCCAGCTATAGGGAGTGCAGCAATCCCTGCCTTTCCCAGGGGGACTCAATGGACACTGAGGTGCAGCATTTGCAGGGTGGATTGAAAACACCGTGGGGCTGTGCATGGGAAGAGAAGGCTCCAGGGAGAGCTCAGAGCCCCTTCCAGGGCCTAAAGGGCTCCAGGAGAGCTGCAGAGGGACTGGGGACAAGGAATGGAGGGACAGGACCCAGGGAATGGCTTCCCAGTGCCAGAGGGCAGGGCTGGATGGGATCTTGGGCAGGAATTGTTCCCTGGGAGGGTGGGCAGGCCCTGGCCCAGGGTGCCCAGAGCAGCTGTGGCTGCCCCTGGATCCCTGGCAGTGCCCAAGGCCAGGCTGGACACTGGGGCTGGGAGCAGCCTGGGACAGTGGGAGGTGTCCCTGCCCATGGCAAGGGTGGCACTGGATGGGCTTTGAGGTCTCTCTCAGTCCAAAGCAGGCTGTGATATTCTGTGTGATGATTCCAGAGCTGGGTATCCCAGACCAGACTCTCTCCCCTATGGAGCTGGACAGGGATGTGTTGAAAATTCTTGTCCAAGTCTCTTAGGAGTGGCACAATTGCCCAGGACAGGGATGGAATCACATCCAGGGGGGATTTCACAGCCCTGTGGATGTGACACTTGGGGACATGGTCAGTGGTGGCCCTGGCAGTGCTGGGGATGGTTGGACTCAGTGGGCTCAGAGGGCCTTTCCAGCCTCCAGGATCCTGTGATTCCATGACTCTAATGAGTCCCTGTGTCTCCTGTGTCCAAGGAACCTCTTGTGTAAGAAATATTTATCCCATTACAGGGCTGTTTACAGATGGCTTTGCCTGGCAGGTATCTTAATGTCAGCTGGGAAAGGGTAGAAATCGTTAAGGGATGGAGGAGAACATCCCTTGATACTCTCCAGGCCCCTTAATTACTGAGCTGCCTTGGCTCTGGCCCTGCTGCTGGCACACTCGGGGCCTGCCACGTCTCTGGCAGAGCTGCCATGGCACAGGGGGTGTCCCGGCGCTGGATTTAGTTCCTGCTCTTGTTTGCCCTTTCATCATCTTGTAGATCTGGCTGATAGAATAAGTTACTGGTTTCTGAAGGGTGGTCTGATGTCATGGAATCACAGAGGGTTTGGGATGGGAGGGACCTTAAAGCCCATCCAGTCACATGCCCTGCCTGGCAGGGAACCTTCCACTGTCCCGGGCTGCTCCAAGCCCCCTTCAACCTGGCCTGGAACACTTCCAGAGATATTTGAAGCCTAGTTTTGGAGCTTGAACTGAGTCATGAAACTGGAATCAGGCTGGTAGGAAAGGCCTGCTCCTTCCTGTGGGTGTGAAAAGCAGCTGTGAAGATCTCACAGGGAGGGGGTGGCTGGGCCTGCTGCATTTATTTCCAAGCCATTTCCAAGCTTTTCCTCCCTTCCACTGCTGCTCTTCCTGGTCACATATGGAAAGTAACCCATCTCTGAGTTCCCTCATCTCCACCAGAGCCTTCATCTCTGAGCTCCCTCATTTCCACCAGAGCCTTCATCTCTCATCTCTTTCATCTCATTTCTCAGAGCTCCATCTCCCTCATCTCTCTCAGTTCCCTCAGCTCTGTGAACTCCCTCATCTTTCTCAGCTTCATCAGCTCAATCAGCTCTCTGAGCTCCCTCATCTCCCCCAGATCCTTCGTTTCTCTCAGCTCCCTCATCTCTCCCAGATCCCTCATCCCTCAGCTCCCTGTGGGAGGTGTTGGGCTCCCTGGAGCTGGGGAGGATGTTTCTCATCCTGGTGGGCCCGGTGGGTGTTGGCATTGCAGCAGAGCCATGCAGCCGTGCCCACGGCAGCGATGCCACCCTCACAGCCAGGGAAAGGGGCCTTTTCCTCACCCAGCTGCTGCCCGGGGAGCCAGGGCCCGGGGCTGTGGGCACAGGGGTGTCGGGAGGGGACTGTCACTGATGGGTAGTTCCCAGGGCAGCTCCAGGGCTTGCTGGAGCTGAGCAGGGACAGACGATGATAAATTAAAGTGGAACAAAGCCCCCTCTGTCCAGTAAAAACATCTACTGTGTCCCAGGTCAGGTTGGAGCAGCCTGGGACAGTGGAAGGTGTCCCTGCCATGGCAGGGGTGGCACTGGATGGGCTCTAAGGCCCCTCCAACCCAAACCTGTGGCTCCCTGATATTTGATGACGATTCCAGTGGCTCGGTGCCCCTGATGAGCTGTTTGTGCTCTCCTCAGTGTACAACTGGACGGTCGACGAGGTGGTTCAGTGGCTCATTTCCTACGTGGAGCTGCCCCAGTACGAGGAGACCTTCCGGAAGCTGCAGCTGAGCGGCCACGCCATGCCCAGGTCAGTGCCATGCTTGGGTCAGTGCCACGCCCGGGTCAGTGCCCACAGTGACCCCATGGGACATGTGCAGGGAGAGAACCAGGGCCTGGCAGGAGTCAGCTCCTCTCATCACCTGAAGTTCCTTGGCATGTGCAGTGCCCGGCCTGATTCCTGATCTGCTCCAGTTGTGAGTGAAAAGAGGGGAAATTCGGGTTAGATATTGGGCAGGAATTGTTCCCTGGGAGGGTGGGCAGGCCCTGGCCCAGGGTGCCCAGAGCAGCTGCGGCTGCCCCTGCATCCCTGGCAGTGCCCAAGGCCAGGCTGGACACTGGGGCTGGGAGCAGCCTGGGACAGTGGGAGGTGTCCCTGCCATGGCAGAGGTGGCTCTGGATGGGCTTTAAGGTCCCTCCCCATCAAATCCATTCCCTGATTCCATGTAAGAGAAACACTGGCTGGGAGTTGACCTAAACTTGTAACAGGTTTGAAAAATCTCAGTGCAGCTTTTTGGATAAAGGTTCCTGTCACTGAAAAAGGGGCTTTTAAACTGACTGGGAAGGAGGGATTACTGGGCATAAAATGAGGATGTTTTTGAGGCAGCACATTGTGTGTCCACATTTCTTCCAAGGGAGAGCTGTGGTTTATGATCTGTGTCACAGGATGTAAAGGCAATGGTGATTTGGTTAAAAAATAGTTATTAGTGATTGGTAGGACACCAGAAGGGTTTGGATGGGAAATCAGTCCCTCATGCTGTCAAGTTAATGAATTAGGCCTGGCCTTGGTTTCTCCTGCTCTCTCCCAATCCTAAAAATGCTGCTGCAAAGTGTCCTGGAGACACCTTGGCTCAGAGACAACAACAGCGAGGGATTTGTCCTGATAGCAGGGAGCTCCCAGGCCCTGCTCCCGTGTCTCCCTAAGCCCTGCTCTGCTCCTGGTCCCCGTGGATGTGCCCACAGCTCGTTGTTTTCCCCCGTTGTGCAGGCTGGCAGTGAACAACGCCACCATGATGGGGACAGTGCTCAAGATGACCGACCGCAGCCACCGGCAGAAGCTGCAGCTCAAGGCCCTGGACACGGTGCTCTTCGGGCCCCCTCTCTGTGAGTACCCAGGTCCCGCTCGCCAGCTGGGAAACAGCCCCGAGGCCAGCAAGGGTCTGTGCCTGCTCAGGCTGGACACCAGAGCCAGGCCTGGGCGAGCCAAACCGCCCAGTGCGGCCTCACCAGGGGAGCTCATCCCAGCACAGTTCCCCTGGAGCAGGAACGGGTTGTCTCTGGATTTCTGGGAGCATCCTGGGCTGGCATTCCCACTCCCAGAGGTGCAGACCCACCGTCCTGCTGGGATCTCATGTGTGCACAGGGTCAAACCTGCTGGCCTTCTGTGGTGCTGAGGGTCGGGGGTGAGGTGTTGTGGGGCAGCCATCCTGCCTGCTCCCAGGGCAGCTGCTGCCATGTCCTGGAGCTCTGGCACTGTGTCCTGGGCTTTCCTGGGGCCCCACTGTCACGTCCTGAGGCTCTGCTGGTGACTCTGGCTGTGAATTACCCACCTCTGGAGGAGGGAAGGAGCAGCAGGCTGGATGGGAAGGAGTTTAGGGTGGCAGATATGAGGGCCTGGGCTCCTTTGATGCCTTATCAGGATCTCATGATCTCTGATGCCTGTCTCCACGCTCCAGGTGCTCCGTTTGCATCCGTTCCTGTCTGCTCTCTATTAAAGGTGCTTTTGTCTCTCTCCCCCTCTGCCAGGGCTTTCTCCTGGGCTTTGGGTGTGAAGGGATAGAATCCTCTCTTTCCTGCTGCCCATGCTGGGGGATCAGCGTGGGAATTCCGGGGTCCCAGTGCTCGTGGCTGGGGCATGTCCAGCCTCTCCCACTCCAGCACCCCCAGGTCCTTCTCCCCAGGGCTGCTCTCCAGCCATTCCCACCCAATCCTGGGAAAACTGCACAGTGTGAGGCTTGGCAGAGCCATGGGAAGGCAATCACAAGCCTGGGTTGTACAATCAGCCATTTTTGCTCACAGTTATTGAAAAGCCTCTTTTTGTGCAGGCACAGTTTGGTTTTTATTGGTTGCCCCTGTTAAAAATGAAGCTTTCTGGTGAGTTGGTGGCCTGGCCAGGGCTGGTGGAGCCGTCCTGGGTGAGCTCCTCCAGCAGTGGCTCCAGCCCAGCGACTCCTGAGCTGGGGGCAGAATTCCTGCGGGGTTGTTGTGTGCTGTGTAAATGGCCAAGTGAATGGCTTGTCCTGGCTGGAGGTAATGGCTGTTCCCCACGCTGGAGCTGTGTGAATGGCTTGTCCTGGCTGGAGGTAATGGCTGTTCCCCACGCTGGAGCTGTGTGAATGGCTTGTCCTGGCTGGAGGTAATGGCTGTTCCCCACGCTGGAGCTGTTCCGTTCTGCCCTGCGGCTCCCTGGGCTCTGCAATCTGACCCTCCCCGGGTCACCGAGATCAAAGCGTGCAGGGAACCGCGGCGCTCGGGCTGCTCCGGAGCCAGGGCTGCTCACACACCTCTGATCTCTGTGCCTGGAAGCTTTTCAGGCCAGGCTGGATGGGGCTTGGAGCAGCCTGAGCTGGTGGAAGGTGTCCTGCCCGCAGCAGGAGGTGCAATGGGGTGAACTTTAAGGTCCCTCCCAACCCAAACCATTCCACGATTCTATGGTTGTATATACAGGCTGTGTGAGAAGAGGAAATACCCTTTAAATCTGCAGCTGAATGATTTATCCCTTTTCAGAAGGTAAAATGTGCTGGTTTCTGGTCATCTGATTGGCTTTGTCTCCAGTTACGGGGAGAGCTTGTTTATCTAAACCAATTCCTTCAGCAATGGATTGCAAAACACCTTTCACGAGCCACCAGCAATCAGCAGCTTTGGGAAGTGCTCGGTGACCTTTTAAGCTGCAGAGGCTGCTTTTACACCCTGGTAATGTGGTGGTCTCGGATATGCTCCTGCTCCAGCTCCTTTCCCATGGTCAGAGGAGGTGGCTCTGGGGGATAAAGCGGGCTCTGGAGGGGAGCTGGGCTCTGGGGGTCTCTGAGCTGCTGGCAGTGGGATGTGGTGCACAAATACAGAGTTTCAAGGGTTTGACTCCTCTCTTGAAGCTCTGTTCACCACAGGTATAAAAGCATTGAATCAAAGCAGCCTAGATTGGAGCCCCAGAGCTCCTGCAGGCTCCTAAATCCAGAGACACCCCGCTGTCCCTGGGGATCACAGCAGGTGGACACGGTGCTGTTCCTGCTGCTGGGTGAAGCTTTTCCCAGCCCAGGGCTCCAGGGCTGGATGTCTGGCTCGTGGCAGAGGTTCCAGCCAGTTTCCATGTGGATCTGCAGACTCCTGCCATCCCTCCGGGTCTGGTTCCTGCTGCCAGACTCCAGCCCTGCCGTTTTCTACAGCAAACAGGTCTGACCACTTCAGCTCTGTAATTAATCCAAGTGCGAGGGAGCACGGTACAATTATAATCTAAGCAAGGTGAGGTGACTCCTTCTTCTGTGTCTGTCTCTTTGGAGTCCTGTTCCTGTGGTTCAGGAATTTATCTGGCACAAAATAGCACAATTTCAGGTGAAACATGGAATCCCAGACTGGTTTGTGTTGGAAAGGACCTTAAAGCCCATCCAGTGCCACCCCTGCCATGGCAGGGTCACCTCCCACTGTCCCAGGCTGCTCCCAGCCCCAGTGTCCAGCCTGGCCTTGGGCACTGCCAGGGATCCAGGGGCAGCCACAGCTGCTCTGGGCACCCTGGGCCAGGGCCTGCCCACCCTCCCAGGGAACAATTCCTGCCCAAGATCCCACCCAGCCCTGCCCTCTGGCACTGGGAAGCCATTCCCTGTGTCCTGTCCCTCCAGCCCTTGTCCCCAGTCCCTCTGCAGCTCTCCCGGAGCCCCTTCAGGCCCTGGAAGGGGCTCTGAGCTCTCCCTGGAGCCTTCTCCTCTCCAGGTGAGCACCCCCTGCTCTCCCAGCCTGGCTCCAGAGCAGAGGGGCTCCAGTCCTGGAGCAGCTCCAGGGCCTCTCTGGACTCTCTTCTGGAGCTCCAGGCCCTTCTGCTGTTGGTGTCCCAGGGCTGGAGGCTCTGCAGGCGCAGCTTTGCTGCTTTTGAACTTGGAGAGAACTTTGTGTCATTTCAGCTCTTCCCCTGCTGCTCCTCCCGCCCTGGGCCAGAGACCGACGGCACTGTGGCTGTTCCACAGCGGAGCCTCTGATTGTTCCTGTCCAGTTTACTGGGATTTAAATCCCTCTGGGTTTGTCCCTGGCCTGCAGCGGGGCTGGCACAGCCTGTCCTGCACCCATGTGGCCTCAGCTGTTCCCAGCACCAGGCAGACCTGAGCACACGTTACACCTGCAAAGGCTGCAGGAAAAGCCACATACACCATGGCAAGCTGACTTCTCTCCCTTTCCTATTTCCTTTTTCTGGGAAAGGAGGGAGAACAGGCGCAGTTTTCTCACTGTTTGTTCCGCTCGACTGCAGGACTTGATGTCCTGTTGGGTTTGCAGCTCTGCTTGGGCTTTGTGTTTGAGAGAAGATGAAATGATTGAGCAAGGGGGGAGGGTTTGGAGCTGCAGGAGGGTTGATTTGAATTAGATACCAGAAAAAAGCATTTACAACAAAGGTGGGAAAATGGAGATACTCCCATGGCTGGAGCCCCTCTGCTCTGGACACAGGGAATGGCTTCCCAGTGCCAGAGGGCAGGGCTGGATGGGATCTTGGGCAGGAATTGTTCCCTGGGAGGGTGGGCAGGCCCTGGCCCAGGGTGCCCAGAGCAGCTGTGGCTGCCCCTGGATCCCTGGCAGTGCCCAAGGCCAGGCTGGACACTGGGGCTGGGAGCAGCCTGGGACAGTGGGAGGTGTCCTTGCCATGGCAGGGGTGGCACTGGATGGGCTTTAAGGTCCCTGCAACCCAAACCAGTCTGGGATTCCATGCTTCTGCATTTCCATCCAAGCTGCGTTTTCATACATCCACGTGCCTTTGGAAGAGCTGTGTCTTTTGGAAGGACGTGTCCCAGTGCTGCTGAGCTGGAGCCGAGCATGGCTGGCACCAGCAGCAGGAGAGGGCTCAGGGTGGGTGGGGCTGGCAGGGATTGCCCAGTGCAGCTCCTGGAGGTGCCCGAGCTCTGGCTGTGGGCAGGGCTGGCCCCAGCGGGGCAGGAGAACGAAGCTGTGGTGGCTGTGCGAGGGTGGAACACAAAGCACCCAAACTCCTCAGCCCCGCTGCTCCCCAGATGGGAGCTGAGAGGACTCAGACTGAGGGATCTGCAGCCACCTGCCAGGTTCTGCTCCCTCGGAAGAGGATGTTGTGATAATCCATCCGGGACGGGAAGCGGCGCCAGCGCTCACCTTGTTTAACTCTGAGTGTTGACTTTACACTGGGTGTTTCCAGGGAGTGATGGATCACATGTGCTGGGGAGATGGTGCTTGGGTGGCTCCTGGGCCTTTGGGGCAGGGTCCTGGCCCTCCCCCTCCTTAGGGAAAGCCCCTCCATCGTGGGCAGGGGAGCAGCATCACTGTCCCCACGTGTCCATCTGGCGTGGGGCTGCTGGCAGCCCTCGAGCCGGGTCATTCCGTGCTGTGCTCTGCCTTTCCAGTTCGGGTTTCCACCTCCCAGGTCCCCTCCCGTGTGCTCCCAGCTGTGCCAGTGAGACAGACGTGGTTTAGCTGTGATCAGAGAACGGCCTGGCTTGGGAGGGACCTTAAATCCTGTCTAAGCCACCCTGTTCCGCTATCCCAGGCTGCTCCAAGCCCTCTCCAACCTGCCTTGGGCACTGCCAGGGACCCAGGGGCAGCCACAGCTGCTCTGGGCACCCTGTGCCAGGGCCTCTCCCCTCAGTACAGGTATTTTTTCCGTGTATCTGGTGTGAATTGCCTGTTGTTTGGTTCACAACCAGGGGACACTGCTCACTGAGTCCCAGCTCTCAGGACTGAGCTGTTCTTTTATTTGTGGTTCTTTCAGCACACACTTGGTTGAGTTATAGGAAAAAAATTCTGCTTGACTCATCCTTTTGGGCTTTGTTTAGCACTCCAGCCCCCACTTAATTACCTTCATCTTCTCACATGCATCAACACCTTTTTTTGAATTAACTGTTGAAACAGGGAGTTTCCACACTGAGTTGTGATTCTGATGGAAGGTTTGGCAACTTGACAGTTGGACACTTGAGCTGCCCCAGCTCTGTGATCTCAGCAGTGTTTTTTCAAGTAATTATTTTGTTCTTAGTTACCTGTGCTGCCCTGTGAGATCACAGCCGCTCTGGAGGGGTTCCTGTGTGGAGTTTCCCCTTTACCACTTATTGCCAGGGAAATTGGAGCTGGGAGATTTGGAACTTCATCTTTTTTTTTTTTTTTCCTGTTGTGTCTCCACATTGAATAAATGTTGTCAAACTTGTGGTTTTCCCCTTAAATATCGACAGAGCTCAACTTTTTCCCGTGGTGAATCCTGTGCCACAATTCCTTGTAAGACTCCCCTGAGCTCTCCTGTCCCACCGCGGTGCAGGCAAAGCACTCTGGGGTTAATGGTGGTGATCCTGTGGATCCAGCAGTGTCTCTGCTCTCTTGCAGTGACCCGTCACAACCACCTCAAGGACTTCATGCTGGTGGTGTCCATCGTCATCGGGGTGGGTGGCTGCTGGTTCGCCTACATCCAGAACCGCTACTCCAAGGAGCACATGAAGAAGATGATGAAGGACCTGGAGGGTCTCCACAGGGCTGAGCAGTCTCTCCATGACCTACAGGAGAGGTAGGTTTCCACTGTCCATCCAGCTGGAGCACTCAGTTCTTCCTGCACGGTCTCTATTCCTTTGGATTTCTGGAAATACTTTATTTTAGCTGTCATGGTGCCTCACACCAGAGTCAGCCCCTTCCTGAGGGCCCTGGCAAAGCTGCCAGCAGCCTCTGGAGCTGGGATGGGGACCTGGCTCCTGCAGGGATCCATGGAGAGGCTGTGTGTGAAGATCTGTGTGTTCTCTCTCAGTCACAGAGCCAGGGAATGCTTTGGGTTCAAAGGGTGCTTAGAGCTCATGCAGTCCCACCTCCTGCCATGCAATCCAGCTGACATGGAATTTGTCATCCAAGGTTGTTTCACCTTGGCTTTTGATGGGGAAAAAGCATGTTGGAACAGTGGAGCAGAAGAGTTACACATCCCCTCTCGAATTCTTGCAGCTGTGTGGGGAAGCAATACCTGAATTTTGAAGAGTGTTGCTTGGAAAGTGAAAAAATACATCACTTTGAAAAATGATAAATAAGAATATCTGGGCTTTTGGCACATGGATCAAATCCTGTAGCCTTGGGAATGGGGTCTCTTCTCCCAGGAATTACTGCAATGGTTCCAGTAAAGCTCCTGATGGGAGAGCGTGCTCCCAGAGACCCTCAGGACATAGGGATCTTCTGGGACAGGGCAGAGCCTTCAGCCCTGGTGATGACAAACCCACGGGGTGCTCTGGCAATGGCATATCTTAAGGGCAGATTTAGCAAATAATAGAGCAGGATAGTCTGGAACGATTTTCTCTGAGGTTTCAGTGGAGTGTGGGAGGATAAACCTCAACTAGGCTGCCCTGTGAGCTGATGGCTGCATTCCCAGTGACCTCTCTGGACATGGAGTTCAATCCCAGGTGCCCGTCCTGGCCGCTCACAGGGGTGCAGTGAGTGCCCTGTGCAAGCACCAGGTCCCGGGGATGCCAGGCTGCCCTGGGGACCTGCGGGCAGCCAGGTTTTGGGGCTCTGTGCCATGTATCCCCAGGTCTGCAGCCCCATTTCTTGCCTGCGCGCTCGTTAGAGCCTTCAGGGACCCATCCTGCCCCTGAGTGCTGCTGGAAAGGCTCCTGTTCCCCCAGTGAGACGGCACCAGTTGGTGCCCGTGAGGACAGTGGGCACCTGAGGGAGCTCCCAGGGGATGGAGCCACACTGGGCACGTTCCCCTGGCACAAGGTCCACTCCCCTCTGCCGCCTCCAGTCCACAGCTGGCTCCACGCAGCCTCATGGGAGTTTTATGTTACAGCTTGGAAATGCTCCCAAAGAAAGTTTGATTTATTTTTTCTGCATCTGGGAGCAGACAGGAATCCCTTCTCTGTGTCCATCCCCTGGAGCAGCGGTGTCTGGGGCAGGAGGGCTCAGCTGGGCTCACCTCAGAGCTCCAAATGGGAACGTGCCTGTGGGGAGTGACCTTGGGCCCTGCTGCCGAGGGCAGAGCCACGTAAACAAGTGGATGTTCCTGGGAAGTTCAACTAATGCTCTAAAGCCCCTCAGGAAGAAACACAAAACCGCTTGTGCTCGGCACAGCCCTAAGCCGGAGCAGCTCAGGGAGGGCTCGTTCTCCACAGAGGGCACCGAGCAGGAGCTCAAGGACTGGGAGGTGAATGGGGCACCTTGGGAGGGCTCTTGAGGGGAAATATTCCTGCCCTTCCTCATCCTTGCCCAGCGGGGTTCAGCTGGGTCCGCAGCTGCCGTAGGAACAGCAGAACCTCCGGACAGCCCCAGTGCTCCTGGACCTGGGGAGAAGCTGTGCTGAAGTTCTGCTCAGAGACTTCTTTTCCAGAGCTTGAAGGACCCTGCTGTGCTGGCTGGGTGAAGCTCAGTGCTGAACAGACCTGGAAGGCACAGGATGCCTCTCCAGTGCCACTGCTGCTGGAATTTGCTGAGCAGCTCAGACACGCTCCTGAGCTGGGAATGTTCATACAAAACACCAGCTTTTATTCATCTTCAAAGCACCTCTGAGAACATCCTTCAGCAGTGACATTTTCCAGTCCATTAAGTGACTCATCAAGTCTTGGCACACCCTACTGATGCCTGAAAGGAGTGAGCAGGTCTGTTTTGGAGCTGTAGGGGTGGTTTGGAAGAGCTGATTGAATGGAAGCCCCTGGACCGTGAGCCCCCGGGTTGCCCAGAGCAGCTGTGACTGCCCCTGCATCCCTGGCAGTGCCCAAGGCCAGGCTGGACACTGGGGCTGGGAGCAGCCTGGGACAGTGGGAGATGTCCCTGCCATGGCAGGAGGGTCTCACCTGCTGGTTCCTGGTGCTGGGAGTGGTCTCCTCTGAGCTGGAGGAGCTGGTGACTCAGGCATTGCCCCGACCCAGGTGCAGCGCAGGCCTTGCTGGGAGTCTCAGTGCAGGCCAGCTCCTCGTGTAAGATCCCACAGATCCATGGAGATCCAGGCTTTCACTGTTGCCACCATTTCTCAGTTGTTGCCATGTATTCCAACTGATTTAATTCTGTCATGAGGAAAAATAGGAACATCCAGGCAAGATTAGGACAAGTCTGAATTTGCAGGATTTTGTGGAGGGAACATGGAGCCATCCTGTCTGGGTGGTCTGATGTGCTCTGGCAGCTCTTCCCCTGCTTTGTTTGATCAAAGTCTTCACTTTGGTGAAAACACCAAAAATTCAGCTTAATTTGAGGCTCATTAGAGGAAATCTTGATGTGCTTTGGAAAATTAAGAAAATGCATCCTGAGTATTTGATGAATGACTAGAGCTGAGACTGAGCAGTTGACAATTTCCTTTCTTCCCAGCCATGGTGAACTTTCTCCCTGGCATCCCCGTGGGCAGCCAGGAGTGGGGCTGGGCCGTGGTGGGCAGCCAGGAGTGGGGATGGGCCGTGGTAGGCAGCCAGGAGCGGGGCTGGGCTGGGCTGGACAGCCAGGAGTGGGGCTGGGCTGGGCAGCCAGGAGCGGGGCTGGGCCGTGGTGGACAGCCAGGAGCGGGGCTGGGCCGTGGTGGACAGCCAGGAGTGGGGCTGGGCTGTGATGGACAGCCAGGAGCGGGGCTGGGCTGGGATGGACAGCCAGGAGCAGGGCTGGGCCAGGGTGGGCAGCCAGGAGCAGGGCTGGGCTGGGATGGACAGCCAGGAGCGGGGCTGGGCCGTGGTGGACAGCCAGGAGCGGGGCTAGGCCGTGGTGGACAGCCAGGAGCGGGGCTGGGCAGTGGTGGACAGCCAGGAGTGGGGCTGGGCCGTGGTGGACAGCCAGGAGCGGGGCTGGGCAGTGGTGGCAGCCAGGAGCGGGGCTGGGCAGTGGTGGACAGCCAGGAGTGGGGCTGGGCTGGGATGGACAGCCAGGAGCGGGGCTGGGCAGTGGTGGCAGCCAGGAGCGGGGCTGGGCAGTGGTGGCAGCCCTGGTGCCCGGGGAGCCCGCCCGGCACTGGCTCTGGCTCCCTGTGCGTTGCAGGCTGCAGAAGGCGCAGGAGGAGCACCGCTCCGTGGAGGTGGAGAAGGTGCACCTGGAGAAGAAGCTGCAGGACGAGATCAGCATCGCCAAGCAGGAGGCGCACAGGCTGCGGGAGCTGCGCGAGGGCACCGAGAACGAGCTCAGCCGGCAGAAATACGCGGAGCAGGAGCTGGAGCAGGTAAGGGCTCACCTGGGGGGATGCACCTCCACAGAGACACAGCACCGAGGGCAGTGCTGCTTCATCCCTCTGGGAAATCACGGGAACACAGAAGGTCTGCTTTGGGAGGGACCTTAAAGCCCATCCAGTGCCACCCCTGCCATGGGCAGGGACACCTCCCACTGTCCCAGACTGCTCCCAGCCCCAGTGTCCAGCCTGGCCTTGGGCACTGCCAGGGATCCAGGGGCAGCCACAGCTGCTCTGCTCTCACCTGAGCAGGGCACAGGGGCACAACCCCAATCCCTTTCCTGCTGCCCATGCTGGGCAATCAGCCCAGGACTGGGGGGTTCTAGGTCCCAGCGCTCGTGGCCAGGGCCTGTGGAGCTTCTCCCCACCAACCCCCAGCTCCTTCTCCCCAGGGCTGCTCCCAATCCATTCTCCCCAGCCCGTGTTTGTGCTGGGATTGCCCCGAGCCGGGTGCAGGACCTTGCCCTTGGTCGTGCTGAACTCCATGAGGCTGGCACAGTCCCACCTCTCCAGGCTGTCCAGGTCCCTCTGGATGCTCCATCCCTTCCCTGCAGTGTGTGACCACAGCACCCAGCTCTTGTCAGTGGCAACGTGTGGAGGTGCCCTGGATCCCGGTGTCACTGTCACCAGCAAAGACCTTTCCCAGCGCCAGCCCCAGTCCTGGCTCCTGAGGGACACCACTCCTCCCTGCTCTCCACCACCCCTGAGTCCAGTGATGCTGCTGCTCTTCTGCCTTTGCTTTCCCACTCCCCATGTGGAGGAAAAGCCCCAAGTCTCTTTTCCCCAGTGTCCATTGCACATCCCAGTCGCTGTCGCTGGACAGGGCAGGTGCTGGCACCTTGTGAGGTCCCAGCAGGAGCAGAGGGGTTGGACTTGCCCTGGAGCTGCACCCTCTGGGATTTCTGACTCCCTCTCCAAGCCATACACTCTTTCTTCGTTTTTATTCATGTTTTAGGACAGATTTAGAATGAGTTCAGTTATGTTTCCCCTGTTTTCTCGTGGATCAGAGGGGTGTGTAAGGGTTGGGCTGGGATAGCCCTCTGAGACCATCAAGTCCAGCCGTCCCCAGCAGTACCAAGGCCACCACTGACCATGTCCCCAGTTGCCACATCCTGTTAAATCCCTCCAGGAATGTGACTCCAGCATTGCCCTGGGCAGCCTGTGCCAGGGCTGGACAACTCTTTCCATAAGGAAATTTTCCCAATGTCCAACCTTAACCTCCCCAAACCTACAAGAAGGTCCAAACCCACAATTCCAGTAGGTGCTTCCTGTCTCACCTGAGGGACCGTTCTCACCTGACTCTTAAGTTACAGATCAGTTTAATCTCAAACTGGGAGCCAGAACTGCATGAGCCAGGCAAGTTCCTTGGATACCCCAAGGCCATGGGTTTATCCTCCCAACTGTGTCCAGTCTTTGTTGCCGCCATGGAGGACAGGGAAAAAAAACGAGGCAGGAATCCAGAGTTTTCCCTGGCAAGGCAGGACCACGTGTCCTGGGGCAGTGCAGGGGTGCAAACAGCAAATTCCCTTCCTGCCTGGAGCAGCAGCAGCCCCGAGCCCCACGGTGCCTGTTCCCAGGAGTGCTCTTATCCAGCCTCCCTCCTGTGGCCACCCAGCCTCTCCACGAGGCTGCTGAGCTCCCTCCCAGGCCATGCCCTGGGGTGTCCCTCCTGGCACAGACAGACACTGGGGCTGTGTGCTGTGGGCACACAGGCCATGCCCTGGGGTGTCCCTCCTGGCACAGACAGACACTGGGGCTGTGTGCTGTGGGCACACAGGCCATGCCCTGGGGTGTCCCTCCTGGCACAGACAGACACTGGGGCTGTGTGCTGTGGGCACACAGGCCATGCCCTGGGGTGTCCCTCCTGGCACAGACAGACACTGGGGCTGTGTGCTTTGGGCCACCAGATGGGGCTGGGTGGCCTCAGGTGCCCCCTGCGCTCGCACCCGGCCGGCTCCCGGCTCAGGGGACGCCCAGCTCTCATCCCTTCCACTTCCCCCTGCATTCCCATCTGTAAGGAGCCCGGGAAGCCGGAGCTGCCGTGGCCTCTGTGGTTCCTCAGTCCGTCGGGAGGTGAGTACTGGAGTGTCCCACCTGACACCGTGTGTCTGTAACCCCAGCACCGTCCCAGCAGCTCGAGGACACTCGTGACATTAACCAGTCACCCCCTCTGACCCCACAACTCCTCCCAGTTCAACATGCTCCCTGCTCCCAGGGAATATTAACCAAGACTTCCTCCTGCACCAGTTGATTCTTGTCACTAAAGACACACTGGAGGGTTTGGATGGTCCTGCTGGAGCTGGGTGTATGGGATGGAGAAGTGTCCTACTCCCAGGATGTTCATCCATCCCTCTCCTCACTGGGTCACTCTCCCCAGACCACGATCCCAGTGGGGCCATGGGCNCCAGCTCTCCTGGAGCCCCTTCAGGCCCTGGCAGGGGCTCTGAGCTCTCCCTGGAGCTTCTCTTGTGCAGCTGAGCACCCCCAGCTCTCCCAGCCTGGCTCCAGAGCAGAGAGGCTCCAGCCCTGGAGCATTTCCATGGCCTCTGGACTCTGTCCAGCAGCTCCAGGTCCTTCTGCTGTTGGTGTCCCAGGGCTGGACCCAGCACCCTGGGGGATCTCACCAGGGCAAAGTATAACTTTTTTATAAATTTCCTTGTAAATTGTTGCTCTTAGTGATCTTAAAGATCTTCCCAGGAGAATGGAGACACACAAAGTAACTCCTGTTTGCACGGATTCCCTGCAGAACCACGAGGGTTTGGGTCATGGACACTCATTTTAGCCACTGGTCCCTGCCTGTTCCCCACCACTTCCCTTTCCCACTATTCCCTAAAACATTGTTCCTGTAAGTGTTACGAGCACTCCTCTACCCCAAACAACCAGTGACAGATTCCCTACCCACTCTTTGTCCGTATTCCCAAATCCCAGATGCTTGGGGGTGATGGTCAGAGTTCTGCTGAGGTGGGAGCAGCACCAGATGCTGCTGATGTCCAATGGGAAAAGCCAGGAAAAACCTGAGGTCTGTGACAGAATTTGGCACTCTGGGACTGATTTAGGCAATTCTACGCTGAACAACCCTAAATCACACATGAGTGGTAGAAGTGTTCGACCTCTTGTGTGTGGTGCCTGGGGGCTGCTCCTGGATGGATGGTCCTTCCTGGTAAAATACGGAATTTCAGAGTATCTGCCTGTACCCCGGGGCTCTTGGCTCCCTGAGACGTGCCCGAGTTAAAGAGCACATCCAGGGAAGAGCTCCAAGTGTGAGCAATCCTTCTCCATCCCGCTCCTCTCCTCCTCTCCTCCGCCCATCGCCCTGAGGGAAGGGCTGCGGCCGTGGGCTGGGCTGTGCAGGAGCAGGGAAAGCTCCGGGAGCTGCTCCGGGTGGGAGGCAGAGCTGTTGTGCAGGGTGAAACTGCACCCTCGGAGCTTTGGGGTGCTGCGGGGGCCCCGTCCCTGGGGTGTGTCCTGGGATTGTGCTTCCCATCCTTTCACTGCTCCGGGGTGGGACACGCTCCCTTCCTGCAGGGCCTGCCAGGCCCCAGGGCTGGGAGAGCCTCCCCACAGGGTGGGCACTGCAGGAGAGGAGTTAATTCTTGATGGTCTCCACCACTAAAGGCTTTTCTGTGAGGCTGGAGTGTCCTCAGCTGGCTTCTCACCCACTCCCTTCTAATCCTGTATCTCTGTGGGATGTCAGGGTGTGCAGGAGCCTGGGCTGGGGTGGAAGGAGAGACCCCAGGAATGGCTGATCCAGCCAGGCTGTTTCTTTTCCTGACCAGCAGCACATGTTTTGTGTCTAAATATTTTTCTCACTCGCTCCAGCGTGGAAGTCATCTCCTGACAAGCTCCCTGGGCTTGGCTCGGAGCTGTGGTGAGACAGGGATCGCCTGCACGGTCCTGTCAGGGATTCTGCCTCCGCAGGAGGATCTGTGGGATTTACAGACAGGCAGGAAGCTCTGCAGAGGTTTCTAGAGGCTGCAAAAAACCTCCTGGGCGTCCTCACTGCGAACCTAATTCCCTTTTAACAACCTCCTGCCATCAGCTCCAGAGGGTTTTCCTGTGGCTGGTGGCAGAGGAGCTGATGTGGAGGAGTCCAGAGGGAGCACAGCGTGGTGCTGGCTGGGAACTGCTGAGGAAGGAGCTCAGCTGTAGGATGGCAGGAATCATTCGTGGGCGGTTCTGGTGCTCGGAGCAGCAGCCGGGCGTGTGGGTGGCTCCTCTCCCACAGTCCCCAGGGTGCCACCGCTCCTCCACAGGACTTCTCCTGCTGCCAGGACTAAGATGAAGCTGCCTGGGAAGTTTTTCCTGTTTCCTGGCGTCTGGGGAGCAGGGCTGGCAGCAGAGGGGGGCCGAGCTGCGGGAGGGCTGTGTCCCCACGGTCACTCCACGGTGCCCCGGGCGTTCTCCCCAGGTGCGGATGGCGCTGAAGAACGCCGAGAAGGAGCTGGAGTCCCACTGCAGCTGGGCCGCCCCCGAGGCGCTGCAGAAGTGGCTGCAGCTGACCCACGAGGTGGAGGTGCAGTACTACAACATCAAGAAGCAGAACGCGGAGAAGCAGCTGCTGGTGGCCAAGGAAGGGGTGAGAGTTGGAGCGTCCCTGTGCTGGGTCCGTGGGCAAGGTTTGGGGTGTGAAGCCTGGAGAGTTTGGTTTCTCTGCATCTTCTTTGTTTCGTGGGATCCCAGAATGGTTTGGGTTGGGAGGGACCTTAAAGTTCATTTCATTCCTTGGGCAGGGACACCTCCCACTGTCCCAGGCTGCTCCCAGCCCCAGTGTCCAGCCTGGCCTTGGGCACTGCCAGGGATGCAGGGGCAGCCACAGCTGCTCTGGGCACCCTGGGCCAGGGCCTGCCCACCCTCCCAGGGAACAATTCCTGCCCAAGATCGCATCCAGCCCTGCCCTCCCTCAGCTCAAGGGCAGTTTCCCTTTTCATGCCTTAAATTTGCATCTTGTGAAAGTGCAGCCCAAGCAGGGTGTGAGCAGGGGCTGAGCACGAGGACGAGGATGAGGATGAGGATGAGGATGAGGATGATGCTCCTGAGCCGTGGGCTCTCAGGGCAGGCGGGTCCCAGCCTGGGCACTGTCAGAGCCTGAGCCCTGGGAATCAGGGACAGGGATGGCTGCCCTGGGTGCTGGGTGGGCAGAGGCTGTGCACCTCTCCAGCACAATCCTGCTGCACAGGCAGTGGAATCCCGAGCTCCGTGTGATGAACCATCGCTGCATTCCTAGTCTGGGATGCTGTGTGCCAGCCCCCAGGGATGAGCCCAGGGAGCTGCTGTGACACGTCCTCATCTCTGTGGCCACATGGAGCCAGCAGAGCTGGCAGGAGGGAAAACTGTCTGCCTTAATCTGCTTTTATTGGGAACATTTTAACATTCCAGCAGTTTTCCTTTGGCCGTGTCAGTTCTTGCATCCCCATCCTTGGCTTTCCCAAGTCCCAGGTTCATGCCACTGGAGCTGGGAATGGCAGAGCTGTGGGCAGAGACTTTCATTTTTGATACAGTGACACAAACCCAACCTCAAACCAGAAATCTTCCCCAGCCCAAGGTCCCTTGGGCATTCCTGGGCTGTGCTTGGTGGTCATTCATGGGAGAGACGAGCCAGTGTGTGAGAGCCCTTCACTGTGAGAGGTACCTGGTTCATGGAATCGTGGAATGGTTGGCTTGGAGAAACCCTCGGAGACCTTCAAGTCCACCTGTTCCCCCAGCAGTGCCAAGGCCACCACTGACCTGTGTCCCCAGGTGCCACATCCACAGGGCTGTGAAATCCCTCCAGGGATGGGGACTCCAACTCTGCCCTGAAAGTTCAGCCTTTTCAGTTCAATTCCTTCTGATTTTTGGGGAACTGGGAGAAGGGAGCATAAAATCCCCAACCTGCTACTTGCTGCTGGTGAATTCCTCACCCCAGTGCCAGGGAGAACAACATTCCTCAGTAACAACACCATTCCCACCAGTCCCACGTGCTCAGGCAGCTGCAGGGACTATTCCTGTCTCAGCCCATCCAGGATGTTCATGGCCTGGAGAAAACATCAGGTTGTCTTCTTCCCGTGACCTTTCTCTGTTGATATTCTAGGCTGAAAAGATCAAAAAGAAGAGAAACACCCTTTTTGGGACGTTCCATGTTGCTCACAGTTCCTCTCTGGACGATGTTGACCATAAAATCTTAACTGCAAAGTGAGTGCTCAACACCTCCCTTGTCCCTGCCTCCCTCCTCATCCCTCTCCTGTCCCAGGCAGGAGTGTCCTCACCTCCACAGGGCCTTTGGGGCTCCCTTTGCTCAACTTCTGTTGTCCTTCATGGCCTGGGGTTGGACTCCCTCCTCTTCATCAATAACCTTCTAATTCTACCTGTGAGAAACAAGGGATCACAGTTACATGGAGCAATTAAAAGTCCTGTCAAAATGAGGTTTCAGGAGGCTGCAGGATGCTTAAGGGATTGTCGTGGAATGGTTTGGGCTGGGAGGGAGCTTAAAGCCCATCCAGTGCTACCCCTGCCACGGACAGGGACACCTCCCACTGTCCCAGGCTGCTCCCAGCCCCAGTGTCCAGCCTGGCCTTGGGCACTGCCAGGGATCCAGGGGCAGCCACAGCTGCTCTGGGCACCCTGGGCCAGGGCCTGCCCACCCTCCCAGGGAACAATTCCTGCCCAAGATCCCGTCCAGCCCTGCCCTCTGGCACTGGGAAGCCATTCCCCCTTGTCATTATCCCTGGGTGCTTCAGCTGCTGCTGCATTTTTTAATTCCCGTATTCCTGGAATCGGAATGAGAGGTGTCTCAAATTGCAGGGTACACAGCTGCCCCCGGGGACTCTGTTCCAGGTGACTTAGGGGGTGTTTTCCCGTCACTGCCTGCACTGTCCCTGTCTGTCCCTGTCCCCAGACAAGCGCTGAGCGAGGTGACGGCGGCGCTGCGGGAGCGGCTGCACCGCTGGCAGCAGATCGAGCTCCTCTGCGGCTTCCAGATCGTCAACAACCCCGGCATCCACTCCCTGGCCTCGGCCCTCAACATCGACCCGGGCTGGATGGGCACCCCCCGGCCCAACCCCTCCCACTTCATCATGACTGACGACGTGGACGACCTGGACGAGGAGCTCGTGTCGCCCATGTCCATCCAATGTACGTGAGCCCTGGGAACGGGGGCTGCCTGGGGTGGGGGCTCCGGGGGCTCCCTGGGAACGGGGGCTCTGGAAGCTCCCTGGGAATGGGGGCTTTGGAGGCTCCCTGGGAACACGGGCTCTGGAAGCTCCCTGGGAATGGGGGCTCTGGAAGCTCCCTGGGAATGGGGGCTCTGGGGGCTCCTTGGGAATGGGGGCTCTGGGAGCTCCCTGGGAATGGGGGCTCTGGG
>VYXC01006695.1:119740-132275 GCA_013397175.1 Platysteira castanea | reverse complement strand
TGGTGAGGTGGGGACGGTGGGACAGGGATGGAGGGGTGGGATGGGCACGATGTGGGCGCTGCCGGAGCTCCGTCAGCCGGGCCGTGCCTCAGCGCTCCCCGTGTCTCGTTGCAGCTCCGGCCTTGCCCAGCTCAGTCCGGCAGCGCCTGGTGGAGCCGCAGCACGGCCACGGATCGCAGAGGTTGGTAGAGAGTCACGTGCCGGGGCAGCCCGAGCCGGGCCCCGCGGCCCCGTTCCGGGCGGGCCGAGTGTCCCTGCGCCGAATGCACAGCCTCACCTCCGGACAGTCCTTCAGCTGCGACCTGCCCGGCTCCAGCCCATCGCCTGCCTCCACCTCCTCCACCTCCTGCTCCTCATCCACCACCACTGCACCTGCTCCTGCTTGCCATGTCCACCCTATCTATTACCATCACACCACCTCTTATTTCCTCCAGATGGATTCCATCCCCGACCTGCCCCCTCCTGATGTCACCTCTGGAGTTCGCTGTCGCACTGGGAGCTTTGGGTATATTGCTGTTTCTTTTCTAGCTGCCTCCTGCCTGCCGTGCCTCAGAGCTGACGCTTGCTCGGGTGCTCTTTCTCCCACATTCCTCCTGCCCTTTTCTTTCGGGACTCTATTCCATGATTTATCCACGTTTGTTCCTTCCGCTGCTCTCCCGTGCCGCTGGAGCCTCTAAGGAGGATTCCATGGGCCATCCCCATGCCCACGAGCTCAGTGGGGGCATTCCCAAGGTGCTGTGCTGTTGATTCACTGTAGCTGAGCAAATGAGAATTCCCGGGTGCTCGGTATTCCCTGAACAAGGGGATGTGAGGAGGTAACACAGCCAACCACCAAACCTGACCCGATTTGAAGCCTGGACTTCCCTGGGGTCCCCACAAGTGAATTGCAAAGGGAACATGATGGGCGGGGACCACGAGGTGGCAGTGGGAGAAATTTGGGGTGGTTTTCAGAGGAGGGGCAGTTCAGGAATGTGTTTCAGAGTGACTGGTCTGGTAGGGATGAGGAATGGGGGTGACCTGGCTCAGGCATGTCTGAGGAGGGAGTTGGAGCTTCTGTTGTTGGCTTTAGTTTGGTCCCTTTCAGTTGGCTCTTTGGAGACCTGGCACATCCCTGGGACTGGTTATCCTCCATCCCTAAATCCCAGAGCTGTCCCAGTTCACCGTGCTGGCCATAGGGAGGAGCAGGAATCCTGCCTGGGTGCTCTGAGGGGCACTCCTGACAGCCCTGACAGGAATGTTGTGTGTCCCCAGCACAGGATCAGGTTCCTGGGGTGGCTTTCATCCGAGCAAGATCCCGGACGTTCTGGTTCCACGGGGTCCTGGATGCAGCCAGTCCCATGGTGCTGTGTCCCTGCGGGTGTGGGATCCCCTGGGATCAGGGCACTGGGATGTGTGCTGGTGGCCTCAGGTGTCCCAGGCACACGATGCCAGCAGTGGGGAGGCTGTGATGGAGCAGGAATCCTGTCCCTGCCAGCTGCTGCCTGTGGCCCCGGACAGGTCATTCCATCTCTGTTCCAGGCTTTCTCCATGGCAAAATTTAAAACAATCTCCTAATCCGCAGTGTTGGGGAGCAGACTGCTGGGAGAGGGCTGGAAGTCTCTGGGATAGGATAGGGGAAATGTCCTTCCCCCATCATTTCTGCAGGCAGGGAAACATTCCTGGTCACCACACCTTCACCCATCCCAGCACACTGTCCCATTGTCCCCTCACCTGGGGGTCCCTCTGCCCCAGGTGCTGAGATCTCTCCTGGCCTTGTTCCAGTCTCTGGTCTGGATGTTCCACCCCCTCCCTGCCCCGTGTGTCTCAAAGCTGAGCAGCCCCAGGCACTTTCTGGAATATCGAGGGGGAAATTCCTGCACCTGCTCCACAGTGGAGAATTAAAGAGCAGCATCTCGGTTAATTCAGAAATGGTTGTTTGGGGGTGATGAGAAGCAGCGTAATTAATTAACTCCTGCCAGTGGGAGCTCAATTTACTGTCCCAGTAGGACTGGTAAAAGCTGGGAATGCTGCTGGTCCCTGCTTCCATTGCCTCCCTGACCCTGTGGGAGGGAGGGCTTATCCTGGCCACCTGGGGCTCATGTCCTGTGTCCAGAACAGGTGTTTAAATGTGATTTATTTTCAGGCCCGTGACATATGGAATTCCTGCCCAGGGCAAAGCTTGAGTCCCTGCAGACCCCCTGAGAGTGGCAGAGGAAAATGGGATCTGGCGTGGGGGCCCCAGGGAGGGAAGGGGACGGTGCCAGAGGTTGTTAGGAGGGGATGAGCAGGGGCTCCCCTTGGTCAGAGCCCAGCTGGTCACCACTGGGTGACGGCAGGACTGTCCTGGCCCTGCTCCCGTGGCCGGTGATGCAGGAGAAGCGATGGGGTCAGAACCTCCCACCCAGGATTTGCTCCAGCTACAGCAGAGCAGGCGGCTGCCCCCAGCTCATCCATCCCTGCTCCCCCCAGGCAGCGGAAATGAGGAGCTGGGTGCCCCAAGATGCGGGTTGGTCGCTGTTAATTGTTTTATCCAACTGCATCAGCAGCAGATCCTGCTTTGATGCGTCCCCCAAAGCGCCGCTGCCGGGCCGATGGATTGCTGCTCCTCCTTGATACCCCGGTCCTGGAGGCCTTTCCATAGATCCCTGGAGCTCTGCAGCCTCCTGGGGAGGCTCGGAAAGGCCTTCCAGGGCGTCACTCCAAGGACCAGAGCAGACCCCCAGAGATTGCTGGCTCCCCTTGGTAGAAGGAATGTGCCACCCTGATTTGGGGGCTGCTGGAGCTCTTTAGCCTCTCCCACATCCAGCAGATGCCAAGGCTGGGGAGAGCTCACGGGGGAAACCATCTCCAAGGAGCTGCCCCCCGAGCGAGGCTGGGGATCGCTGTCTCCGGAATCCTGCTGGGGTTATCCCGGCAGGGAGCCGCTTCCCTCAACTCCTCACTCTTTGCTTCTCTTTTGCAATTGGCTTCAGAGGATCCGGCGCCAATAAGGTCAGAGCGGTTCCGGGCCGGAGGCGGCTGCGGGATCGGGGGGTCCCGGGGGGAGAGGGGCTGGAGGGGGCTGTGTGCGCACACAGGTTTCTGCTGCCAGTGCCTGCCTCGGGTGGGTGAAACTGATGGAGATGGGAGCACAGGACCAAATCCCCACTCCCAGGCCCTTCTCCAAGCAGGAAGGGAGGCGGCAGCCAAAGCACAGGGAAGGGAGAGAGTCAGGAATCCAGGGAAATGAGTAATTCACAGCTCTTGCAGGGTGGAAGGGAGGAAGCTGCTGTTGGGTTTACATTGAGGCAGAGCCAAGCTCAGCCCCAAAGCAAATTTGGGAATTTGCCTTAAGAAAAGCCTTGGTCCCTGGTGCCACGTGCACGGAGCCCGGCAGCCACGGGTGCTCCGAGGGCACGGAGGGATGAGGCAGCGAGGGCTCTGTGGCTGCTGGAGCACTCCAGGGCAGCTCCTGGGCCATGCCAGGCTGTACCCGAGCGGGAACCCCTGGGGAAATCCCTCATGGGCCGCAGGGCCGGGCAGAAATAAGTGTTTGTTCTCCATCCTCCTCCTGCTCCTCCTCCACTCCCAGGCTTTCCTTACTCCATGCTTTGCTCTCTGCTTCTTTTGTTTGCCATCCCCATCTCCTCACCCTCCCTCCCTCAGGGCTGGGGTGGATCCTGGTGGGGTGGGAGGAAGCGCAGGTGGCAGCGGATCCCTGCCTCAGGCAGGTGAGCACCTGCGGGGTCGGTCTGTGGAGGTGGTAGGAGTGCCTGGATCCATGGAAAAGAGCAGTGAGCACTGCTGGGATGGAGGAAGGCTCAGGCTCCCAGGTATTTCCCTGTCCAGTTGCTGCTCGGTGGTTTCCAGGAGGGCTGAGCCGTGGGGGGCTCCTGCTGCTCTGCAGAATCACTTCCTCTGATCCCTTCCTGGGATCCCATCGAGGCCAGCCGTGTCCCGGGACAGCTCTTCCTCTTGAAAGTGTGCTGCAACAGTTCAGGAGCATAATCCTCGTGGAAATCAGTGGGATATAGGCCAGGCCTTGGCGGAGCCTCATCTGGGATGTTGGCAGTATCCTGGGAATGCTCTTTCCTCCCTCTTGTCCTGGCGTGGACTCAGGAGCACCCACTCCTCTTGCTGTCTCTGACCCAGCCAGTGGGATCCCGGGAATCCTGCCCCCTCTGTCATGCACTTCCTTGTGGGAACCACCAGGAAAAGGATCATTTGGGGCTGAAGAAAATCCCAGTTGAAGTTCCCAGCCATTGGTGTTCAGGAATGCAGGAGGTCCCTGCGCCAGGCGTCCTGGTCTGTCGGGTGTCCCTTGGATTGTCCCTGGCATGGTGGGTGTGTCCTGTGTGCCAGGATGTCCCCATGGATTGTCCCTGGCGTGGTGGGTGTGTCCCATGTGCCGGGATGTCCCCATGGATGGTCCCTGGCGTGGTGGGTGTGTCCCCTGTGCCAGGATGTCCCCAGAGGCTGGCACAGCAGGGTGGGCACTGCTGCTGCTCTGCTGGGTGCTGGTGTCACCAGGGCTTCCCTGTGTCCTGCAGGAACATATTCCTGAGTTACAGCTGGAGAGATTGTGGATGAGGAGGGTTAGCTCAGACCGTTGGAATATTTGGGAATTGTGTGCTCTTGGGCATCAGCTCCTTCAGTCCCCCCGGCTGAGCCCCGAGGGATGAACGGGGGCTCCAGCGAGGTGGGACCCCTGCAGTGCCAGCATCCACTCCAGGGCAGAGGATCCCAGGGTCCAGCCACACCAGGAACGGGGACACGGACCCCCCAGCCCCCCGGATGGCCCCGGACCCTGTGCTGAGGGAGGGCGGTCCCAGCAGGTGACACAGTGGCCATGGTGTCACCGAGGCCCTGTCCCACCTCCCGCGGCGCAGGACCAGCTGTCCTGGGATCGGGTTCCCAGCGTCTGCTCTCTGGGAAGAAAATCCCCCTGGAGCAGAGCATGGCTCTGCATCTGCTGTCGTCATTTTCTCCACACGCTGCCAGCGCTGCAGGATCGCTGTGGGCCCTTCTGGATGGAAAGCTGCAGGACTTAGGGGAGAGGGAACGGCTGTCCAGAGCCCAGCAAGGAACGCTCGCCCTCTTCACACATCCTTGAAGTCTCCTCAGCTGAAAAAAAATCCATTTTTCCCTGTATTTGCGGCTCTCTTGCTGTTCTAAAGGATTTATTTCACCAACCCTCACCCGGATTCCTGTGGGATTGTGGCAGCCAGAAGGGTTGGGTTGGATTTCCTGGAAAAGAAGATTCTTTGGTGGAGCTGGGACATGGACTGTGAAGGGAGCGGGTGTTGCTGTGCCCCCATCCCCAGCCAGGGCACGCTGGGTCCCTCAGGGCTCCCCCACCTCCTCCATGACCTGAGTCCTGAGTAAGCACTGCATTCCTGCCGGGATACGATCCCGCCTGTCCCTGGTCCTGGCTCTGACCAGCGTCATTCCCATGCCAAGGTTCTGCCCCACAGCCTCGCTCCTTCTCCCAGCTCTGCTGGGACCCAGCGCCTGCCGCTCCCAGCACTGGGCTGGTGCCAACCCCTGCAGCCAAAGTCTGCTTTGTTTTCCCTGAAAGGGGGCACTTTCCAGGGATTTGTGGAGGAAATAAACCTCTGGAAGTGGAGCTTCAACCCTGGTGGCATCTCAGCAATGGCTCAGCACGTGCAGGTGGTGGCTTCTGCCACCTTCCCTGGGAGAGGAGTGTCCAGGCAGGAACTCCCAGCAGAAATTGGCCCTTTGCAGGTGTGGTAAGCCACGAGCCAGAAACATTCGGCAAGAGCAGGAGACTCCTGAACTCCCCCGAGGAGCTGGAGGTTGTGGTGGCAGTGACATTCCGTCTGCAGGCCCCGGCAGCACCCCGAGGTCTCCCAGCCCAGGGGTGTGGTGTGTCCGTGTTTTGGGAGGCGGCTCAGCCCCACCACGTTCCAGGGCTGCTGCTGTTCCCAAGGCCCCGCTGTCCCAGTTACCCCGTGACAGCCGTGGGCCACCAGCCCTGACGGTGACCTTCCGGCCTTGGGAGCTTGGTGGCTCCACACGTGTGACCCATGGCAGTTGTCTCCCTTGGAGGGGCTCCAGCTGCTCCCTCAGAATAGCCGGGGATTTCACACCATCCGGATTGTTCCGTTCTCCCGGCTGCTCTCCTGGGATTCGGCTCCGTGTGCGAGGACAAGGACAATGCCAGCAGTGCCCAGGGCTCTTTGCTGCTGGCGAAAAGAACTGAGGTGCTCTCCACAGCTGGGCTCCCACAGTAGATCCATGGCTGAATCCCAGCCATCCATGGGATGTCTTCTTCCGTGTATTCCTGTGGAGCTGCTGAACGAGGGCCTGACTTCATTCCAAGGGTTTTGTAGAAGAAATACACTTGTTCCAGTGCAAGGAGAGTGCTCTGGGCCTGTCGAAGCTCCCTGTGCTGGCACAGGCAGGACTCTGGTGTGTGCCATCACTTCTGTGGAGAGCAGTGAGGAGTGGCTTCCTCAGGGGCCAGGATCAGGACCAGCGCTGGGAAACAGGAGCAGCAGCAGGGACACGGGGATCCAGGGCAGCCCTGGCACATCTGCCACTGACAAGAGCTGGGTGCTGTGGTCACACACTGCAGGGAAGGGATGGGGCATCCAGAGGGACCTGGACAGCCTGGAGAGGTGGGACTGTGCCAGCCTCATGGGGTTCAGNTGCCTAAAGGGCCTCCAGGAGAGCTGGAGAGGGACTGGGGACAAGGCATGGAGGGACAGGACCCAGGGAATGGCTTCCCAGTGCCAGAGGGCAGGGCTGGATGGGATCTGGGGCAGGAATTGTTCCCTGGGAGGGTGGGCAGGCCCTGGCCCAGGGTGCCCAGAGCAGCTGTGGCTGCCCCTGGATCCCTGGCAGTGCCCAAGGCCAGGCTGGACACTGGGGCTGGGAGCAGCCTGGGACAGTGGGAGGTGTCCCTGCCATGGCAGGGGTGGGATGGGATGGTCCTCAAGGTACCTTCTCACCCAAGCCAGTCTGGGATTCCTGAGCATGTCCCCAGTTGTGCCTGGATGTCTCCTCAGGTGCCAGCTCTGTTGAGGTTTTCCCTTGCCTTGCCGGTCTCTTTAGCTGCCCCCAGGCTGATGTCGATGGTACCGTAGGAGATGGTCTGGGGGCTCCTCGTGCAGTGCCAGGCGGGTTCAGTGACCCATGCCCAGGGATCTGTGCCAGGAGCAGAGGTCAGGGGGCTCCGGGGCGAGGGACAGGTCGGCACCTCCCATCCCTTCTCACCTTTCGCTTCTGTTCCCCTCGCTCCTTTGCTCTCCATTTGCCTCCCATTCCGCACCACCCTCCCGTGCGTGGGGCAGGGCCGGGGCCCCTCACCCCCTCCCGCTGTCCGGGCAGCGTTGCCGTGGGATCAGGGGGAAGCACCGGAGCTCCTGGCCCGGCTGCCCGGGCGCGGTGGCACCTGCGCGGGGCCAGCACCCACCCGGCCGGGAGGAGCGAGCTGTGACTTGTCATTTCCCCGTCCTCCTGCCTCCCACTCTCCCGAGGGCTCCGGGAGCCCCTGTGGCCCCGTTGGCCGTCACCGGTAGGCACAGGCTGGGCACAAACCACGTGCAGCGGCGGGGCTGGGCATGGCTTCGTGTGGGAGCGCCCAGCCTCTAATTCCTCCCGCCGGGGTTAGAGGCTGGCACCGGCTGAGCCGGGAGAGGCGCGGGGGG
Organism: Platysteira castanea; assembly: GCA_013397175.1. NCBI lineage: Eukaryota > Metazoa > Chordata > Aves > Passeriformes > Platysteira > Platysteira castanea. The sequence continues at coordinate 124,644 of VYXC01006695.1, read as the reverse complement.
CGCGGGCGCACACGCGGATGTGGCGAGGGCTGAGGGACCCTCCGGGGAATCTGGGGGGACACCGGGGTTGGGGCGAGCTGGGAGCACTCTCGGGTCCCGCTGGGATCCACGGGGAGGAATGAGCCTCCATCCGGCTTCCCCGTCCCCGCTCCGAGGGCACACAGGGAGGGGCAGGGCCGGGGTGGGCAGGGGCTCGGTGCCAGCCCCCTCCCCGGGGTCACTGGGGGTCCCCTCGCCCCCTCAGCCGCCGCTTCCATCCGCGTGTGCGGGGCCGGGCCGGGCGGGGCCGGCACTGACGCCGCTCTCCCTCCGCCCTCTCACCGCAGAGATTTAACTCGCTGCGACTCCGACTCCTCCATCCCGCACCTGAGCGACCACCAGCGTATCCCCAGCTCGGCGCCCAAGCTGCTGGCTGCCCGGCCCACGCTGCTGACCAGGTCCATGGAGGAGGCTGCCCCCGGCCCCCCGGCCCCCGGCGCGCCCACCCCCAACGGCGGCAGCCGGCACGGGGAGCCCTCCGCCCTGGCGGCCTTGCAGGAGCGGCTGCCCGAGAGCCCCATGGTGATGAAGAAGATGATGATGGTGAACCACGGCATGGAGAAGTCCTCCAGCCTGGGGGAGATCAGCCACCCGACGGCCGGCAAGCCCAGCCACTCGGATTCGTCCCGGTCGCACAGCCCCAGCTCCACCGACCCCGACACCCCCTCCCCCATCTCTGACTGCCGGCCCAGCGGCGCCAGGAACACCCGCATCCCGCAGCTGGCCGCCAAGAAGAGCCCGGGGGACGAGGACAGCAGCCTGACGGGCGACGAGGTTGACCTCGGCCAGAGCAAGAAAAAGTTCCCCCTAAAGATCTTCAAGAAGCCCAAGAAGTAGGGGGAGGACACCCCCGGACGCGTCCCGCCGGGCCCGGGGCCGGCCGTGCACCGGGAACGCAGCGCGGCCCCGGCACCCTCCGCACCCCGAGTCACCCCCAGCGCCGGCACGGGAGGAGCTATTTAAACTTATTTATTTCCTGATCTCCGAGACGAAAAACCGCGACGCCGCCGGCTCCCCCGGGAGAAGAGCCGCCCCTGCCCTCCCCTCCGACCGCTGCGGTCCCGGCTTTGCTGTGCATGGCTTCCAGTTACTCCTGCTCTGCTCAGCCACGCGGCCTTTGGGTTTGGTTTCAATGTGGTTTTATTTTTTTATTTTGTTTTTTTTTTTTAATTGTTGTTGTTATTAATTTGTTTTCCTGCCTCCTCCAACTTTTGCACAGGCTGATGGAGGGTCGGGGCGGCGCCGGCCGCTCCGCGCTCCCGCCCGGGGTGACTCAGGTCGCAGCGGTTCTCCCTCATTTCTCCGAGTCACTTTTCCACCCCGGCCCCCACGGCTACGCCCCTGGGAGGGGGATCCCCTCCTGAGCAGCTCTCGCTACGCAGGAGCAGGGGAGGCCTCTGCCCTTGCCGGTACTTGTGTGCTCCCGGTCCCCACGTCCCGCCCGGGGGCCCGGGGGGACGGGGCTGTCCCCGCACTGCTCTGCCCCGTGCCTGGGGAAGGCTGGGACGCCGCGGGGGAGGAGCCCTCGCCTGTCCCCGGCTTTACTTCCCCCGTCCCCCGGACTCCTCCGAACCCGCCGTGCCCCGGGGACCCGGCTGAGGACCCTGGTGACAAGGGACAGTGAGGGAAGGGCCATCCCGAGGGCTGTTGGTGCAGAGCCAGGTCCAGCCACCACGTCCACACGAAGAGGAGGGGGCTCCCGGGAGCAGGGCCCGTCCCCTGTCCCCATGTCCCCTGTCCTGGCTGGGCAGGGACAGAGGGAGGGACCAGGACACAGCGGGGCTCTCCAGGGCAGGGGACAGGCTGTGCCTGGGTGCAGGACAGTGACTGTGACCGCCCGCTGTCCTGGCTCCATCCCCTGGAGCAGGCCGGGTGCTGGGGGCTCGGTGCCCTCCCCAGGGACACGGGAGGCTCACACAGGCAGTGCCCCCGTGCCCTGAGGCCACACGCTGGGGTGTCCCTGGCTGTGCCAGCCGTGCCCGGGTCTCAGTCCGTCCTGAGCCGCTCCCAGGGGCTCTCCCGTGCTCCCTCAGCACCTTGTGGGTCACGTCCTGCTGCCCACAGCCCCCGGCTCGGCGTGTCCCCAGCACAGCCCTGGCCTCTGAGGGGGTCCCCACTCAGGGCAGCAACTGGGGCTGGGTCCCCTCCCTCCGAGGGCTGAGCCTGTCCCTAGGGATGAGCCCTGCCCCATCCCCAGGGCTGAGCCTCGCTCCATCCCCTTGCTCCTCTCTCCCAGCTCCCTCCAGGAGCATCCCCCAGCACCGGGGCTCCCAGGGGAACCCCCAGGCCCCCTGCCACTCCACTCGAGGTGGCTCCTTGGCACCATGACCCCTCAGCCCAGGGTCCCTGTCCTCACCACCCCCTCCGTCCCCAGCCCCCAAACCACTGTCCCACACAGCCCCAGGGGTTGGGAAGGGGCCGCTCCTGCCGAGGCAGAGGAGGATGCACGATGGGGGGAGGAAGAGAGGCCAGGCCGGATGCCAAGAGCCCCCGGGGCCTTGCTTTATGCCAGAGTAATATATTTGTGTCTTGACAATTCAGGAAGGGCTACAAAGGTGTTTTTTGTTCTGTAGGTGGGAGTTAAACGATTTCACTCTTACTTTGGGATAAGTGAAAAATTCCTCTCAATGACTTAAGTGCCTGCATTTCCCTGGGGACGGGGGGACGCGCTCGGCCCTATGGCCGGGGCTGGTGCCTGGGCACCCCGACCCCCTGGGCACCCCGATCCCCTGGGCACCCCGACCCCCTGGGCACCCCGCTGTCACGGGCAGGGCCCCCCGGGAGCAGGGCCGGTGGGGTCGGGGCTGGAGCTGCTTGTGGTGGCAGAGACCTGTGGGTGTTTCTGGAGAAGGGGTTGGGGATCCACCAAACGGCAATTGTTGACACATCTGCCAACTCTTGATTTAAGGTTTTTTTTTTTTTTGTCATTTCATAAAACTTTTCAATCCAATAAAGCATGTAGTCTATTTTACGAGCCGCTGGCTGCTGCTCTCTTCTTCCAGCCCTTGCCAGGCTTCCAGCACAGTGGGATCAGGGCACTGGGGGCCTGCTGGGGATGTGCTCCCGGCCGGGTCGGTGGGGAGAGAGGGACACCCTGGCTCCCAGATCCCTGAGCCGTGAGCAGAGTCCTCTCCCATGGGAATTGGATCACAGCTCTACAGTGGGACCCAGCCCAGCCCATGGCCATGGCAAATGGAGCTTTCTTGGCAGCAGCTGGAGCTGGCCTCAAGCTGACCTGGGAGGCACCTCCTGTCATTGCCACTGCCATGGGGGCACTGCTGGCAGCCGGGACAGGGACACGCAGCCACCCCCAAACTGCTTCAAGAGATGTGACACCTCCATGGGCAGCGGGTCCTGCTCACAGAGTCCCCCAGAAACACCTCTGAGGTACATGACATTTCCAGGAAAAAGGATGAAACACACGCTGGGCTCGGTGGTTGGCATTTGCCGGGATGTGGGGTGGTGGTGGCACAAGGGGAGCCAGCAGCCATCCCCTGGGATGTGCTCCCGGCAGATCCCGGTGTTTGCAATGTGCTGACATCTCCATCTTCACACCCCTTGTCCCACCAATAAACCCTCTCGGAGGAGATCCTGCTCCCTGCAGCCCCAGCCTGGCCACACTGCTCTGCAAAAGCCCATTTTCCAGGGCAGAGATCAGCGCTGCCCGGCCTCTCCGGCACAGGCTTCGCGGTCCATTCAAACCCCACAGCCCCTGGGGCTGGCTCCTCGTTGGGCTGAGGACACCTGCTCGGGGTGGCACCGGGCTGTGGCACCGGGCTGTGGCACCGGCGTGTCCCTGCTCTGTCCCTGCTCTGCCCAGGGCGCTGGGAATCGCTCCGGCCCCAGCCCTCCTGCCAGGACAGGGATAAAGTCTCCATTTCCCTGTGGAACAGGAGCGACTGCGGGGCCCTGTGGGCCCAGAGGCTGCTCTGCAGCACCCCTGGGTGGGGGTGAAGCCTCGCAGGGCCTCAGGAATGGGTGAAATGGCTCCGTTCCCTGCCCAGGGAAGCTCGGGCTGGACCCCATGGAAGCTGTGCCGGGGCAGCACCGGGGTGTTCCTCCGCACCCTCGGCCTCACAAATGAAACCACTGCTCCACCTACTCCTGGTTTCACAGAAGGGTGAGTAAAACTCAAAGGAGAAGAAGTTAAGGGCAAACATCTGTGAGTGCAGCTCGGGCTCCAACCAGACCACAATGCCATTTGGGATTATTTTCCTTTTGTAGGCCCTTTTCCAATAAAACAGAGACACCATCCCAACTTTATTCCCATTTCCTGATCAGTCCCAAACACTCCCTGTGGCCCATCTTTGAGGGGAGGGCTCTCTGGGCTCTCTCTGAGCAGGACCAGGCTCACCTGGTGCCTTTGGCACCTTCCCAACCAACCCGGGGGCCGAGGAACCCACAGTGGCATTTTGGCTTGGAATCCAAACAGAACCAGTGCCCTCACCTGGGAAGGGACAGTGGCTCATCCACAAGCAATAAAAACCTGGATTTCCAGCCCCTTGGAGCCCTGGGATCTCTCTCTGAGCCTTTCAGGATCAGCCTCAGCCCAAGGGTAACTTGCACGTTGATGGTTATTGTTCTCCCACGGAGCAAACCCAGCATTTCCAGTGGGGTGCTGCACTGGGCTGCGCTCCCTGTTCCCCCCAAAGTGGGAGCAGCTCAGCACGACCCTGCGGGCAGGCGGGATCCGGGGCAGAGGCACCTCACAGGCTGCAAACCACAAACAGGAGATGTTCCCCAGCCAGTTTGGGCTCCCAAGTGCCACAGCTCCTGGTTCCCGAGACATTCAGAGCAGGATTGGAGAGGAACTGATGGTGTTTGGGGTTGGATTCTGCACAGGAACCTCAGCAGTGCTTGGTGCT
>VYXC01006695.1:102818-117288 GCA_013397175.1 Platysteira castanea | reverse complement strand
GAGGTGGAGGGGGAGCCTCCCCTTTCCTTGTACCCCACCCCAGCAGGCTGTCCCTGGTGATTGCCAGGCCGAATTCCCCTGCGGGAGGGGCTGGGAGGGTCATTCGGTGCTGAACTGGTCCGTACTGGTGCGGCACTGGTGTGAGGTGGGCTCTGTCCCCAGATGGGCGCCAGGAGCGGGTCATGTTTGACAAGATCACGTCGCGCATCCAGAAGCTCTGCTATGGCCTCAACGCCGACTTCGTGGATCCCGTGAGTCCCACTCTCCCATCTTCCTGCCCTGACCCCAGGTGGAAACCCGGGCAGGAATTCCCGGGGTGTCCTGTGCTGGATTAGAGGATCCCTGTGGGTCCCTTCCTGCTCGGGACGCTCTCTGATTCCACAAACTCGTGGCAAACGCATCCAGAATGTGTTTGTTCCAGTTGTTTGCTTCCCACATGCAGAGACTGTGGAGAGGAAAATCCCCTTTCCCTGTGGTACATCCCTTTCCCCTCAAACCTTGAGCCTGTGGTACTTAAAAAAAAGAGTTTTGTTGCTCCAGTTCCCATATTTTGGATTTGGTGGGTTGCTCCCAGTGTCAGTCTGCAAAGCCGGAGCAATGCCATATGGAAGTAGCTCTGGATCCCCTCCTGGTCAAACACCAGGACAGAATTCCCTCCCATTCCATCACCCCTGGTTGGTTTTCTCAGCTGTGCAGGATTTGGGATGGGCATTGCTCCCACTAATGGAAGCTTCTCCTCCCAAAGCCTGTGCCCAGGATGGCTCCCCCTTGGATCCACTGATGTCTGTGAGATGTTGATGCAGGTCTCAGACCCAGTCTGGCCATTTGGAGTCACCAGCTGAGGCTCTTTCCATCTCCCAAGTTCTCATGATCCATTCTGTCTGGAATTCCACCCATCACAGAGTTGCCATTGGTTCTGTACCCAAAAGTCTTCGGGATGGAGAGCAGGAGGAGGACACTGGTGACTTGGTGACCACAGCACGAATGTCCTGACTTGCCCCCAGTGACAGGGAGTTGGTGCTGAGGACAGAAGTGAAATTCCGAGTCCTCCTGCCTCCTTGTGCCCCTGAATTCTTATTTATTCTGCAGTTGTGTGTACCCTCTTTCCCTGGAGCTCACTTTCTCCTTTGGCACTTGGATCTGCTGGTGCCAGAAGCTTCCCAGGCCAACAGCAGCCCGCCCAAACTCTGTGCTAACATTCCCAGTGAGGCTGTAGATCTCATGAGCTGTGCAAAAGTGACAACAGTTCACAAAGGTTCAGCAGAGATTGGTGTGGCCAGGAAATTTCTGGCCTGGTCAGTCCTACTGCCTGGAAACCATCCTTACACAGAATCCCAGAAGGATTTGGGTTGGAAGGAGTTTTCAAGCCCATCCAGTGCCACCCCTGCCATGGCAGGGACACCTCCCACTGTCCCAGGCTGCTCCCAGCCCCAGTGTCCCCAATGGCCTTGGGCACTGCCAGGGATCCAGGGGCAGCCACAGCTGCTCTGGGCACCCTGGGCCAGGGCCTGCCCACCCTCCCAGGGAACAATTCCTGCCCAAGGTCCCATCCAGCCCTGCCCTCTGGCACTGGGAGCCATTCCCTGTGTCCTGTCCCTCCAGGCCTTGTCCCCAGTCCCTCTCCAGGTGGGCATTCCCAGCTCTCCCAGTTTGCTTTCCTCTCCCCGCACAGCAAGCGGTGCTGCGGGCACTGAGATCCGTCTGAACTGGGAGGACTGGGGGTCCCTGAGCTCGGGCATTTCCCTCTTGCAGGCACAGATCACCATGAAGGTGATTCAGGGGCTGTACAGCGGGGTCACCACGGTGGAGCTGGACACTCTGGCCGCAGAGACCGCGGCCACGCTGACCACCAAGCACCCCGACTACGCCATCCTGGCCGCCCGCATCGCCGTGTCCAACCTGCACAAGGAGACCAAGAAAGTCTTCAGTGGTGGGTGAACGTCTCCAGCTGCTGGGGGGAGAGGCAGAGTGGGAGGTTTGGAGCACAGAAATATGGAAATCTCCCAAGTGGGAGTTCCTGGGAACCCGGGCTGGCTGAAAGTGCCATGGAGATGAAACCCATGAGCAAGGGCAAATGGAATTGCCTGGTTTATGAACAGCAGCTGTAGAAATGGAACGGTGAAAAATGTGATGGATTGAGATCGGGTTGTACCCCCTCTCCTCCCCGTTTGTTGCTTTTTACACTGGGGTTTTGACAGAATTCATAAGAGAAGTGCACTGTTAGGGTTCGCAGTGCTGGGCAGCTGTGTGTTTGAGGGGCTGGAGGGGGCTCTGTCCAAGGACGGGCATTCCTGCCCCTTCCATCTCTGAATTCCAGGGCCGGGTGCTGCAGGTCCAGGCCTGGACGTGCCCTGTTCATGTCCCTTTCCCTTGCAGATGTGATGGAGGATCTCTACAACTACATCAACCCTCACAACGGGAAGCACTCCCCCATGATCTCCAAAGAAACTCTAGACATAGTTTTGGCCAACAAAGATGTAAGTAGTGGGGTTTTTTCTCTTCTGAACTATTGCACTGAATTTTGAAAACTTAAATAATTTGGTTTTCCTATTTTTTAAGCAAGCCATGTTTGTTTTAGGGTAAAAAGCCAACACAGAAACCAGTGCAGGGCATGAGCGGGGAGTGTAAGAGGGGATGGAGGAATTTTCTTCCCGTAAGGATGTTTTTGTAGTAGAATTTGTTTTCTTGGATATTCCCATTGCCACAATCAGCACAAGTAATTAATTTGAGAAAAAGTACCTTGTGCTGGAGCGAAGTGAGGGAGCACAGGAGGGAGAGAAGAGATTTGGGTTCAGGTTCCGAGTCATTCCAGGTCTGCGTTCCTACTGGGACGTTCTGTTTGTCCTTTTGTTCTGTGATTTGTTTCTCGTTGTCCAATTAGATTTCAGTAAATTCAGCCAAAAACTGAATGAAAAAAGGTTGTTGGAGCTGTGCCTTTGTTGTTTTGAGGGAAGTGCTGTTCCTGCTTCATTCCTGTGCTCTGTGCCCCTTGCACACCAGAGCTTTGGGGCCAGGAGTGCCAACAGGGATAACATTTTTACACCTTGTAAAGGTCAGTTTTGTTATTTCCTGCCAGCGCCTGAACTCTGCCATCATCTACGACAGAGACTTCTCCTACAACTACTTTGGCTTCAAGGTAAAGAGCACGTTGCTCCTGGGCCTGTTGGGAAGGATGGGAATGCTTGTGGAATCATCTGGACTGGGGCGAAGAGGGGCACAGGAGGAGGTGGGACATCAGTGGGGCTGTGCAGATGAGGGGGAGCTGCACAAAGCAGCTGCCCAGTGGCATAAATCGTGGAGTTTTCTTGCTGCTGGAATATTTTAACTGTTGGGCAGTCACAGCAGGTCACACTGGATGTTGTTGAATGCCTTCCTAAAGGAAATAATCTAATCCCTAACAAGCCAAAGAAGGGATTTTTGCTTTTCCCCTTGTTTAGTGGAGCAGTTCTCTCCGTGTGTCACCTCACACATTTATCCTCTCCCGTGCTGCTGGAGCCTCTCCCCACACCACCCCAGGGCTGCTCTGCTGCCCTCACACCCAGCTCGCCTGTGCTGCTTTGTTTTGGGTCTGGCTGGGGTTTAGGGCTCTCTGGAGGGATCCACTCACCTGTGCTGCTTTGTTTTGGGTCTGACTGGGGTTCAGGGCTCTCTGGAGGGATCCACTCACCTGTGCTGCTTTGTTTTGGGTCTGACTGGGGTTTAGGGCTCTCTGGAGGGATCCACTCACCTGTGCTGCTTTGTTTTGGGTCTGACTCGGGTTTAGGGCTCTCTGGAGGGCTCCACTATTCCGTAGCTCCAGGGACTCCTGAGAAGTTGTGTGGGTTCAGGAGCAGTGTGGAACCTCCTGCCCGTGCTCCACACACTATAATCCAAAGCAGTGTTGGAATCTTCCAGTGGACTTCTGTATTTTCAGTCATTAATCACCTAATTAAGCTAATAAAGAGAGGAGGAGCAGAGTGCAGGGGTGGTGAAGCCTGGGATGAGGGGTGTGGAGTTGTTTGAGTTTGGAGTTAACAGGGTTTTTTAAAAAATCGAAATCTGCCTGTCTGCTAAAATCCATCCTCTCTTTCAAAGACTCTCGAACGCTCCTACTTGCTGAAGATCAACTCCAAAGGTAAGAGCTGTTCCTAGTGCTGAGCACTTCTTAAGAAATTTGAGTGAATTTAAATTAAATTAAAGCTAAGTTTGGGTACTGTGCTGTCAGTGATGCAGGCCCTTGGCTTGGAAATCCTGGGACACCAGAAGGGTCAGAGATTAATTATAGTATCATACAGCTGAAACATGATTGGATTCTGGACTGGATATTTGGTTGGATTTAACTGTTCATACAGGTGGGGTTTTTCTCTCCTCCATGAGAGCAGTTGAGCATTGGAGCAGGTTGTTCCTTGCGTTTTTCAAAGCCTGATGGGAGAAAGTCCTGAATGAACAGGCCTGGTGCTCTTTGAGCAGGAGTTGGGCTGGAGAACTCAAGTTCCTTCCAGCCCGAATCACTCTGTGATTCCATGAAAACTCTGGCTCTCAGGTGTCCCACTGCGCAGCGTTTGGAGCTTCCTGCCGTGACCTGTGTGTCTGTCTGTGGCTGTCACACGGGGACTTCTGTCTCCCTGGCTCTCTGGGTTTAGTTGGCGGGTGAGTGGCTGGAAATGCCCCAGCCACATGCCCTGGCATCCCAAAATCCCTGTGCTGATCCCCAGAGTGGGCAGCAGGAAAAGGGGAATTCTGCCCCGCTCAGGTGAGAGCCCACCTGCAGAGCTGCCCCAGCCCTGGGGCCCAGCACAGGGAGGCCGTGGAGCTGCTGGAGAGAGGCCAGAGGAGGCACCAGGATGAGCAGAGGGATGGAGCAGCTCTGCTGGGAGCAAAGGCTGCCAGAGCTGGGATTGTTCAGCCTGGAGAGGAGAAGCTCTGGGCTGAGCTCGGGGTGGCCTCTCAGGGCCTGAAGGAGCCCCAGGAACCATGGAGAGAGACAATTGCCAAGGGCTGCAGGGACAGGACAAGAGGGAATGGCTTTAAGCTGAAGGAAGGCAGGGCTGGGTGGGATCTTGGGCAGGAATTGTTCCCTGGGAGGGTGGGCAGGCCCTGGCCCAGGGTGCCCAAAGCAGCTGTGGCTGCCCCTGGATCCCTGGCAGTGCCCAAGGCCATTGGGGACACTGGGGCTGGGAGCAGCCCGGGACAGTGGGAGGTGTCCCTGCCATGGCAGGGGTGGCACTGGGTGGGCTGTGAGGTCCCTCCCAGCCCAACCCACGGAACTCCCCGGTTCTGTTGCGCTGCAGTTGCTGAGCGTCCCCAGCACATGCTGATGAGGGTGTCTGTGGGCATCCACAAGGCCGACATCGACGCCGCCATCGAGACCTACAACCTGCTCTCGGAGCGCTGGTTCACCCACGCCTCGCCCACGCTCTTCAACGCGGGCACCAACCGCCCCCAGCTCTCCAGGTGCTCTCCCTCTCCTCAGTGTGTTCCGGGGCACAGGGGGAGGCTTAGGGATCACATCTGCTCACACGAGATGCTTGCACAGCCTCTGGAATGCGCAGCTGAGTTTCTGTGCGTGTTCTATGAAGTTTTGAGCAGCTGCTGTCAGGTTTTAGCTGTCTTTGGGGAAAAATACCCATGTTTCTGTAAACTCTAGAGATAACAGAAACCTTTGCATGGCTATATTGTATTGGAAAGTTCCTGATGTGCATGGTCTGCTGCAGGTTACCAAAGGAGTCCTGGTAGTTCTTTTCTAAAAGCAGCAAGCATAACTGATAAGTTTTTCATATCATATGTGTCAGGGAAAGGATTATATTTTATAAAGGTTTCTATCAGTATATTGGGAAAAGTTCTTCCCCCAGAGGCTGCTGGGCACTGCCCAGGCTCCCCAGGGAATGGGCACGGCCCCGAGGCTGCCAGAGCTCCAGGAGCATTTGGGCAGCGCTGCCAGGGATGCCCAGGGTGGGGCTGTGCACAGCCAGAAACTGGACTCTGAGCCTTGGGGGTCCCTTCCAACTCAGGGTATTCCACAATTCTCTGATGAAAAATGTTTGATAGCAGAGGTATCAGCAGTATGAGTATTGCTCGTGCTGTTGCCTGAAGCTGTCCTTTATTCCACACCTGTAGGGTTGCTTTGTGGAGCACATTAAAGGTCCCGTGTCTGGTATTTGCAGCCTGGTGAAACACTTGTGATTTTTCCTTCCCATCTTTGTCCACTGACACCATTTGTTTCCTTCAGCTGCTTCCTGCTGTGCATGAAGGACGACAGCATCGAGGGCATCTACGACACCCTGAAGCAGTGTGCCCTCATCTCCAAGTCTGCTGGGGGCATCGGCCTTGCCGTGAGCTGCATCCGTGCCACGGGCAGCTACATTGCCGGGGTGAGTGTCGGGCACAGGGCCCCTCCTGCTGCTCCCTGATGCCTTCCCTCTGCCTGCCAAACCAGTGCTGCTGCTCGCTCAGTTCACACAGCGCTGAGCCTCCCTCAGCAGTCCCCTGGCCTAAGGCAGGGAGGTTGGTTTTCCTCGGTGTTTTGGCTTCCTGATAGAAATCCTTCCAAAAAGAGGATCTTATTCCGCTGTTTGGTCAGACGATTCCAATGTTTGTGTATTAGCAGCCTAGGACTATGCCCAGAGCCTTGTGCACTAGCCCTTTGCCTTTCTGTGTCTCTAACTGCCCCAGACCGTCTGTGGATGTGTGTTTGGGGTTTCTTGTCACAGTGTGTGTAGACCCTGCAAGCCTTTAGGTGACATCAAGTAGGGGAAAGACGTTAGGAGGGACATTTTATTAACTCTGGGGCACGTAGATGATACATACATTTTTGTCAGAAAAACTGTGGGGAGGGGACTGGAGATAATTGGCGGTGATCAGTGTAAGAGCTCTGCAGAGCAAGGAAAGAGCCACAGGAAATGCAGGCCAGCCCCTGCAGGGAGTTGCTTTTCAGTGCTGATGGTTGCCCTGTGCCTCTGCAGACAAACGGGAATTCCAACGGGCTCGTTCCCATGCTGAGGGTCTACAACAACACCGCCCGTTACGTGGATCAAGGTGGAAACAAGGTACCTCTAACCAGGGTCCAGCAGGGAACCTCGGGTGGTGGGAGAGCTTCCACACTGGGAAGGGGTTTCCCATGAACATCAGGAAGCTGAGGGAGTGGTTGTGAGTGACACATAATCAAAAAAGGGCATTTTTCCCCTTGTGTTGGTATCTGGTGTTGCCCTGGTGTTGCCCCCCAGTTCCCAGCTAGTCTGGGGTGTTGTGTGTGCTCAGAGCAGGGCAGGAGGTTTCTTTCTAAGGACAATTCTGATCTGGGTTGTGTTCCATGTCCCAGAGACCTGGGGCTTTTGCCATCTACCTGGAGCCGTGGCACCTGGACATCTTTGAGTTCCTGGACTTGAAGAAGAACACTGGGAAAGAAGAGCAGCGAGCCAGGGACCTGTTCTTTGCCCTCTGGATCCCTGATCTCTTCATGAAGCGAGTGGAAACCAACCAGGTGAGAACTTGGCTGGCACAGAAAAGGTCTGGTAGTGGAGGAGCAGGTGAGCAGCCACGGAAGGACCTCAGGAAGGGCTGCAGAGCTGCTTTGCTCCGTGTTCCTTCCAGGACCTTCCTGGAAGAGCTGCTGCACACACACTGCAAACACAGTTGTTTGGGAACTTGGCTGTTCAGGTAGAGAATGCAGCTGGACAGCTCCAGAGGGATACTTTGCTTCTGGGCTCAATCTTACAGCCCATGACATGTTCTTGGACTGTTTTGCTGTTTTGACTCTGGGGTTTCTTTAAAGCATCAACATTTTCTCTGTAAATTGTTCTTCCTATGCCTGCTTGTATTTCACAGAATCCCAGACTGGTTTGGTTTGGGAGGGACCTTAAAACTCATCCAGTCTCACTCCCTGCCATGGGCAGGGACACCTTCCACTTGCCCAGGCTGCTCCAAGCTCCATCCAGCGTGGCCTTGGGCACTTCTGGGGACGGGGCAGCCACAGCTTTAATTAACAGAGTGCCTAAAGATTTCATCTGAATATTTTTCTTCCTTACAGGACTGGTCCTTAATGTGCCCAAATGAGTGTCCTGGCCTGGATGATGTCTGGGGAGAGGAATTTGAGAAGCTCTATGAGAGGTAGGAAGAGTGAGCAGACCTGTAAGTGGTGCCGTCCTCTCCCAGAGCTGCCCATGTCCCGCGGGGTCCGGGGCTGTGGCACAGGTTTGGTGGGGGAGCTCAGAAGTGGCCACTGGGCTCTGTCAGATTGGTAAAAATGTGAGGATGGGGCTGTGTCCTTCACACTGTGACCTGCCAGGGTGGAGCTGTGTGTGAGGGACATTTCAGCCTGTTAGAGGGACACCCTGGAGCGATCCCTGCTCAGAGCACTCCATGGCTCTGTGTGGAATTGCTGTGTGGATGCTGTAGTGACAGATTTGTTTCCCTTAAACAAGGACGGTGCTGCTGCCCTGCTCTGAGGGCTCCCCGTGCTGGTTCAGAGCCCAGCAGTGAGGAGGGCGTTGGCTGCCCCAGGCCCTGAGGGGTTAGAAGGACTCCTTCCCTGGTTTGGGGGCTCTGGGGCTGACAGCGTGTGTTGCAGCTACGAGCGGCAGGGCCGCGTGCGCAGGGTGGTGAAGGCCCAGCAGCTCTGGTACGCCATCATCGAGTCCCAGACCGAGACTGGCACCCCCTACATGCTCTACAAGGACTCCTGCAACAGGAAGAGCAACCAGCAGAACCTGGGCACCATCAAGTGCAGCAACCTGTGCACCGAGATCGTGGAATACACCAGCAAGGAGGAGGTGGGTGCAGAAGGGGAGCTCGGGGCGCTGGGGGAAGCTGGGAGTGTCCTGTGCAGCTCTCTGGGATATGTCTGGCTGTTGCTTGGGGACGGGAACAGGCAGCTGAGAAAGTTCTGACCTGAGTACTCACAGCTCCTCTACTGACTGTGGGTTCCCTTCCCACTCCTGTGGAGGATTTGGGATGACACAAGACACCCTTCAGAGGGAAAGTGACAAGGAACAAGACAGGCTTGAAAGTTCCTTCCAACCCAGACCCTTCTGGGATTCTGTGTAAGGATGATTTCCAGGCAGTAGAACTGGCCAGGGCGGGATTTTTCTAGTCACGCCAATTTCTACTGAACTTTCCTGAACTGCTGTTGCCTTTTGCACAACTTCTGAGGTGCCAGAGGATCAAGGGGTGCACTTTCCCAGGCTGGCAGGTTCCCTGGTGGGTTGTTTCGTGCAGTTTGGACAGGGAGCTGCTCTGGAGCTGAGCTGTGTGTTCTTGGCCCGGGGCGTTGCTCCATCTCCGATGGTTCCCGGTCTCTGCCCGCAGGTGGCCGTGTGTAACCTGGCCTCCATCGCCCTGAACATGTACGTGACCCCCGAGCACACCTACGACTTCAAGAAGCTGGCTGAGGTCACCAAGGTCATCGTCCGAAACCTCAACAAAATCATTGATATCAACTACTACCCTGTGCCAGAGGTGAGTGCTGGGCTGGGGCAGCGCTGAATCCTGCCCAGAGCAATCCCAGAGCAGTGTGGGGCACAAGGAGTCACAGGGGAACTCCACAGACCTGCTGGGAGCTCCATGGACCACCTGTTCCCAGGTGGGACCTATCAGTGCCTGCCTGAGCTTCAGCCAGAGCAGTTCCAGAGTGAAGCAGTTCTAGGAGAAGCCTCCCACTCTGGTTCTGCCATTGGAATTTTTTCATGAGTGAGGATTTCCATAAAGCACAGACCAGCCCTAGGAACAGAGTGGGAAGTGGAACAGAGAGAAGGATCCTGGAAAGATCCTGAGAAGGTGTAACTCATTTTGGTTGGTTTCACAACTCCCTGACAGGAGATGGGGGTCAGGCTCTGCTCCCAGCGAACAGGGACAGAACAAGAGGAAATGGCCTCGACCTGGGGAGGTTTAAGTTGAACAATAGGAAAAATTTCTTAATGGAAAGGGCTGTCCAGCGCTGGCACAGACTGCCCAGGGCAGTGTGAAGTCCTCATCCCTGAGGGGGATTTAATATCCATATGGATGTGGCACTTGGGGACATGGTCAGCGGTGGCCTTGGCACTGCTGGGCAACAGTTGGACTTGGTGGGCTCGGAGGGATTTTCCTGCCTCAGTGATTCTGTGATTCTGCTCTGTTAAATTTGTCTTTGTTTATCAGAACATGCTGAGTGTTCACTTCTAACTCCTGGCTGGGTTAAACACTGACAATCTGTGCTAAGTTCTAACGAGCTCAGTCTGGGCCTCAGCAACCAGCGCGCAGCGGGGCCCCGGGCAGGATGGAAGGTGTG
Source organism: Platysteira castanea (assembly GCA_013397175.1). Classification (NCBI taxonomy): domain Eukaryota; kingdom Metazoa; phylum Chordata; class Aves; order Passeriformes; genus Platysteira; species Platysteira castanea. The sequence continues at coordinate 107,048 of VYXC01006695.1, read as the reverse complement.
TTGGTGCAGAGCTCAGGGCACGTTGCAGCAGCAGGTTTCGCTCCCAGAGGCCGGTCCCAGCCTGGCTGCGCTGGAGGTGACTCTGTCCGTGTGTCCTGGCAGGCCGAGCGCTCCAACCGCCGGCACCGCCCCATCGGCATCGGCGTGCAGGGCCTGGCCGACGCCTTCATCCTCATGAGGTTCCCCTTCGAGAGCGCCGAGGCCCAGCGCCTCAACCAGCACATCTTCGAGACCATTTACTACGGCGCCCTGGAGGCCAGCTGCGAGCTGGCCCGGGAGCAGGGCCCCTACGACACCTACCAGGGCTCTCCGGTCAGCAAGGGGGTGAGTGCCTGGGACTGGGGCAGGGAAAAGCTCTGGAAGGCTGATCGTGTGCCTGGACTGGTGCAGGGACTCGCAGGGACCTGGCTGATGGCGTGTGGGATCTGAGTCAGCAGTGTCCTGGAGCCAGGAGGGACATCCCTGTCCTGGGGGCACCAGGGCCAGCATCGCTGGCCAGAGGGAGGGGATTGTCCACTCTGCTCTGGGCTGGGGCAGCCTCACCTCCAGTGCTGGGGACAGTTCTGGGTGTCTCAATATAAGAAGGATCCAAGGGAGTGTCCAGCAGAGGGGCACAAGGATGGGGAAGGGTCTGGAGGGGCCCCACGAGGTCACTTGGTCAGTTCAGCCTGGAGGAGCCTGAGGTCAGAGCTGCCCGGGGCTGCAGCTCCTCCCGAGGGGCAGCGCAGGGACAGCTCCGAGCTCTGCTCTGGGACAGGGACAGCAGCCAGGGAGCGGCTGGAGCTGGGCCAGGGCAGGCTCAGGCTGGAGAGCAGGGCAAGGTTCTTCCCCCAGAGGCTGCTGGGCACTGCCCAGGCTCCCCAGGGAATGGGCACGGCCCCGAGGCTGCCAGAGCTCCAGGGGCGTTTGGGCAGCGCTGCCAGGGATGCCCAGGGTGGGGTTGTTGGGGGTCTGGGCAGGGCCAGGACTGGGACTGGGGGATCCTGGGGGTCCCTTCCAGCTCAGGATATTCTGTGATTCTCTGATTTGAAAAGCAAGACTGAGCCTGTGCTGGCTGTGCCCTGGAGCAGTCACAAGATCGAGTGTTTGTCAGGTCATACAGGAGCTTCACTGAGATCTAGTTGGAGAGAAGAGTTAGTAGGAATACCAGGTCCGTTTCCAATGGGATTTATAAAAGCTGGAGGAAAGAGTGCCCGCTCTAATCTGGACCAAACTGTGTTCCTCAGATCCTCCAGTATGACATGTGGAACGTCACCCCCTCTGACCTTTGGGACTGGAAGGCTTTGAAGGAGAAGATTGCCAAGTGAGTAACCCTGCATGGTTTGCAGTTGATGTCAGATAAAACCCAGACTGGGTTGGGTGGGAAGGACCTCAAAGCCCATCCAGTGCCACCCCTGTCATGGCCAGGGACACCTCCCACTGTCCCAGGGTGCTCCAAACCCCATCCAGCCTGGCCTTGGTTATGAATTTGGTCTGTTCTGTCTGCTGAGAACTAGAGGCAGGGTCCAAGTGTGAAAACAGCCCCATGTGTTCCCCCCACCCCAGCAGATCTTTCCTCAGAGCTGTTTTTTGGGTGGCTTGCTTTCATTTTTGTCCTTCCAAGGCAGAGGAGCCCACCCTCACTGCTCTGCTTTAGCTGAGCTCTAATTCCATCTCAGATGCATCAGCAGGAGGATTTGTGTTCCCATTAAACAAAGATCGTGAGGAGTGAGCCATGAGCTGGGCTTGGGGGCTCTTCCCTGCTGCCAGGGAAAAGCTGAGCCTTGAACATCCTGAACACAGGAATCACTGAAATGTGAAGTGCCTGTCATGGACTAATTCCATCTGTTTGGCTCTAATTTTTAAATGTGGTAAATCTGTGCTGTGCGTGGAGAGGTTTCAGCCTCTCCATGGGCTGCTGGTGCAGTTCTGCCTCGGGGCTGTGGGTTGTGCAGTGCCTGGCAGATTGCCTGCCCTGCAGCCCATCCCATGACCCAGTCATTTGGGAAAGCCTCTGATGGGAGGTGAGAATAGCAAAGCCCCTAATTCTGCTTCCACGTCACCCACAGTGCCAGTGCAGTGGTGCTTCCCTTTCCCTGTGAGCGATGTGAGGCTTTGCAGGTTATCCCAGGTTTCCCAGCCCGTGCTGTTCCTGGCTCTGTCCTGTCTCCCTTGGCTGCAGCTCCCTACCTTTGCCTGTTGTCCCCAGGTACGGTGTCAGGAACAGCCTCCTCATTTCCCCCATGCCAACGGCTTCCACTGCCCAGATCCTGGGCAACAACGAGTCCATCGAGCCCTACACCAGCAACATCTACACCCGCAGGGTCCTCTCGGGGGAGTTCCAGGTGAGCTCTGGGGAGGAGCTTTGCTGTTCCCCTGGTTTTTTATGACTGAGGAAGATGAGGGGAGGCCTCACACTGGGGGCTCNCTTTCCCTGTGAGCGATGTGAGGCTTTGCAGGTTATCCCAGGTTTCCCAGCCCGTGCTGTTCCTGGCTCTGTCCTGTCTCCCTTGGCTGCAGCTCCCTACCTTTGCCTGTTGTCCCCAGGTACGGTGTCAGGAACAGCCTCCTCATTTCCCCCATGCCAACGGCTTCCACTGCCCAGATCCTGGGCAACAACGAGTCCATCGAGCCCTACACCAGCAACATCTACACCCGCAGGGTCCTCTCGGGGGAGTTCCAGGTGAGCTCTGGGGAGGAGCTTTGCTGTTCCCCTGGTTTTTTATGACTGAGGAAGATGAGGGGAGGCCTCACACTGGGGGCTCGGTTCAGCTGGGTGCTTGTGCCCAAGCACCAAGGGGACCTGGAGCACTGGGTGCTGCAGGAGCCCAGCTTCGTGTGTTCCACAGTCACCGTGGAATAGGTGAAAATATAAACAAGTGCTGCTTTTGTCTGGGATAAACCTTTGTGCAGGGACACCTTCCACTAGACCAGGTTGCTCTAAGCCCTGTCCAGCCTGGCCTGGAACACTTCCAGGGGTGAGAGTCTGTCAGGGTTGTGCAGAGTCTTGTTCAACCATTTAAAAACCTTTGGCTTCTGCCCCTCCCAGGTTGTGAATCCCCACTTGCTGAAGGATCTCACGGAGAGGGGCCTGTGGAACGAGGAGATGAAGAACCAGATCATCGCCCACAACGGCTCCATCCAGGTACCGGGGAGCAGGGCAGAGATTCCTGCCTGGCAGGTCCTGCTCATTCTGGATTCTCACTTCTCAGAAAGATGATGAAGGGGTGATTTCATAGCAGGGAGTATCATGGAATCTGCTGAGCTGGAAGGGACCCCCAGGATCATCCAGTCCCACCCCTGGCCCTGCCCAGACCCCCAACAACCCCACCCTGGGCATCCCTGGCAGTGCTGCCCAAACGCCCCTGGAGCTCTGGCAGCCTCGGGGCCGTGCCCATTCCCTGGGGAGCCTGGGCAGTGCCCAGCAGCCTCTGGGGGAAGAACCTTGCCCTGCTCTCCAGGCTATCCACACGTAGCTGCTGAGGGGGAGCTGAGGGTGTTTGTGTGTGTGCTTGGTGCACACAGGGTGTCCAGAGGAGGCCACCAGGCTATCAGAGGAATGGAGCACCTCTCCTACAAGGAAAGGCTGAGAGAATTTTAATTGTTTAGCCTGGAGAAGAGAAGGCTCCAGGGTGAACGAACTGTGACTTTCCAGGACCTAAAGGAGCCAACANCCCTTCTGGGATTCTGTGTTTGGATTCAGGATTAGAGCTCAGCTGTGCAGGCCTTAGCTCCAGTCAGGACTGCTGGAGCCCCAGCAATCACTGAAGAATTCCATGTTATAAAAAGGGATATTTGGGCAGTCAGTGCTTCCCACACTGGGAAACTCCTCCTGTTCCTTCCAGAACATCCCTGAGATTCCTGACGACCTGAAGCAGCTCTACAAGACCGTGTGGGAGATCTCCCAAAAAACCATCCTGAAGATGGCTGCGGACAGAGGGGCCTTCATCGACCAGAGCCAGTCCCTGAACATCCACATCGCCGAGCCCAACTATGGGAAGCTCACCAGCATGCACTTCTACGGCTGGAAGCAGGCACGGCCGGGGGCTGCTCCCCACAAACGGGGATTAACTGGGGCTGGGGGCTGCTTCCCACAAACGGGGCATTAGCTGGGACTGGGGGGTGTTCCCCCCAAACGGGGCATTAGCTGGGACTGGGGGTTGTTCCCCACAAACGGGGCATTAGCTGGGGCTGGGAGGTTGTTCCCCACAAACGGGGCATTAGCTGGGACTGGGGGTTGTTCCCCACAAA
>VYXC01006695.1:51106-68246 GCA_013397175.1 Platysteira castanea | reverse complement strand
TCAATCAAAATATTCTGAACCGACACAGGAGGAGAATTTTTTTCCTTATTTTTTAGTCTACCAGTGTTTAAGAGGGACAGCTGAGAGCCACCCATGGGCACAGGATGTGTCAGAATGCCTTCGGTGCCAGGCAGGAGGAATTGTTGTTTATCCAGAGGTTTCCCTGCTCAGATTAATTTTTTTTTTTTTTTCAAATTGAGAAAATTTATTCAATGAAATCTTATTGGATTAAATCTTTTTAAAAACCCTAAACAGAGAGAAAATTCAGACGGCGCCTTTCAGAAGTGAAGGGTTTGCTTTGGATTTCGCGGGACACCGAAGTCACCGAAGGAAACTCTTTTTGCCCTGAGCAGCCCCGAGAATTCCCCAGCGCCGCTCGGAATCAGCAAACCCGCCTGTCCCGGCGCTGGGAGAGGATGTGCTGCGAGCCGGGGAACGCAGCTGACCGGGGAGCTCTGAAGTTGCAGCCCTTTGTGTTTATACTTTTGAAATATCTCCATTGTGATGCAAATGCTGATTTTTCAATCCGAAGGAAAAAAAAAAAAAAAAAAGAAGGAAAAAAAGAAAGAAATATCTCTTTCTCCTTGTGCAAACTGTTGTAGGAAGTGAGCTTCGCTCCAAATGTTCCCAGTGAAGGGCGGGATTTCTTTCCCTCCTTGTTTTCTGTCAAACACTGGAAACGGCCGGTATCAAATGAGCTGCTTTTCTATTTACCCGAGCCTTGACACTTCCAGCCCCCGTCCTTCGGGCACAAACGCCTGAATTTAAAAAAAATATCTTTAACTCGTTGTCGGGAACATTTGAGGGGAGCGTTTGTGGGCAGAGGGCGTAAGGAAACTTCAGCGCTCGGTCCTTTTATTCGCCTTTTAAAACCGAAATCCCCTCTCCGAGCTTCATCAAAGGCTTCCTCATTAGTGGATATCCATGGAAATTATATCTCGAGAGGAGGAATAACTGAATGAAATGCATAAATTCAGGGCTGGTATTCCAGGCTTTCATTGAGGTGGGGGGTTTTATGTTTATTGTCCGAATTCGGCGGGGTCTTCAACGAGAGCCCCCCAAATTCGTGAAGAGTTTCGGGCAGGGCAGGCGTGGTGGCGCCTGACAATTTTGATGCCTTTCATGTGGATCGGGTTAAAAGTGTTTTTACTGTATCCCTCTGGATGTAGTTCTGAAGAAACATTTCTCCTGCCAAAATACACACACAGGCTGGGATTAAAAGGGCTGAAACCTACCACCAAGTTCTTACCGCCCTCCCACCATCATTAGACTAAATCCGCCGTCATTCCAGATTCATTTTTCCCTTATTCATCTGTCCAACTAATTCCTGCTGCATTCACCGGGCTTACATCTTAATCTTTTCTGTTACATAGAGAATACATAATGAAAAGCTGCATTTTCTGGGTACATGCACACATTTGGAGCGGATGAACCATATGTGAAGTGACATACAATGCTGAATGGGGGCTGAATGGTGTCCAGTGCTAAAAACAGTGCAAGTCCAGGAACAAAAAGCAGGAGAACAAGAGCCCTGTGCTGGGCTTGCCTCGCTCGAACACCAGGGGATTCGCCGCTAAAACATGGGTATAATTTCACTGTTTTCACTCACACAAGCTGTGGGAAAGGAGTCACCATCTGATGTTTGATTGTGCTGGATATGTTTTTGGCAGTAGCCTTGTAGCCCGCATTGAAGGAAGAAAAAGGGGGGAAAAAGAAAGGAGCTGCATTTGCCGGGTTGGATTTGGCGTCTGGCGGGAGGCAGGGCTGGAGGAGCCACCTGAGAGCGCGGCCGCGGCCCCGCGCCGCTGCCCTTTCCCCCTTTCCCGTGGCTCTGCCTCACCTCGGGGGGATTCTCGCCCTCCTCGCAGTCCCTGAGTGGGGGGGACACGAGCGGGAGGTGGCCTCGGCTTTCGTCCCTTGTCCCCGACATCTGCGGGAGGAGCGGGGGCAGTCCCGGGCTGTGCTCGGGTGGGAGCAGCTCCTCACCGCCCTCGGGCACCGCTGGCATCGCCCCGAGCCAGCCCTTTGTCCAACAGCCGGGCTGGAGCTGGCATTTGGAGCCACAGGTGTTTGCCCTGAGGGCTGGAGATCCGGGACAGCCGCGGGGTCGGGATGGGCACGGGAAGGGAAGGGAAGGTTTGGGAAGGGAAGGTTTGGGAAGGGAAGGTTTGGGAAGGGAAGGTTTGGGAAGGGAAGGTTTGGGAAGGGAAGGTTTGGGAAGGGAAGGGAAGGTTTGGGAAGGGAAGGGAAGGTTTGGGAAGGGAAGGGAAGGGAAGGGAAGGGAAGGGAAGGGAGCGGGTGCTGCAGCTGCCACCGCCCTCGGCAGCTCCGCAGCCCTTCAGGGGGCTTAAGCCCGGGCTTAGAGAGAGGGGGGCATCTGCTTAAATCCTCTCGACTTCAGACGGGCTTAGCTGAGCGCTCCCAAGTTGGGGATGCACTTAAAGGCTCTGCCTAACGAGGAGAGAGCCCAGCAGCTGTTCGGCTGCTGGCCTGAGCCGGGATCTGAGGCGGCTTCTCCCCTCCCCGAGTTAACAACAGCCCCCGCTTCTGACCTTTCTTTCCTTTCGGTGGGGTCAGGGAGAATAAGGCCACCCGGGGCAGGATTCCCGGAGCGTCCCGGGATTCTCTGACGGGCTCAGCTCCAGCTTTGCTTTGGGACAGTGGCATTCCCGGCCCCTGCAGCCGTCAGCCCTCAGGGGAAGCCCCGGCCCTCCCGAAGGGAATTTGGCTCCCATCTTCGTCTCTGTTAAAGATGCCATCGTTTGAGAACCCCAGAATCCCAGAATTCCAGGGTGATTTGGGCTGGAAGGGACCTTAAAGCTCATCCAGCTCCAACCCCGCGCCGTGGACAGGGACACCTTCCACTCTCCCAGGTGTCCCGGAGCAAGAAAACCGGGATGGTTCCCAAGAAGCTGCCAGAACAGAAACATCACCGCATTCTCCGGGGTGACTTGTGGAGGGCTTGGACCTCTCCTGCCCGGAGCAGCGCACCCCAAAGGGCCCAGAACCGGCCCCAGCCGATGTGGGAAGGGGGAGAGCTGCAGGTGGGGCGGGGGAAGCGGCGCTGCCGAGGGGCAGCGGGAGGAGGAGAAGCAGCAGGAGAAGCGGATCCGGCCGCGGAGCAGTCGGGCTTTTCCCGGAGCTCCTTTGTGCGTGCTGGGATTTCTCCAGCAGGTGGAGATCTCAAAGCAGGGTTGTGCGCCCGAGGAAACGCTTCCCCAAACAAAGCCCGAACGGGCAAATCCTGGCAATGAAAAGTTTAAAGAAAGTGTTTGGGAGGAAAACGCCCGGGGAAGGCGTCACCCTTCCAGCTGCTACCTGAGCTCCCCTTCCCGGCGAGTGATCCATACCTTTGCTGGTGGAGGGATACATCGTGTGGAGGAATTAATGTTCTTTTCTCCCGGTTTTTTCCCCCCTTCCATAGGGTGTAGTGGGCTAATGGAAGCATATAATTACCGTGTTAGTATTAGGGAGCAATATAGGCGCAATAAATTAAGGCTGCTTTGCAATTAGAACGATGAACACAGCTGTGGAGACAAATGGCATATGTGCTAATTAAATAATTTGTCACTTGACTGTTAAGCAAACAATACCGGCTCTTTCCACCACAGACTCCGGCCCTGGCTGCGGATGGGCCATTAACGGCCCGGGGGGAACAGATTGCGCTGCCCAAGGTGGAGTGGGGCAGAAACCAACCCCGCGTCGGGAATTATCCCGGGTCTTCGTCTCGGAGAGAGCAGAGATCCCAGAATCCCGCGATCACAGCAGGGTCAGGGTTAGGAGGGACCTCTGGAGATCACCCAGTCCAAGCCCCTGCCCAGGCAGGGTCACCTGGAGCAGGTGACACAGGAACGTGCCCAGCGGGGTTTGGGATGTCTCCAGAGAGGGAGACTCCAGGCCCTCCCTGGGCAGCTGTTCCAGGGCTCTGCCCCTCCATGGAAGGAAGTTCCTCCTCAGGCTGGGCTGGAATTGTTGTGTTTCAGTTCCTGGCCATTGCTCCTTGTCCTGTCACTGGCACCAGTGAGCAGAGCCTGGCACCATCCTCTGACAGCCCTGAGAGATCTCCATGGATTGATGGATCCCCTCTCAGCCTTCCCTTCTCCAGACTGACCAGGCCCAGCTCCCACAGCCTCACCTCCTCAGAGATGCTCCAGACCCCAAATCATCTCTGTGGCCTTCACTGGACCCTCTCCAGTAGCTCCTGGTCCTCCCTGAACTGTGGAGCCCAGAACTGAACAGGACACTCCAGATGAGCCTTCCTGGGGCCGAGCAGAGGGGCAGGATCCCCTCCCTGACCTGCTGGGAATGCTCTTCCCAATGCTCCCCATGATCCCAGGGGCTCTCCTGGCCCCAGGACACATTGTCATCCGCCACGAATCCCAGATCCTGGAAATAACCCTCTTAATGCACACACATAGGATACAATAATGTAAACAATAATTTAATAAATAAACATTAAAATACAAGTTGAAAAAATTGAGTCAATAAATACTTGATGACCAAGGCGACAAAACAAACAAACAAACCAAAAAAGCCCCCGGGAGTTCAGTATCGGCACCTTCCTCCTTTCAAGCAGAAGTTCTTCTGCTCTGGAGATACTGAGCTCTGCAGCTGGGTCTTGTTTTAATGATTTACTGTAAAAACACCAGGTTGGGTCCAGGTCCATCAGAAAAAGGGACCCAAAATCAAGATTGAGAGAGAAAACAAAGAGGACACCAAGGTACCAGGAGAGCCAAAGACAGAAACCCATTCATATTTAAAGACCTTTACAGGACAAAAATGATACAGAATTATTAGAGAATTACAATAATTACATAGAGAATGATTCTACAACAAACCATTGGTACCTTCTGGCACGTGAAAGGATTTTGTTCTGGTAGAAGGTTCAACCTTAAGAGTTTCAGGCATAAAAGCCCTCAAGTTCGTTAAGTTTCTCCTGCGTGCTTCATTAATTTGTTTGTTCCTGAGTTGATGGCAAGAGCTGGGCAAACCCTTGGGATGCCTTTTAAATAATAATAAAAAAAAATGTTGGGGCCGTTGGGGAGTCTGTGCAGGGCTGGGGTTGGGCTGGGTGGTCCTCGGGGTCCCTCCAGCCCAGCACATCCCGAGGTTCTCTGATCCCGTGGTTCCTTGATTCGGGAATGGCGTGAGCTGTGCTGCTGCTGCCTCCTGCAGGGAACGAAATGGGGGAAAAACAGAGCAAAAGAGAACCCCCACCTGCAGGGTATCTTAGTGCTCATCCTGTGGCACAACCCCACAGCTGTGTCACCAAGGGAGAGCACAAGGAAAAGATGGGAATCGGTGGCACTTCCCAGATCCACCCGGGTGGGTAATCGGCCCCTCTGCTGTAGGCATGGCTGGGTCCCTGGGAGAACGGGACAGGATTTGATCCTCCCAGAGCCCCCTGGGCAGCCCTGGAGCCCCTGGCATCAGCCAGGGCCTGGGAGCTGCAGTTTGGAGCCCCTGGGGACAGTTTTGGGGAGCCAGGGCTGTGACAGCAGCAGGAGCAGCAGCACAGGCTGGGCTGAGGTGCCAGCTCGGGCTCCAGCTTTCGTGATGGGCAGCTCCGGGGCTCTGCAGGTCGCTCCAAACAGGGCAGAGTTTTCCCTGGGCCAATGTTGACACTTTCTGCATCACTGCCCACAGCTGGTCACCTTTCAGTGGCATTAATTATCAGTTACATTCCTGTCTCTGATCACCAACCGTGGCCGTGCAACTCCACCCCCTCGGCCTCCTGCAGCCACCTCAGGCAGGTGGGGAAATCACCTGGAACTGTTCGATAAATGCCTGGGTCATTTAATGAGCAGCTGGGACTGGATGGGCTGGGAGGGCTTTTCCAGCCTCAGGGATCCCGGGATTCCGTGTGTGCAGGGCTGTGGGAAGCCCCAGGTACATCCTGTGGAGATATTCGTGGGCTGAAGTCCCCCAGGTGGGACAGCGGACTAAAAGTGGAAACATTTCACAGAACCCCAGGATCCCTGAGGCTGGAAAAGCCCTCCCAGCCCAGCCAGGCCCAGCTGTGCCCCATGCCCACCTTGTCCCCAGCCCAGAGCACTCAGTGCCGCCTCCAGGCACTCCTGGCACACCTCCAGGGATGGGCACTCCAGACCTCCCTGGGCATCCCCTGCCAAGACCTGAGCTCCCTTGCCAGCAGGAAATTGCTCCTGGTGTCCAAGCCCAGCCTCCCCTGGCCCAGCCTGAGGCCGTTCCCTCTCCTCCTGTCCCTGTTCCCTGGCAGCAGAGCCCGACCCCCCCTGAGCCCCCTCCTGTCAGGGACTTGTGCAGAGCCACCAGGGCCCCCCTGAGCCTCCTTTTCTCCAGGCTGAGCCCCTTCCCCCGCTCCCTCAGCCTCTTCTCTTCTCTTCTCACGAGGGGCCGATTCCAGCAGAAACTGAGCAATTCAATCGGAACGAGCAGAAACCACCACCCATTTACGGCCGCATCCGCTGCGCTGCAGCTCCCCCGGGTCAGGCGGGGAGGGAAATCCCGGCTGTGGGGGCATCTGTGGCAAAATTCCTGCTGCCCGGCACAAAACCATTTCCCCCGCTGTTCCCGCTGGGAATCCCTCGGCCTATTCAGAGCGGGGCTGGGGAAAACAAGAGCCCCGCGACCATCTGGGGACAGCGGCCGGGGCCGCGCCGCAGCCGCGCGGGAGCAGAAGGAGCGAGGGGCCGGGCCCGGAGCGCGCAGGGGGAACGGCGCCCTCAGAAAGACATTTTCTGATGATTATTTTGGGAAACCTTCTGGTAATCCCCAGTCAATCTGCATGCTAATAGAGGTCATTTACCGCAGCGGAGTACTGGGGGAAGCTTTGCATAATAACGACGTGAGTTTGATTTGATACTAAAACTTTTCAACTGTTCCATCAAAGGCAGAGCTGAGTTTCTGGGGGTGGAAAAAAAATGGCATTGAATGCAGGAGTGAATCTGGACACAGTTAAAGGGAGCTCTTTTTGATCAATTAGACCTCTCTGTGATGTCATCTTTATTACTTATTCTAATGAGATGGGTGTTGTAAAAAGGATTGGGGAGTGAAATCCATTGATAATCTCCTTAGCACCGGGGATAATATCCGAGGTTTCTCCCCCACATCGAGAGCTCTAAGCTGCTCTAATATACTTTAAGACTTCTCAGTATCTCCCTATTCTTGAGGAAGATGATTTTTTCTCTCTCCGATGGGTGTGGGTTTGCTCCCTCTCTGAATCATTCGCTGAGGGATTTCCAGCTGCACTTGTTTTTATTCAGCGCTGGTTTTTGTGCACAAAAGGCCCGGTTTAACCCCAGCTCAGCGCTGTCTGCTGCTGGCCCTGCCGAGGCTGCTGCACCAGGAGCCAGTGCAGCTGCAAACTTCCTGCTCCAGCCCCAGAGCTTCGCTAAAGTCATTTAAGTACCTCGGCAAATATGGGGAATCTTCCGCACGTTTCGAGGGAGAATGGGAGTGCCGGTGGAGTATTTGCACAGCACTTGGTTTCAAACGAGTGTTCAGGGACACAATCGGGGTGTGCTGGACGCCACTCGGGCCTCCAGCCAGTTTAAGAGATGCACAATGAAGTGATAAAATCACTAAAGGGAGAAAATTCATGGCACTTGAATCGGGATCTTAACTCTTTGTGCTGCCATCAGACCTTCCGGGGCGTCACCAGGAGACACAAACCCGGCGAGCTTCCCAAACCCTCTGGAAAACGCCGAGGAAAAGAGCAGGGGGTTGCATGGAATAAAGGGAAATCACTGCCCAAACTGCCGGGGTGCAGTTACGGTCACTGGGTGTGTTTGAGAGAGAAAGGGGCGAAGAGATTTAAAAAGAAAAAGAGGGAAAGAGAGAGAGAGGGGAAGAAAGAAAAACTAAGAGAATAAAACTCGGAAAAAAGAAGACCAAGAGAAGGAAAGAATGAAAGAAGGAAGGAAAGAAGAAGAGAAGGGAAGAGAGAGAAAAAAGAAATAGAGCAGAAAAGAAAGGAAAAAGAAGGTGAGAAAACAAGAGAAAAATAAATAAAAGAAAGAGAAAGGTGAAAGAACTGGAGAAAGGGCAAGAGATGGGGAAGGAAGGAAGGAAGGAAGGAAGGAAGGAAGGAAGGAAGGAAGGAAAGGGTATTTGAGGGGTGTCTTCGAGAAAGAGAATNAAAAAATACCCAACAAAAAACAAAAACCAGAAGATAATATATGAAAAAAAAAAAGGATGAAAAATCGTTTGTTTCTGCACTTAGAGTTTCTTCTTCTTGTTGACACAAAGGGTTTTTTCCAAAGGAAGACAATCACATGTTCCTTGAGAAGCAGGAATAGAGAGATGGATGGCCTTGGCAAAGAGAAATGCAAGGCAAAGCCCTGTGCAAGCGTTCTCGCTCAGTGCTGAAGAGAAGGAAGCAGAGCAGGCAGGGCAGTCCCCGCTGTGTGAGATCCCAGTAACCCCAGAGAGTCCCTGTGGGCCGGGCAGGGAGCTGAGAGCTCCTCGGGGCTGCTTTGCCACCCCTGCCACTGAGGGGGATGGCTGCAGCTCAGGATCGCAGACCCCAGGATCCCAGAGGCTGGAAAAGCCCTCCCAGCCCAGCCAGGCCCAGCTGTGCCCCATGCCCACCTTGTCCCCAGCCCAGAGCACTCAGTGCCACCTCCAGGCACTCCTGGCACACCTCCAGGGATGGGCACTCCAGCACAGGAACCATCCAGCACCTCCAGGTGCCCTCATGGACCAAGGAACAGCGATGAGCAGAGACCAGCCTGGGACAAAGCAGAGCGATCTGGGGAGGAACTCCAGCAGGAATTCCAAGGTTTGTCTGGAAGACACGGATGAACATCCACCTGGTTCTTACAGAGGGACAATAAAGTCAGCCCTGCCAGAGGGTCCCTGCCAGGGGAAGCCAGAAGCTGCACACCGTTTGTGATGAGAAGTCTTTGAGAATTCCCATTCCCAAGGCAGTGTCCCGAGGCTGCTCCTGCCCGCAGCCCAGCGTGCGGCCAGCTGGGGACACTGGCTGCTGTCCCCTGGCCGGTGGTGCTGTCACAGCCTGGCCGGGAGGTGACTCTGCCCGGCCCCTCCCGGGAGCAGCCGCTGGGAAGAGAGAGCTCCGGCGTGTCCTCCTGCGAGGATCCTGTCCTCCTGCGAGGATCCTGTCCCCCTGCGAGGATCCTGTCCTCCTGCGAGGATCCTGTCCTCCTGCGAGGATCCTGTCCTCCTGCGAGGATCCTGTCCCCCTGCGAGGATCCTGTCCCCCGGCAGCTCGCAGACATCGCCCCGGGGAGCTCCCGCTCCTCGGCGGGGCCAGCGCGGCCCCGGGCCGGCCCCTCCCGGCCCCTCCGGAGCGCAGCCGCCGGGCCAGGTGGGCTCTCCCGGGGCTCTCCCGGCTCATTTGCATCCGGCTCCCGGCAGGGAAGCCGAGGATGACGCGGTGTCCTGACCCTGTCTTACACAAACGTCAAGCTGTCCCCGTTCGTCCCCCCTGCGGCTTGATGGGACTCGTGTCCCCCTCCGGAGGGGCACACGGCAGCTCGGCAGCCTGCGGAGCTCTGAGCAGCTCCGGGCCAGCCGGGCGCGGCCGAACCCGGCTCTGCTTTCCTGTCCTGCTTTCCCTGCCCTCCCTCCTGCGTGTGGGGACAGCCAGGAGTGAGGCCGTGGCGACATCAGCCCTGGGTGACACAGCAAGGCCAGCACGGGGGTGGCACCCGCTGCAGTGCCCCACAGGACCCCCCAGTGCAGGGTGGTGGCCCTGGATCCCCCAGTGCGGGGTCACGGCTCTGGATCCCCCAGCTCTGGATCCCCCATTGCAGGGTGATGGCCCTGGATCCCCCAGTGAGGGGTGATGGCTCTGGATCCCCCAGCTCTGGATCCCCCAGTGAGGGGTGATGACTCTGGATCCCCCAGCTCTGCATCCCCCATTGCAGGGTGATGGCTCCAGCTCCCCACTGCATCCCCCAGTGTGGGGCCATGGCCCCAGCTTGGCACTGGATCCCATAGGAAGGGTTTGTGATCCCTGCAAGGAGATGAACAAGGGACACCCCAGAGTTTTGTTCTTCACACCTCCTCAGGAGCAACTCGAGGCCCTGACACCCAGGGCCCCTCTGGAGAGCCCGGGATGCCCCAGTGCCAGCGCTGGTGCCAAGGCAGGACTGTGCTGTCCCAGCAGGGCAGGAGCCCCTGTGCCTGCGTGCACGGCTCTGTCCCATCTGCCCGGCCCAGACAATGCTGCCACAGTCCCTCCTCCAGCTCGTGCAAGGACAACAAAACTGCCAATTAATGAAGGGTTGTCAGATGCTGCCAGGGCTCACGGGCCCAGGCGGTGACCCAACTGTCACCGTGGTGGACAGTAGGACAAGGCAAGAGCTCTCAATCGGTTTAGGGGCTTAAAAGCAGTGACTCACCAACAGACAACCATTGATTTTGTCATTGGGCAATAATTATTGCATTGTTCGGGGCGTGTCAATGCCACTCTGTTCCGTGACAGTGGCCTTGTCCCCTCACAAATGATTTCTATCAAATGAAGAAGATAAACCCGAGAGGGAGCGTTTCTGCTGATGGGTTTGCAATGGGTGTGAGGCAGCTCCAGAAGGAAAAGCTGATTTACAGAAAATGAGCCAAATCCTGGGACCTTCCCCTCACTGAGTCCCCGTGAGTTTTAACTCGAGACTTTTCAAAGGGGCTGCACTGGAGAGTGTAAAAACTCTGATATTCTCTCTGTTCCCTGAGCTGGCACAACCAGGGTGGAATTCAGTGGGAATGCCCTCCCAAACCTGTAAATGAGAGAAGGAGTCACCCCCACACACCGAGAAGGAGCCCCAGCCCCACTCCCGTGGGAGCTCCTGCAGCCAGAGAGGGCTTTGCCTTTGTGGGAACGTGGGGCTGAGCTCCCTCCTGCTGCTCCCAGAGTGTTTTGGAGGAGCAGGGGGTCGGTGCTGCCCTTTGGGAAGTTGGCTGACAGCTCTGCCAGGAGTCCCACTGCACCAAGAATGAAGAATTTAGGGCAAAAATCTTGGTAAATCAGATCCACTTCTGCTGATTCCATATCGAACGAGTATTTTGGGTGCAAAGCAGTTTATTTCCACGTGTTTCTCCAGAAAGTCAGCGGTGATGTCAGTCCAGGTGGGACACGGTGGGGGCTGGTGCCTCCCTGAGATGTCTCCAGCAGCACCAGCAGGGAAGGAGGGCTTGGGCACATCCCAGCCCTCTGAAACACCGGAGAGAGGAGCAGCCCTCCCTCCTGGAGAGGCTGGGGCAGCACCGAGGCTTTGTGTGCCCACCCCAGAGCTGCCCCACCCCTCCGGCCCCGGGCTGTGGACATCCCCGGCTGTGTCCAGCAGCTGCCCAAAGCCTCCCTGCCCACAGCCCCTGGGAAGCACCACCACTTTTGGGAACCTCCAGACCTGGAGGCCCCGTTCCGTGGCAGACTCTGCCCTCCCGCATCTGCCCGAGCCAACACGTTTGTCCCACCTCTGCCCAGCTCCCCTCCCGCTGCTGGGGACCCCGGTGGCTTTTTTCAATGGTTGTTTTCTTTCTGCTTAAGACAGTCCCGCTTCTCTGCGGGGAGAAAGGCCCCGTTTGTGGGGCGCAGCTGCATCTCAAAGGTACATTGTTGGCCAGTTATGAATTTGCATGCCTTTACTAATGTGTGGAAACAGGAGAATTCTTTTGCTTTTTACTCGAAATTGATGTTATTCCTCTGCCAGTGGTACCCGAGGAACTGTTTTGTTCCATTTCCTCTCCTTTCATGCAGCCCTATTTATGTTTCGATCTGGTTTGCTGCCACCAAGAATCATTGTCATTGCCACCAGTGGCTCGGGGCCGGCCAAGTCCAGCAGCTGTGTGTTTAATGCCTCCCCTCACTAAGGTTTATTTCCTTGACAACATGAGCTTGTTTGAAGCAACTTTCCTCCCTTTAAGAAGAAAGAAAGAAAGAAAAAGTCCCTTTCCAGTGTTGCTTTTTATTTTTTCCTATTTTCCCCCTTTTTTTCCTGGTTTTTTTTTTTTTTTTTTCTTTCCTTTTTAGCTGGCAGACAGGAATGGGACTTTGGGCTGCGAGTCCCGGGGCTACCCCCGGTTAGTACTCGATGGTCCCCACTTCCCCCCGCCCGAGGAGCCGCTCCCGCTCCTCAGTCCCCTCCACATCCCCAATGGAATACCTAGGTGGCCAAACGGGACCCGCTGACCTCTATATCCTGTTCCTTTCTCCGCGCTTTGCTGCCGGTTTCCTGGATAAAAGGCGAGAGTGAGAGATAATTAACAAAAAACATGGCCCTCGCACAATGAAACAACTGGCCTTGGCCAGCCAGAAATTTATCCTGGTTTTCTAGGTGAACTTTCTCCCATCAATCTTTCCTTTAACCTCCGTGTTAGTGGAAGCAATAGGAACACCCCCTCCCCTCCCCCGAGCAAATGCTTTCTTTTGAGGGGGAACAAAACCCGGGATCGGCGAGGGCCGAGGTAAAATCTGGGTGGTATCGTGCGGCCGCACAAAGCCCCCACTGTTCCCCCGGCCGGGGCTGGTGTTTTACAACAGGGGAGGGGAGAGGCTGAATGGGCCGATGATGTGAAACAATCCCCGCGATTCAGGCCGACAAACCCATCCTCTGTTCCGCCGGGCCGGACAAAAAGAAGGGGAGAGCGGGCAGGGAGGGAATTAAACCCAAACCGCATCGTCTCGGGAAAAGCTTTAAAGCGCTGCTGGGGGACGCCTGGGATCTAATTCCGCAGCTTTCGGGTGTCCGTGCGGCTCCGGGGGCTGAAGGGAAGGGCCGCGAACGCTTTGTCCTGGAGGAGAAGCACAATGGCCCGTAAGTGCCGGCATCTCTCGCTCCCAAACCCATCAGTGGCAAAAAAAAATGATGGGCGGTGGGGTTGGGAGCAGGCGGGACAATGCGGCCCCACTTCAGGTCCCCTCGAGAGGGTATTATGGGCAGGGAAAATATTTGTGCTCTGAAGATGACTCTCTCCATTTGTTAATGGCTCTCACCCGGCGCTGATAATCACACCCCGCGCTCTCCTGTCAGTTGTCTGCTGCTTCCCAATTAATGGGGCTTGCTGGGGAAAAGCATCCCTTTTTCCGCGGCCGAGACAATTCCATTGTGTTCACCTACTTGAGAAGAGGGAAAGGTGAATAGGAGGGCATCGGGCATTGTAAATTCCCACTAAAACACCAGCTGAAAGAGCACCCCTCCAATAAATTAAGGAGGCTTTCCTCCCGTTGGGAACGGCACGGTCAGGCTTGAGGGGGAGAATTTGGGGCAGAAATTTAGCCTCGCTTTGTTGTCCAGCCCTGTTATCAATCGCAAAAAAATGTATCATTTCCTGTAAAAAGCTGGGCCAGTTGTAAGTTCTGTGCACTGGCACGAGAATCCAGCCAGATGCATTAATGTGCTGAGACAACAGCAAAAAACAACAGTGGTGTATTAAATACTAAACGCTTCTAAAAGTTGCTTTATTAAAAAAAAAAATTAAATTCGTGTTTTGCAATGCAGAAACCGTTAAAAAGATGAGTAAGAAATTCAGTATTTCCTGAGAAGACACAGCCAGGCCACTTCCGCTCTCCAAGGACAAAACAAAATGAAACAAAACAAAAAAATTAAGCAAAAATTCTCCTTGCAGAGGCAGAGCAGTACCTGGATTTACAGCTGAGCATCCTTGGTACAAATCCCTCTCGGTGAACACACAGCATTCCCAATGTACACAATATTCCCAGGATAAATGCAATGGTAAGACTGGGACATCCCCTCCCACCAGCCCAGCATTTTATTTTGCATTATTGCTCAGATTTACTTTCCATTTACTTTCTATTTCTTTTCTATTTACTTTCTATTTCTTTTCCATTTACTTGGAAAGGCTCCAACACTTTAACGAAGCTTCTGGGAGGTTTTGCTTGATCTTTACTTGGGTCACCCAAGCCAGACCAACTTTTTTGGGAAGGCCATCACTCCTTTGGCTCTGCAGCCTTGAAAATCCCTTTTTCAAGATGAACTCTTTGCCAAACTGGTGGCCAAGGGTTTGAGCTCCTGCTGAGGAATAAACACAAGCCCAGAGGGTCCCAGATTTCCTCACTAAAGTGGGAATGAAGCTGAGGTTCCCCAGGGAAGAGCCACCACTGCAGGGGACTTTGAAGAACACGTTTATCTGCTTGGACTCCTGCTAGAAAACCTGTCCAGCTTTTTCCTTTGAGGTTGGCAAGTTTGGGAAAAGGAAGCTGAGGAATTGGTGATGGCAGTACCAGCAATGCTGCCAGACTGGCTTGTTTGACAAAACAAAATGAGCCCACCCAGTGCCACCCGTGCCATGGGCAGGGACACCTCCCACTGTCCCAGGCCTCTCCAACCCTGTCCAACCCAGCCTGGAACCCTTCCAGGGCTGGGAAAAGCTGCCAGGGCTGTGACAACGAGGGCTGGAGCCTCGTGGTCCTGAGGGGCAGCCGGAGTGGCGCTGATGCAACCAGCTGCTCGTGGTGTCTCCACGGTCACTCGGGGTTTGTGCCCTGTCCCCAGCGTCCCCAAGGTGGAGTGGGCACTGTGCCATCGGGACAGATGGGGCTGGGCCATTCCAGCTCGGGCACTGGGTGAGTCCATCAGAGCTGCTTCTCCAGGGAGCTGCTCCCAGCCTGGGAGCACAGGAGCTGTGCTGGGTGTCCAGGAGGGCGGCACTGCCGGCTTTGACTCTCATCTCCCGGGGGAAGCCAAGGCTGCCAGTCCTTCCCTCCCCTTTCCTTCCCGCTGGCCTCCTGCAGTGAATTCCGGCACTGCAGGGGTGGAGCCGTGCCCAGAGGTGGGGTCAGGGTCCCTGTGCCCAGAGATGGGGTCAAGATCCACCTGACCACGGCCCTAGAGGGGCATCCCTGGGTACCAGGGAATGAGAATGCCTGGAAACCAGGGATCCTTCAGCCCTCTTTGCACCTCGTCACATCTGTCCCCAAATGTCTGGCACCGAACACCACGGGCGGGAGGGAGCAGAGTGAGGTCTTGAGGCCCGAGAGAGAATGATGGGACTCAGTGCTGAGATGCTGCCCTGGGGTGAGGAGATGTGGGGGACAGGGAGTGTGAAACCCTTTAGGTCACAACCCCACACGTGTCACCCCACTGTGGGCATCAGCAGTGCATTGTCCCACAGTTGTCCCCTGTCCTGTCCTGTCCTGGCAGGACCTGGAGCTGCTGGACATGGGAACAGCCAGGTGAGCCCCACCCAACCCTCACAATTTGCTCCCCAAGCTGCTGTAAGCAAATATTATAATTTCCTTGAGTTTTCCTCTTTTTGTGTCCAGCTTGCAGTAAATGCACACATTCTGGGGAGCCCTGCAGGAGGCAGGGGAGCTCCCAGATGTGACAGACGCGGGTGGCAAAGCTGCCCCATCTCAACAAGGTGTACAAAATCCACAGGGGATGTGAGCCAGGCTGAAGTGTCTGTCACTCTGCACCTGAGCTGCAAAAAATGGCATCAGGAGTTTGTTCCAATCTTCTGAGATCACAAAATCCCATCATGGCTGGGACTGGGAGGGACCTCTGAGATCACCCAGTCCAAGCCCCTGCCCAGGCAGGGGCACCTGGAGCAGGTGACACAGGAACGTGCCCAGGGGGTTTGGGATGTCTCCAGAGAGGGAGACTCCAGGCCCTCCCTGGGCAGCTGTTCCAGGGCTCTGCCCCTCCATGGAAGGAAGTTCCTCCTCAGGCTGGGCTGGAATTGTTGTGTTTTAGTTCCTGGCCATTGCTCCTTGTCCTGTCACTGGCACCAGTGAGCAGAGCCCTCTCATTTGGAGTCAGTGCAGATGGAAAAGACTGAGAAGTCACGAAGTCTTTTCCTATTTCCCACTTTATTTTCCTACAGGATCTGGTTTATCCCCTCAGCCGTGCCCATGTCCTCAGGAAAGGCCTTGTTGGATACTAAAATAGAGCACAGCAGGTCCTGAAGCTTCTCTCTGCCTGGTTTTCCCTCCCTTCCCAAGGGCTGGTCCTGACAAAGCTGCTGACTTGCCATGGGGTGGTTCCGTGGAGTTCAGGGCTCTCTTTTGATTTCCCTTTCCCTTGGAAGCCCCTCCTGCCCGGCTCTGCACACGTGCAGACACGTCAAGCCCAACATTCTCCTCTCCCTTCTCCCCTGCTGCAGCATCTTCTGCCCAGATGGGACAGATAATCCCTTTTCAGAGCCGCTCGTCTTCTGCTTTCAACACGATTTCCTTGACATCCCAAATTACAACCAAATGGGGGAAAGCAGGAACGAGCCTGAAATCAATTTCGGATCACTCCAAAGAAACAGATTTATAGCACAAATAAATCAGCCAAACCTTTGAGGGTGGATCCACGAATTCTTGCTGCAGTCCTGGACATATTTAGTACCTGTTGCTGAGACAGCCCCAGTCACCGGCAGAGGGGCTGGGACAGGGCTTTGCATCCAGGTGCCCACTTGGGTCAGAGGACGCTTGACCTCCACACCCAGCACGAGGTTTGTGCCCCCTCAGAGGGGCTGGGAGCCGGGGGGTCCCTCCAGCCCCTCTCCCGCAGTGTTTCAGTGTTTAAGTGCCAGAGCCCTGGTGCCCTGTGGGGTTTGCAGCCCTCCATGGCCAAGGAGAGCTGGGAGAGCCAGGCTGCCCCTGCACCTCGGTGTAGGGCTCGAGAAACTCACCCGGGGTTTGCTCTGCAGCTCTCTGGGAGGTGGAAGAGCCCTTCCCGAAGGGTGAGGAGCAGCAGAGGTGATAAATAAATTGCTTTAACCTCGGAGCTGGAGTGAGCCAGAGGCGCCTGGGAGCGGGGACGGGAGTGACCTGGGGAGTCCGGAGGTTTGGAGTCCACGTGGGAAGCCCAGGACAGGGGGTGGCCCCAGGGCAGGCTCGGCCCCTCGGGCACAGCCGTGCCAGGGCCGGGGGCTGGAGGTTCACCCGGGCCAGCCCCTGATCCGGGCCTTAATTTGGGCTCGTGATTAAATGGGACGAGTTTGTTGGCAGAGCAGAGGGGCCTGGTCCCCTCTCGGGGGCTGAGGGCAAATTCCTGCTCAGCTGGGTTCTGACTGCTAAAAGGGGAACAGGGATTAGAATTTTATACCTAATTTTATTATATAAAATTTTTAATATAACAAATACAATATAATGCAATAAATATAATTCATATCATTAAAATAAAATAAAATAAAATAAAATAAAATAAAATAAAATAAAATAAAATAAAATAAAATAAAATAAAATAAAACA
>VYXC01006695.1:39443-51062 GCA_013397175.1 Platysteira castanea | reverse complement strand
TATCATATAATATCATATAATATCATATAATATCATATAATATCATATAATATATAATTTCCAACATGTTTTCTCCCTTTCCAAAAACACCAAAGCTTTTCTCCTCATATAACACTGCAATTCGGATATTGTGTGAAAATGATACCTAAGGAAAAAAAACAATCTCCCATAATCACGTGCTCACATCAAAGGTGCTGACTTTAACTCATTTACTGGGGAAAAATTAACAAATTACAGCGCTGAGTACCCAAGCAGATTGCTGGGTTTGTTCCTCTCTCTTTCAAGAGATTTCCTCTGGCTTTGAAATCCACAGGAATACTTTGGGAAGGAGGTGCTTTTCAGCGTGGGGAAGGGTAATAAAACCTGGAAATTTGTTTTTCATTTGTCTGCCTGGTTTAATTTGTCTCCCTGTTGCAATGAGCTCCGAGGGCCCTGTAAAAGACATCCCAGGGTGCAAACGAACAGGTCCCCAGGTGAGAGCTCTCCTTTCCTGCCGGGAAGGTGCTGGGATCCCCCTGGAATCAGGAGCACTGGGCTTGGGGCAGGGAAGAGGGACCAGTGCTGGACTCAAAAGGAAAATACTTCCTCATCTTCGAGAGCAGAGCCCCTGTTCGTGATCCCTGGGCGTTTGCAGGCTGGGCAGGGTTTGGGTCCTTGTCTTTTGGGGGATCATATCCAGAACCTGGAGGTAGCACAGAAGTGAGTGTTGGAACCACAGAATCCCGGAATGGGTTGGGCTGGGAGGGACCTTAAAGCCCATTCTGTGGGCAGGGACACCTCCCACTGTCCCAGGCTGCTCCAAGTGTCCAGCCTGGCCTTGGGCACTGCCAGAGATCCAGGGGCAGCCACAGCTGCTCTGGGCACCCTGGGCCAGGGCCTGCCCACCCTCCCAGGGAACAATTCCTGCCCAAGATCCCATCCAGCCCTGCCCTCTGGCACTGGGAAGCCATTCCCTGGGTCCTGTCCCTGTTCCCTGGCAGCAGAGCCCGACCCCCCCTGAGCCCCCTCCTGTCAGGGACTTGTGCAGAGCCACCAGGGCCCCCCTGAGCCTCCTTTTCTCCAGGCTGAGCCCCTTCCCCAGCTCCCTCAGCCCCTCCTGGGGCTCCAGCCCCTGCCCAGCTCCGTTCCCTGCCCTGGACATGCTCCAGCCCCTCCAGGGCTCTCCTGCAGGGCCCAGAACTGGACACAGCCCTCGAGGTGTTGGCTGGAGTTGCTTCCCGCTGGAGCAGGGAGCACACAGGCACGGCCAGACGGCTCCAGGAGCTCCAGGAGCTGCTCCAGCTCCCTCAGGTACCACCCGGGGCACCCAAACCCCAGGGATGCGCTTCCCTCTTCCTCAAGGCCATTCCCAGCTGAGGGAAGCAGCCGTGCCAGGACTGGCAGGGTAGGAAGGAGATTTGCTTCTGCCTTGGGGTTCAGCCTCCGGGATGCCTCACAGGGCTGGCTGGAGCTGGGAATGAAGCGTTTGTCAGGGATTGCTGAAGGAACAGCGAGCAAAGCGCTGCCTCGGGGCTGCTGAGGAGATTGAGGGCTGGGAGCACGACCCTTCATCCCTCGGTGGCAGGGAAGAGGTGGGGACTGAGCTCTCCATACTCCTTTTCCAGTTCCAAGGAATTCCAGGTTCACACCGGGCTGCAATCTCTGCTACCGAGCCTGGCTCGGGTCTCCATCCCGAGTGTCCGGGGCTGACCGGGATCCCTGGGAACACCGGGAAGCGCTGCTGGCACAGCGACACGGCTTTTGCCGAGTCCCCAGGGGACGGGCGAGCCCAGCCTGTCCCACCTCTCCGGTGACTGATTCCATTAGGTCTCATTTTCCCCTCCAAAGCCCTGGGAAGTCTCCCAGCACCCCGCGTGTGGACACGAGCCGGAGTCATCGCGGCTAATGAGATCAAAGGAGGAGCTGTTATCTCATCCCTCCTGCCAAAAGCTGCGGGAGCCGCCGGGTCCCCCGCCGGGAACACCCAAATTCCCACCGGGAACACCCAAATTCCCACCGGCCTCGGCTCCCTGCCCGACCGCGGCAGCCGGGAGGGAAGCGGCGCGGGAGCGCAGGAAATAATTCCCACCTCCGAGCAGAATTTGAAAATTGAAAGTAGCATCTATTGAGCTCCTCCGAGCAGTTTCAAAGGACTTGTAAGGCTGCGGTGGCCATTGTGCTGCGGGTAATTCTGTGTCACAACTAATTAGCGCCTAATAGCCGTGCTGGGGACAAAGTCCCCGCTTGACAAGAGAAGTCTCTTTGGGCTCGCATTCAGGCCTAATCTGACCCTGAATAGCGGAGATTACATGAGGTAATACAGCAGTTATTTCTACCTGCTGTAGTTCATAAGCTCCATCTCCAGCTGAGGCAGAGCCCCCCTCCCCCTTCACAAAGATTATTTGTCATTAAAATGCTCAGGAGCTCTTTTTCCCCTTTTTTTCCCTTTCTTTTCCCCTTCCCCCCCCCTTTTTTTTTTAAATCTGGATGTTGCCTCCACTTTCAGAAAGGTTTTTGAAGGAAGATTAGCAGGATTAGGAAAGGTTCACATATGTTCAGCTTCACTATTGGTATTCAAGACATCACAACTTCAGCACCACCCAGGAAGCCCAAGAAAACCGGGAGCAGAGGCAGGAAAAAGAGGCCTCCTGGCCGGGGAAAGGCAAGAGCTCTCCAGCAGGGAAAGCAGCCGCGGGCCCTGGGGCTGCCAGGCCGCAGAAATCCCTTGGTTCCAGCAAAATCCCGGCTCTTCCCCGGCACCTCAGGCACCTCAGAGCTGCCCGGGGCAGCAGCGCTCCGCAGGGAGCGAGGCCCGGACAGGGAGCCGCGGCCCGAGAGGGGCCTTCCCTCAGGGAGAATCCGGCCTTGGAACGCTCCAGGGATCCCGGGATGGCACGGGAGCCCCCGGGAAAGCAGCGGGGAGGTTCTGCAGCGCACACAGGGGAGGCTCTGACCTCAGCCCGGCGGTGCCCGGTGCCAGCAGGGCGGGGGCAGAAGGGCCGGGGCCGGGCAGGGCCCTGCAGGGCACCCGCGGGGCCTGGGGGCTGTGGGGCGGCTCCAGGGGCGCGGAGCCGGGGTGGCGGCTGCTGGGCAGGCCCTGGGAGGAGAGCTGGGCCAAGGCGAGAGAAACTGGGCCTAACTGGGCCAGACTGGGCCAGACTGAGCCAAACTGAGCCTAACCGGGCCAAACTGGGCCAAACCGAGCCAAACTGAGTCAAACTGGGCCAAACCAGGCCAGACTGGGCCAGACTGAGCCAAACCGGGACAAACTGGGCCTAACCGGGCCAAACTAGGCCAGGCTCAGCCAAACTGAGCCAAACTGAGCCAAACCGAGACAAACTGAAACAAACTGGGCCAAACCGAGCCAAACTGGGCCAAATGGAGACAAACTGAGACAAATAGAGACAAACCGAGTCGAACTAAGCCAAACTGAGCCAAACTGGGCCAAACTGGTCCAAACCGAGCCAAACTGAGCCAAAGCGAGCCANCCAAACCGGGCCAAATTGGGCCAAACTGGGCCAGACTGAGCCAAACCGGGCCAAACCGAGACAAACTGAGCCAAACCGGGCCAAACTGGGCCAGACTCAGCCAAACAGACTCAAACCGGGTCAGACTGGGCCAAACTGAGCCAAACAGAGACAAACTGGGCCTAACCGGGCCAAACTGGGCCAGGCTGAGCCAAAGTGAGCCAAACAGAGCCAAACCGAGACAAACTGAAACAAACTGGGCCAAACCGAGCCAAACTGGGCCAAATGGAGACAAACTGAGACAAATAGAGACAAACCGAGTCGAACTAAGCCAAACTGAGCCAAACTGGGCCAAACGGAGACAAACTGAGGCAAACAGAGCCAAACTGGGCCAAACTGGTCCAAACCGAGCCAAACTGAGCCAAAGCGAGCCAAATCGAGCCAAAGGGAGCCAAACTGAGCCAAACAGAGACAAACCGAGAAAAACTGAGCCAAACTCGGCCAGACCAGGCCAAATTGAGCCAAACTGAGAAAAACTGAGCCAAACCGAGCCAAATTGGGCCAAACCAAGCCAAACCGAGCCAAACCAACCGAAACAGAGATAAACAGAGACAAACCGAGCCAAACCAAGCCACCTCGGACAGATCCCATCACCAGGACGTGCCCCATGCCTGGCACAACATCAGACAGAGACTGGATTGCCCCAGAGTTGTGATGGGAGGAAGGACAGCTGGAAACCACCGGGACAACCAGCAAAACCCGTACCCTGGCTGGTGGAGCTCAGGGTGACATTGCCACACTTTGTGTCTTCTGAGAAAATGAGATTTTTCTGGAGACCTCAGAGTGACATTGTCACACTTTTTTTCTNAGAAAATGAGATTTTTCTGGAGCACTGTCACACTTTTTTTGCATTTTTTGAGGAAATGAGATTTTTTTGGGGTTCAAATCTACTGGTCCAGGTCA
This sequence comes from Platysteira castanea, assembly GCA_013397175.1. NCBI lineage: Eukaryota > Metazoa > Chordata > Aves > Passeriformes > Platysteira > Platysteira castanea. The sequence goes on along the minus strand of VYXC01006695.1, from coordinate 46,653 downwards.
GCACCCGCAGGTACAGGTCAAAATCCACAGGGGCCTTCTTCAGGTTAATTTTTGTTTGTGTTGCAAAGAGCTGAGCAAGGCTGAAATCCAAGCTCTGAAGAGAGGGATTTTTCGAAGGCCTGCAGAACAGCTTCCATGGGGTTTGTGAATTTTCTTCCTTTTTAGGCAACAGCTTTTCTCCTTCTTTGGGATTTTCCAGGAAAATCCAAGCAATTCTTAACAGTTTTTCTCCTTCCTTGGCCCTTCTTTCTCCTCAACACCCTCGCGCCTCCTCCTCACCCTCTGAGGTCTCGATCCCGGTGCTGCACCCTCACCCACCGCTCCTTCCCCTTCCCTCTCCCAGGAACTTGCATTTCTTGACCCTGGCCCAGGGTGGCCAGAGCAGCTGTGGCTGCCCCTGGATCCCTGGCAGTGCCCAAGGCCAGGCTGGACACTGGGGCTGGGAGCAGCCTGGGACAGTGGGAGGTGTCCCTGCCATGGCAGGGGTGGCACTGGATGGGCTTTAAGGTCTTCCAACCCAAACCAGTCTGGGATTCCCTGATGATTCCGATTCCTTCCCAAACTTCTCCCTCACAAGTCCCTCAGCCTGAGCCTCTCCTTCGTGTCCTTCCTGAGCCCTCCTGGTTTCCCCTCTCCAGCCCTCAGCTCCCACCTCTCTGCCAGGCCCCTGACACCGAGGTGGCCACAAAGGGCAGAGCTTTGGCCACGCTGAGGTTTTGGCAAGGAAATCCTTCCAGCTCCTCTGGAGGAGCCCTCTGAGGTGGCTTTGGAGGATTTTTGGCTGAGGGGCATCACCAGGACCTCACTCACATCCAGTGCCAGGGGGAGGCTCCATGTGGGACTTAAAGCAAGCCTCGTTATTCCAGGCATTTCTATTTTCATTTTCTTCCAGCGGTTCCAAAGCCAGATGTGCTTTAACTCCGGCCCCTGGAGCCCGGGCACACGTGGGAATGGGTCAGGGATGCTCCGGCCAGGAGAGCAGCTCCCACCCGACCCTTGGAGGGAGAAACAGCACAAAGAACCCAAAGTAATAAATCCAGCATGTTATAAAAAGATCAAAACTCTGCCAGAGTGTTCCCAGAAGGGAGGAATCTCTCCTCAGTTTTTTTCCTCACAGCAAGCACATAAAACCCCCTGCCAAGAGAGAACTTCCCTCTGCAGCTCCACGGCCTGGGGAGGATCCTTTAGGGAACTCGGTGGGAAGCAGGGGCCACTCCAGCACAGAAACCCCGCCCTGGCACAGAGGTGTGGCACAGAACGAGAGGCTGATGGCACCAGCGGATCCTCAGCATCGCGTGGGGTGAGAGGGACGGCCTGGAAAAAATCCTAAAAAACTCCTGAGCCCGCAGGAATATTGCCCCCAGCTGAAGGGGGGAGGTTGGGAATGAAGTGGTGCGAGAGCAGCTCCTGTGAATGTAAATCCCGTTGGATGCTTGTGTTTGAGGAGGGGAGGGAGGCAGAGACCACAGAACTGCAGATCCAAAGGCTCCAAGCAGCCCTCATCTGCCTCCTGTGTTGGAATCCAGACTGGGAATCCTGGTGGATGCAGCATTTCCACGGCATTTCATTCTGGAGAATGCCTCTCTTCTTGCCCTTTCCTTGTGCCACACAGATTTGCCTTCCTCAGGCACACGAAGGGCAGCTCCTGCTTGCACAGGGAGCTGATTTGGGATTTTATTTGATAAAGCACAGTCTGGTGCCTCCTCTAAAACAGGCCTTTTCTCTGGAAAGGGAAATCAAACTTCCCTTCTAGGATAAACCCCTGGAGGTTCTCCCTCCTTTGGGGCAACACGATTTGCCACAGGACAATTTTGCCTCTTCCTGCAAAACTTATTCCCACCGTGCGGCTGAAGGCAGAAAAAGAGGAAAATTCCCCTGTTCCGGCCCCTGTCCCACACCTGGGAGGGCCCCAAGGCCACTCCGCCCCAAACCAAACGTGGGAAATGGGAAACCCCAGCTGAGCGTGGCTCTTTTACACCCAATTTTCCTTCTGGTTCTTAACAGGGAAAAATACAGAAGGAGGAGGAGGAGGGACCCAAACCTCTGCGGGAACTCTGCTGCTCCAGCGCTTGCCAGGGGTGCCGGGGCGGGGGCCGGCCCGGAGCCCCCTCCCCACGGCCCGGGGAGGGGCGGGAGGGTGAGGAGGGCTCGGTGAATATTCATGAGTATCCATGAGTGGGCTGGGCCCGGCTTTAGCAGAGCCGCACGGAGAGAGCGGCTCCGGTGCCTCCGCCCCGTCGTTCGCAGCACCCCGGCCCGGGGAGTCCATCCCGGCCTGGGGAGTCCATCCCGGCCCGGGGAGTCCATCCCGGTCCAGAGAGCCCATNCCCATCCCGGCCCGGGGAGCCCATCCCGGCCCGGGGAGCCCATCCCGGCCCGGGGAGCCCATCCCGGTCCAGAGAGCCCATCCCGGCCCGGGGAGTCCATTTCTGCCCAGGGAGCCCATCCCGGCCCTGTGTGCCGCTCCAGGGAATGGGGAGCATCCCACATTCCCGCAGCGCTGCAGGGGATGCACCGTGGGTTCATGGTCTGGAAAAGCGGCGGCAAAGCCCCATCCCGCTCCTCCAGCTGCACGCCCGAGGCACGGCACGGGACCAGCGCTGGGGAAAGGTCCCACATCGCCGCAGGATCCCCTCCTCCTGCCGAGGGGCTGGGGGGAGGTGTCGGGACAGTTTGGGGTCAGCTGGAGGAGCCGGGACCCCCAGGATAAGGGGTTGCGGAGGGCAGCACTCTGCAAAGAGCCGGGAGAGCCACACAGCCAGAGTGCCTCCTCTGGAATCACGGAATCCCAGAAGGGTTGGGAGGGACCGTAAAGCCCATCCGGTGCCACCCCTGCCATCGGCAGGGACAGTTTCCACTGTCCCAGGCTGCTCCAATCTGGCCTAAGACTCTCCCAGGGCTAGGGCAGCCACAGCCTCTCTGGGCATCTTCCCATGGCACACTCAGCCATCCATGAGAAACCTCCCGCTCTCCCAAAAATCTTGGGATGGAGCTGACAAATAGGAACCGATGGTTTAAAAGCAGCCTGGGCAGCCCAGGAAAGTTGGGAAGAGTCGAGGAGAGACATATGGTTCCACACTCCCCAAAAATATAATTGCTGTCTTCAGGTGGCCGCACACCCTCTCCTTCTAATGAGAGAGAGACTGAAAGACCTGAACTGTTTGTGTGACATTTCAATAAATAATGCGGAGATTTGACAACATTTCCATATTCCTCCTTTAATGTCTGAATGTCTCTGACTTAATCCCAGTTCCTTGGCATTTATTACTGTTTGTTACACTAACAAGTGAGATTATGAGAATTCTAATGAAGGCTTCCAGTGAAAACCTCTGTGATTAAAATGCCATAATAACAGTTGCATGCATTTATGTGCCTGATTATCATAATCTATTTAGCACAAGTAAACACACAAACAGAAGGAGAAAAGCGAGCCCACTGCCACTCCAGCGAAAGGAGAATTGGAAATGAGGGAGAAACAATGTAAATATGTAAATGTCTTTGTGTATTCTTTTTATCTTTTTTTCTCATCCTTGCTTCCCCCCCCGCCCCCCCCGCCCCGTGTGCTAATGAGACATCCATGGTTCGTCACATGTGGTCCCTCTTTGCTGGCCGGGGTGCGGGTTTTGGGCCATCTGCTGGGGCCACTGTGCCGAACAAAGCCACCCCGAGGGCGGGGGGGACACTGCCGCAACCTTTGACATCACGGGCAACAAGGACTGGTGTCCTCCCGGCGCGGGGCTTGATTTGTTCACTCCCAACGCCTCGTTCAGCTGTTTCCCCATGAATGCCAGGCCCGGGAAGGCTCCATCCCCCCAAAACTCTCATCACTCTGAGGAGAAATCTCACCAAATTTCTAATAGACACTTTGCTTTCCAGCCTTTTGAGGTGGATTTTTTTCATATTAAAGAGCAAACTTAGTGAGAACCTCGTGGGAGGGATGGTCCCATTCTGCTCTGGGCTGGGGCAGCCTCACCTGCAGTGCTGGGGACAGTTCTGGGTGTCTCAATATTAGAGAGATCCGAGAGAGTGTCCAAAGGAGGGACACGAGGGTGGGGAAGGGTCTGGAGGGGCCCCACGAGGTCACTTGGTCAGTTCAGCCTGGAGGAGCCTGAGGTCAGAGCTGCCCGGGGCTGCAGCTCCTCCCGAGGGGCAGCGCAGGGACAGCTCCGAGCTCTGCTCTGGGACAGGGACAGCAGCCAGGGAGCGGCTGGAGCTGGGCCAGGGCAGGCTCAGGCTGGAGAGCAGGGCAAGGTTCTTCCCCCAGAGGCTGCTGGGCACTGCCCAGGCTCCCCAGGGAATGGGCACGGCCCGAGGCTGCCAGAGCTCCAGGGGCGTTTGGGCAGCGCTGCCAGGGATGCCCAGGGTGGGGTTGTTGGGGGTCTGGGCAGGGCCTGGAGCTGGATCAGTGATCCCTGGGGGTCATTTCCACGCAGGATATTCCAGGATTCCAACTTCTCTGTTCCAAGGACCTCCCATAACACTGGCAGGGGAAAGCCCATGGCCAGTGAGTGTTTCCTCATGAGCCCAACCATTGTTGCCTCAACATCAAACCCACTCTGAAGGCACCAACACCTCTGGACAAGGGATCATTTCCGCAGCAACAAAATCCTTGGGGCTCGGTCAGACAGGTGCATTCACCTGTTAGCACCAGGAATTTTAAGGAGTTTTGCTTATGAGCACAGGGTAGGGGCAGGACCAAGGGATAACCTGAGGGAAAGCTGATTTCCAGTGAGTGTTTGCGTGGGAGGCAAAACGCATCCGTGGTTTTGGGTTCTCTCAGCACTAAAACTTTGCCAGGGCTGGCTCCTTTATAAGGAGCTCCCAGCCAAACTCAAGACATGGGAAGTGGAAAAGAGAAGAGGGGGAGTGTAAGAGTGACACAGACAAGTAGCAAAGTGTGACAAAGTTCTGAAAATGTTGGTGCAGAAACTTAAATGAGAACTAAAAATTCCTGCTGCATTATATGGGAAGAAAAACATGGAACGGGTCCAGAGGATGCTGTNGAAGCCATTCCCCCTGTCCTGTCCCTCCACCCCTTGGAAATTGTCTCTCTCCGTGTTTCTTGTCAGCTCCTTCAGGCACTGAAAGGCCGCAGTGAGGTCACCCCAGAGCTTCTCCTCTCCAGGCTGAACAATCCCAAATCGTTCCGGTTTATCCCAGGGGTGTCAGACCGGTTCCAGTGCTCGGCCATGCCTGGGAAGGACGACTGAGCCTGACAGACACAGACCCAGAATCCGGCCTGGGTTTTAAACAGCAGTTTAATTACTGTGTTCTCGATGACAGCGGGCTCTCGAGTGTCAAAAGTTTATAAATAAAGAGGGGTTTTTCCTGCTGGATGAGGAGATGGCCAATTTCCTGCATGTTTTTAATCCTGCAAATATCACAAACACCAGCTCTCGTATTTCTGAGGCTTCCCTCTGGGTGACTCCTGTGAAGATGAGAAGCGTTTCCAGTCTCTGACTGAATGGGAAGACATGCTGAGTTTTTGGCAAAGAGCGAGTGTCTCTGACACTTCCCCGGAACAAGTGTTAACGACGACAAACGCAGCGCTGGAAAAGAGGAGAGCCCCGAGGGAATAACAGCGACTGCCCCGCTCGATGAACTCGAGTTTCCTTCTTGGAGATCCCAGGTATCAAATGTGTTAATTGGGCAGGTGGAGCTGCACCAAGACCCGCGGGCTGGGCTTCGCCTGGAAGTCCAAACAGCAAAACACCTCTGTACCTGATTGAGATAAAACAAAGGAAATTAACGCGAAGAAAAAAGGAAGAAAACGAGGAAAAAGGGCCAAACCTGAATGCTGGAGTTGTTCTCTCCGTGGGTGTCCCCTCACACCTTTGAGCAGCGGGCAAAGAGCTCCCTGAGCTCATGTCCTCGCTGTCAGGTGCTGAGCTTTGTGCTCCAGAGAGGTTTGGGGTCGGGCAGTGGTGACCCCAGTGGATCCCTGAGGATCCCGCTCTGAACTGGGAAGTTTCAGAGGCTCTGGAGCTGCGAAGCCCAGCCTGGAGCTCCCAGCGCTGCGCACAGATGGGCGGCAGACAGCCCCGGCTCTCCGAGGCAGCCCTGGAACTGTTTTCAGCTGCAGGAGATGCGGCCACACCCCGGCCCTCGGTCCTTCGGATGCCTCGGATTCCTCCCAGCCGGACCGGGCAGCTCCAGCGGGGCTGTGCGCGTTCCTCGGGCCGCGGGCTCGGAGGGAACACGGGCAATAAACCCCTCCAACAATAACCTAATGACATTCCAAGTGATTTCCAGCATGAAAGCGGTAGTCTGGTTTTTATTAAGTTATCACTTCATCATGTTCCCTGATTGCCTTCATTCATGCCTTAGTTGTCTACAGACGCTATTAAAAAAAATAATACATATTCATAGCCCAGAAAATGGGCTCTGCTCCACATTTTAGTGTCAAAATCAAGTTCGGGTGAAGGGCTCCTCTGGGAACCCTCCGGGGCCGCTTCCCGGGATGCGCCAGCGAGAGGCGGTTGCGATGCGGAGCCTTCCCGAGTCCAGGGAGGGGGAGGTGCGACATTTAATTTGTCATGTCGCGGCAGAGATCGTACCTCTTCTTCCTCGCACCCCCCGACAGGACGGCAGAGCAGCACCGGGCGGTCCCGCTCCCGATCCCACTCTCGCTCCCGATCCCAATCCCGGCCCCGCACAAACCCCGCGGCCCCGCGGGCTGCGAGAGGGACAGAGCTCGTGTCCAGACGGATGAACAGTGGTCATCAAGGACATTGCTCCCTTAGGGACTCAGATCCCGAGAGTTCTGCTGCGGAATCGGAGAGAGGTTTCCTCTCTGCAGGGGGGAGAGAAAAAAAAAAAAAAGAAACGAGAAAAAAAGAAACAAGAAAAAAACGGAAAACAGAAGAAAAGGAAAAAGGGGTGGGAAAGGATAACAGAAAGGGAAAAGGAGAAAAGGAAGGGGAAGGAAAACAGGAAGGAAGGAAGGGGGAGGGGAAAAGGAAGAGGAAGGAAAAAGAAAAAGAAAAAGAAAAAGAAAAAGAAAAAGAAAAAGAAAAAGAAAAAGAAAAAGAAAAAGAAAAAGAAAAAGAAAAAAAAGGAAAAGAGAAGGAGCCAGTCCACTGCGCATTTCTCCCTCCCGGGCCCCTCAGGGTGGTGCCAGAACGGCCTCAGGACACAGCGGCCCCGAGCTTCGGCTGCCCCCCGGCCCCCCCGCCCCCTGTCCATCCCCACTGGCCATCCCCCCTTCACA
>VYXC01006695.1:17582-34667 GCA_013397175.1 Platysteira castanea | reverse complement strand
AAAACAAACAAAAGCATTTTAAATAAATGTCCTCTTCCTCGCTGTCCCGGGAGGAGGAGACAGATGGGGAAGGGATGGGAGTATTTTGGGTGCATCCTTGCGTTTTCGCGAAGTTTTTTGTCAGTTTTCTTTGCCGGCGAATCGAAACCGTTTGAGGTTTGGGTGTGGGTTTTTTATTGGGTTTTTTTCCTTCCTCATTTGTTCCCTTTAGAATCAGGACTGCAAGGAAAAACCGACTGGTGCCGCGTAGGTAACATGAAAATTTCTCTATCGAATCCAGAGCTTGGCAAAAATGAAATATTAATTAAATATTAACTGGGGGAGAGGAAACATCTCCCTTGGCGCTGGGGAGTTCTCTCACTGCCATGGCTTCTGCGCATCTGACCTTCAACCAAAAACCCGCCAAACGAAAATCCACGGAAAAGAAAATTATTTGGGGACAACCCCCTAATTTTTTTCCCTCCCGAAGCCGCTCGTGTCTGCTTCCGGGGAGATTTTGGCGGTTCTGGACTCAGGTATTGGGGCAGGAAATATTTCGCACACGTCAAGGAAAGGGCTCCGGTGTTTTTGAGGAAAAGGAGGTCGGGGGGCTCCGGGACGGGCTGAGGTTCCCACGGTGCTCTCGGGGCTATGGGTGGGCAGGAGCCCGCAAGATCCGAGTCCTCGCCGGGGCAAAGCCTTTCCCATCTCTCTCCAGACCGACAAACGGCAGGACATTTATTTAAAATAGCTAACGGGCTGCATTCGCAGTAATACACAATTATTTATAAACCCTGGCGGCTCGTGGGGGAGTTCGGAGCGCACAGACACCGGCGGGGAGTGGGAGCGAGGCCGGCCCCAGGGGACTTTTTGTTTGGTTTGGGTTTTTTTCCTGTGTAAACCCGGGCGGTCCCCGGCGGCCGGGCCGGGCTGGGGTCCCCGCGGGCTGCGGGCGGCTCCCGGCGCCACCTCCCCTCCTGCCCTGCTGGGTTCGCTCCATCCTTCCGCCAGCCGCTCCGGGAAAGGGAAGCGGGGCTGCGGAAGGAGTCACCCCCACCCCGGCATCCTCGCAGTGGTCATGGAACTGCCCCCAGCCCCCGCGGAGGTTCTCCCTTTCCCAGCACAGCCCGTGTGGCGCTGGGGCAGACGCAGCCCCGGGGGCACAGGACGAGCACCGCTGGTAGCCCAGCGCTGGTTGCCCAGGTGCCTTTCCCTGCCCGGGAGGCTCCGGGGCCGCTCCCGGCTGTCGGGGCCGCCTCAGGTGTCGGCTCGGTGCCGCTCTGCGGATTTCAAGGCGATCCTCGCCGCACCAGCCCCCGCCTCCGACTGCTCCCGCCGTGGGAGAAAGCCCAAAGCAGGGAACGGGCAGGTGTCTGCGGGCGCCTTGGGGCCGTCCCCGCCACGGGAACCTTCTGCCAGGCTCCGCTGCAAGCCAAGGGCCGGGCAGGGCCGGAGAGGGGGCAAAGACCACCGCAGTCCCCGCCGCTCCGAGCCGAGCCCCCGCGGCCCGGGGCTGCTGAGCCGAGCCGCTCCGGGAGCAGGACGAGGAGCTGCCATCAGGGATGCAGCCCCTCCAGCCACGGTTTGGCTCCTGCAGCCCCGCCAGCGATGCCCGACACCCCCCCGCACCCCCCCATCTGTGGGGAGGCCGCAATAAGCAGAGCAGCTTTCCCAATTAGCAGAGCTCCGGCGAGGGAGCGCTGCTGCGGAGGAAGGGCAGGAGCAGGTGAGAATTAGAGGGAGCATCATTAGGAGCTGTTCTTTGTCTCTATTAAAGGCAATAATTAGCGCCCTGACAGATGCAAAAGTCGGCAGCGGCCAGAAGCTGGTAAATCCTGCTCGTCTGCCTGCCCGGCTCTCGCCCGGAGGGGCCAGTCCCTGTCGCTAACAGGTGGCACGGGGGAGCCCCGACGGGCAGGGGGGGATCGCGGGGACCCGGCTTTTCCGAGGGGGCGTTTCGGCCCCACCGGTGGCAAAAGCAGCGAGGGCAGCATCCCCCCACCCCAAATGCCCCCCGCCCGCCGGGCCGAGGCCGCGCATCCCGCCCGGGAGCGGAGGAGCCCCGGGCTGGCACCGAGCCGTGCCGGGCAGCCGGCTGTGCGCCCCGGCCCCCTCCTCACGGCTACCTGCGAGTGAAATCGGCCGTCCTGCGGCCCCCCCAGCGCTCCCCATATGCTCCCCCGCCCCAGGGAGAGCCCACGGCCCCGCCCGCAGCCGGATCAGGTTACGGCCCATATGCTCCGCGGGGCTCCTGCCCCAGGGACCCGCACTATCCCCTCCCTTCGCCCTCCTCCTGGGGCTTTTAGGCGCGCTCGGGTCTATCGCGACCTGTCCCGACAGGAGGAGGAAGCCCCTGCCCGCACATCCCGGCGTCTGAGGCAGCTCCCTCCTCACCCCCTCACTCCTTTCTTTCCTCTTTCCCCAACCTCTTCCCCGCTTTCCCACTCTCTTCCCTCCTTGCCCACTTCCCCTTTCTTTCTTTCATTTTTCTCCATCTCTTCCCCTCCGAACCTCGGGCCCACAAAGGGAGAGAGGGGCAGCCAGAGCTCATTAGGGCCTGCAGGGACAGGGAGCAAGGGGTTCACCCTGAGATGGGAAATTCAGGTTCGATACTGGGCAGGAATTGTTCCCTGAGAGGGTGGGCAGGCCCTGGCCCAGGGTGCCCAGAGCAGCTGTGGCTGCCCCTGGATCCCTGGCAGTGCCCAAGGCCAGGCTGGACACTGGGGCTGGGAGCAGCCTGGGACAGTGGGAGGTGTCCCTGCCCATGGCAGGGGTGGCACTGGATGGGCGTTGAGGTCCCTCCCAGCCCAGCCCAACCCATTCCATCATTCAATCAGCACATTTCAGGCAGAAACCAAAAGGCATCCAGGAAACCCAAGAGGAAGGGAAAGATTGGCCATATCTCACTTCAACAGGGGATTTCTTCAGCCTCTGCCTGGAAAATTTTAAGCCAAGGAGACCAAAACCTGCTGCAAACCCCTGGCTGAGGCATTTCTCTTCTGCAGGGCACCAACTCTGCTTCCTGCCAGTCCAGTCCTGTGGGAAGGGATTTGCCAGAGCCCTGCACAGAGCTGCAGCCTCCCTCCTCTCTCACTGGAATGAGCGTTCAGAGCGAGCATCCAAAGCCCCCCCGAGGACTTTCTAAAATCAATCCTTCACAGGAAAACGTGGTTCTTTTCCAGCTCCAAAGCTCTCCCCAGTAACACAAACCAGGAGCCCCTGGCAGGGTGAGGTTCACAGGCACGGGGCACCTCATGAGAGCCTCATCCCACTGACATTCTGGGGCCAAACTGCCCCTGGCCACCCCCGCAGTGTCCCCACGGCGCAGTCGGGGTGCTGGGTGTGACAAGGGCTGCCTGGGTGTCAGTCCAGGGACCAGAGCCATGGCACAGCCCTGGGATGGACAATCCTGGGGTCCTGCTTTACTGTTCTTGTTTTTACCCTTCCAGAGGAGAAAGGCTGCTGTCCCGTGTGCTGACTGATGGCCCAGGGGACACTGCTGTGACAGGATGATGCCAGCAGCTCTCGGTGTGGCAGGACAGTGCTTGGAGCGGAGTTCTGATGTCCCTGCCAGTGGCTTTTCCATCCCTGTGAGGGACAGGGGCCTCCAGGCCTGGGACTCTGCATTACCCAGATTATTCCAAATGCTCAAGTGCAGCTGAGGGCCGGACTTTCCAGAGTTACCACAGAATCCTGAAAGTTTGGGGTTGGGAGGGACCTCTGGACACGACCCAGTCCAAGCCCCTGCCCAGGCAGGGGCACCTGGAGCAGGTGACACAGGAACGTGCCCAGGGGGTTTGGGATGTCTCCAGAGAGGGAGACTCCAGGCCCTCCCTGGGCAGCTGTTCCAGGGCTCTGCCCCTCCATGGAAGGAAGTTCCTCCTCAGGCTGGGCTGGAATTGTTGTGTTTCAGTTCCTGGCCATTGCTCCTTGTCCTGTCACTGGCACCAACACCTCCACGAGCTCTCAGCCCCCTTCTCCCAGCCCTGCAAACCTGGTTTTCCACGTAGGGGTTGAGGTGGGAAGGGAGCTTTTCCCAAAGCCTCCCTCCAGCCCCCAGAGCCCTTTCCAACCTTGCAGCCAGGCAGGTGCAGGTTAAATGCAATCCCTGGGCTCTGCCAACTCTCTGGGCATCACGGCTCACCCAAAATGAATTTTCCACTGCAGGTATTTAATATTTTAACATTTCTGCTGAAAACTGTCAAGGGGAGACAGTGACTGATGGTGGCAGTGGGGCCACGAGGCTGTGGCAGCTCCACCTCTGCAAAAGGGCACGAAGTGCTCGAGTCCTTCTGGGTCAGGATCAGAACTCCCAAAGTTCATTCATTATAAAGAATCCAGCTTTAAATACTGGATGAACAAGGAAACTGCAGCATTACACGGATCAGTTTTTATAGTGGGCACATCTCAAAACCTCTCCTGAGTGAGTGAGGTCCGAATACTTTGAAAAAAACCTGGGGCAATTTACCCACCTTTTAAACTTGCAGGGATGGAGGATTTATATCATTGAGCAAAACAAAGTGTGAATACCCCGGCCCACACCAGAATAAAAAGACAAATTCTCCTCAGTGTTTAGAAGTGAGGAGAATCATCCATGGAATTTCATGAAATCTCCATCAAACTAATTTGTAATTATTTATTATCAGAAGTTATGATAAGGAAAAAAGTAAGCTCATTAAGATAAACTAAATAAAAATATCCTGGCACTTTTGTCTGGAAAAGCATTCTCCCGGAAAATTTATTGGAATCAGGAGAATCTTCAGCAGATCCTTCACTCAAGGGCTATTTCCTGACAAGAAAATGAGCACAAGAATGGTCAGCACAGCAGAGATCAATTGATTACAAATACGGATCATTAATTGATGCCAGGAAAGTTTTATTCACTCTAAAAATTGGGAATTCAGCTGGGCTTTAATGAGCACTAGGAAAATGTTCTCTTTTTTAAAAAACCTCTCCAAAATTCCAGACTTGGTGGGATTTGGGGGCTGTCCTGTGCAGGGCCAGGAGTCAGAGTTTGGTGGTCCTTGTGGATCAGGATGTTCCAGATTCCGTGATCCCCGTGCCTGGTTCAGCCTTTGAAAACCCAGCCAGGCCCCCTCCCGCTGCTCCCCTCCTGGGACGGAGCTTCCAGAGGGGCTCGTGGGGCAGCACGGCCGGACCCAAAAGCTTTTTGCGGATTCCCAGTCCATCCTGCTGGGAACAGGGAAGCGAGAGGGCGGAAAGGCAGGGTGTGAATAGCCCCGGGGGTGCTCCAGCCCTCGGGAGTTGCAAACAGCGCGGGGTCGGGATCCTCGGGAGGCTCAGCCTCATCCCGCGGCTTTTCCCCTAAAAAGATGGATGTAAATGCAAAAGAGTGCTCCCCTCCGCCATTCACGGCCATTCTTGCGATTGGCTTTAGAAGTTTTGTTCTGCCATTTATCTTCACTTGTTGGAGATGTCTTGACAAACTCCTGAGAATTAATTTCCCATCAGCTTTTTGCCTGCTCTCCTTGAACTGCCAGGTCAGCTCTCACCATATGCATTAGAAGGGGTTATCTGGACGGGCCACCCGGCTCCATTGTCCCTCCCCGGGGCTGTCCCCGTCCCCGTCCCGGCAGGGGAGCAGTGTCATGCACATGGGGAGAGCGCTGAGGGGATCGGGCTCCTCCCGCAGCCCCGCATTCCCCGCCTGTCATCAATCATCGCATCCCGCTGCCAAACCCAGCACAATTGGATCAGGCCCAGTACCGGGGGTGCTCCCTGCCAGCCAGGAGTGTGCCTTTTACTTTAATATATTCCCAATGTTGATCCTATTAGCGGGGAAAATCAATCAATCACTGTCAGCAAACATCACCAGGCTGCAGATTGATCACAGGGCCAGGGCTGCTGGAGGATCCTGCAGATGCGGCAGGCATTTGTTAAATGCTATTTTCAGAAAGACATATACATATATGTATAAGACACATTTATACACCTCTTTGTCTGCTTGAAAAAGGGAAAAAAAACCAGAAAAACACACAGGGTTCCTGGGGTTTGGGGTTGTTTTTTTTGGTGTGGATTTTGTAGTTTTTTTTTCTTTTCCCCAAAAGCAGCCACAGTGTTAATCACTTTTATAAGAAAAATCCTTTCGAGTAAAAACTGAGCAGAGGTTTGGGAGGGGGGGGATCTTGTTTTGTTGCTCCTGAGGGAGTGGAGCAAGGTTTGGCCTGCTGTGCCCAAGGAGAGGAGGCTGGAGATGTCCCACAGGGATCGGGGACTCCAGACCCTTTCCGAAGGGTGGAGCTGGGGCATTTTCTTTGAGAGGGAAACCCCTCCAAGGTGGGAATTCAGCCCCCTGCTGCGCCCAGGCTTCATTTGGGGCTGTGCTGAACAGCCCACGGAGTTTCTCTCCCCACTCCCTCTCTCCTTTCCCAGCAGAAATAATTTCACATTAATTTTCTGCTGCTCCAGTGACAGAGATTTCCCCTGAAAGGCGGCGCGGGGAGCTGAGCACACCACGGCTGCAGGAACTGTTCCCTATCCCAAGCCCATTCCAGAGCCCCAAAAGGGATGGGCAGAATCGTTTTCCAAGTCAGAACTCCAGGCACAGAGGGCAGAAAAGGTGGGAGGTGGAGGGGGAAAGGAGCTGCGTTCAGAAAAACGTGGGATGGCTCTTGGGATGTCTCCTCTCATCTGCCTGGAGAAGCTGGAAGTGTCCTGGACCCCTGGCAGTGCCCAAGGCCAGGCTGGACACTGGGGCTGGGAGCAGCCTGGGACAGTGGGAGGTGTCCCTGCCATGGCAGGGGTGGCACTGGGTGGGCTGTGAGGTCCCTCCCTCCCACACCAGCCTGTGACTGATTTTATTTGAGGTGTCAGAGCAGATTGCAGCCCCTTCTCCTGTGCTCACTGGGGTCTGGTTTCGGGACAGGCTTTCCTGCAGGGTTCGTGTCTCTGCCGGGCACCAGCAGAGGAGCTGTTGGAAGGAATTTGCCCTTCCAGGACCCTCCCTGCGTTCCCAGGATGGGCAGTTCAAGCCACCGAGGCTGAGCCTGCAGGATCTTTGTGCCAGCATTCCCTGGATCCAGCCCTGTTCAGGCGCCTGAAGGTGGCTCGGGGAATGCCCTGGGCCCTGTGAATACCCTGGGGGTGCCACACGATCCATGCTGAGCTGTGCCGAGCAGAGCCAGCCTGGAGAGCAGGGCTGGGAGCTGAGCTGGAGGGTCCCTGTGGGTTGGGATATCCTGAGATTCCGGGGGTCTGTGAAGGGTTCACTGCCCCCACCGAGGCCTGGTGGAGGTCTGTGGGCACCACCTCACACCCCACAGCTCTCCCCGCCTGCAGGCTTTGCTCATGCAACTGTTGCAAGAGTTGATTAGAAATTAAATTGGAGAAACATAGGAAAACTGAAAAAATGCCTTGATGGGAACGGAGTTCTGGTGGGAAGAGAAGGGGGTGCAACACCCCAGGAGCTTTTCCAGGCTTGAAGTGTTTGGAAGTGATGGGGAAGGGAGGAGGGAAGCACCAGCTCCCAGGAAAAGCTGCACCAGATCCCGACTCAGCCCTGGGCACTCCCTGGCATTGGCATCCGACATTCCCGATGCAGGAGCAGGACAGAGCCCCCGGAGCCTCTTGCCCCCAGAAATGCCGAAAGCTGCTGAGGAAGAGGGGAGGTGGGAGAAAGGGAGACACGAATCCGCGGCTGACGTGCCCTGCCGAAGGGAGGAGTCGCTCCTGAGGCGGGGATGTGGAGAGTGGGATTTGCCTGAGGCAGCACAATAAACACACAATTCGGATTTTGTTTCTTTTTCGTGTCTATGGGGGAAAATCCTCCGTCGCTTCATTAACAAACCTGTCCCTAATCCTACCCAAACCTTCTGAAAAAACGATGATATTAACTGAAATCCAGCCGGCCTTCCAGAGCCTGGGAGTAAATGAACTTTTAATGCATGGAGAACATATTCATTATAATGTATAAAGAGGCAATTTTCATTTTGTTTGTGTTCTTAAGAGTGTGACAGCGTCTTGTTTGCCACTGCCCCTGGGTATAAGCCAGCATTGTGCGCCTTAATTAGATATTCCCGTGCTAGTGTGAGGGACATATGTCTATTCACGGGAACAAACATCAAGAGTCTGCCACGGCCTTTCATGTCCTGCTACGTCGGAATAAAGGCAGAGCAAGTGCAGGCTCTCCCAAGGACCTGTGGCCCCAAACAGCTTGAACACAACGCGCCGGCATTCAGCGATTGGTTACAGTTTATTAACAGCCCATAAACTCCTCATCTGCTCCCGCGCTCTCGTTCAAGTTGTCACCTGCGGCTGCCGCCGGGCACGGCCGCGCCGGGAGCGGGGCTCGGCGCTCCCCTCGCCGCCTCCTCCCCTCCCTCTCGCTCCTCGGGCTCGCAGGTCGGACGAGGTGGCCCGAAATGAAACAGAAATGCCCCAGAAGCTGCGGCTGCCTCGTCCTTGCAGCTCAGGAGGCTCCGGTGACACCCCAGGAGCTCAGGTTCCCAAATCCCAGCCTGGGGACCATCTCTGAGCTGGCATCACCTGGGGCGTGTGCTCACTCCCCTCTTTCCCTCCTCAGGAAAGCCAAAGCCTGACTTGGGTGAAATGCAGGGGTTTAAGGTGTGAGATGAGCCAGGCCAGGATTTCTGAGCAGAGGCAGGTCCAGAGTCAGGGTTTGAGGGCAGAGCAGGGTGAGAATGGCACAGGGAAGCTGTGGCTGCCCCTGCATCCCTGGCAGTGCCCAAGGCCAGGCTGGACACTGGGGCTGGGAGCAGCCTGGGACAGCGGGAGGTGTCCCTGCCATGGCAGGGGTGGCACTGGGTGGGCTTTAAGGTCCCTCCCAACCCAAACCATTCCACGATTGTGTGACAATGGTATTTCCTCACAGATGTGTGAGCACCTGGACACCTGCAGATACCATGGAAAACTTCAGGGAAAGTGGTCTTTGCCAGCACTGTGTGATCCACATAGAGAGCACAACCACCCCCAAACGGGACACATCCACTTCAGAGTGTGCAAAATTCCAGCCTTTCCAGCATCTCAGCAGCTTCATTTCCCCTGGCACCACTGGGAGCTTCACCCAAAAGTGGATCCTGCCAAACCTTCCCAGCCCAGCCATGCCTTCACAGCAGCCCAGGGCAGGATCTGATCACCTGAGAGGTGGGCAGGGAGGGAGAGCAGCCCTGCATCCACCAGGAGCCTGCCGGGGATAATTGGGTGGGATAATGAGCGGGATTAATGAGCTGCTCTCCTGCAGCAGAGCCTCAGGGTCCGGATGCAGCAGCTCAGAGCAGGCAGGAGCAGACCCAGGCCGAGAATTTCCCTGGCAGTGTCTCAGGGCTGCCCTTGGCTCATGTGGAGGCAGAGGGGCCCCAACAGCAGTTGGGCACCTCTGCCCACCCTGTGGACACCTCTGCCCATCCCACGGGCACAGCACGAGCTGCCCCAGGCCACCAAAGGGACACTTCCCAGGCTGGCTGTTGGCAGCAGTTTGGATTTTTGTCATCCCAGCAGTGCTGGGCACTGAGAGATGGAGAAAACCCCGCTGGAGTGACAATCCTGGAATACCACACTGGATAACGCTTTCCAAGGTGGATGCTCAGCCGAATTTGTGGCAGGACTTTTAGTTCCATTATTAAAATAACACTTCTGTGTTGTTCTACAGAGAATAAAACGTTCAGTGCTTTGACAGCCTTTTGGGCAGCACAGATTTGCACACACACACACACACACACACACACGGGGCAGTGCAGCAATCCCAAAGTCCAGAGGAGCTTTGTAAGGCCCCGGGGTGGATTCCAGTTTCACAGAAACCATGGACAGCCCCACACTGGGATGAGCCCCACACCAGCACCTGGCGGGGGAGCACAGGTGGGTTTTGTCACCAGAACTTCTCCTCTGGTGTCCCCTCTTTGGCCTCTGGTCAGTGGCACTNACACACACACACACACACGGGGCAGTGCAGCAATCCCAAAGTCCAGAGGAGCTTTGTAAGGCCCCGGGGTGGATTCCAGTTTCACAGAAACCATGGACAGCCCCACACTGGGATGAGCCCCACACCAGCACCTGGCGGGGGAGCACAGGTGGGTTTTGTCACCAGAACTTCTCCTCTGGTGTCCCCTCTTTGGCCTCTGGTCAGTGGCACTGGTTGGAGGGACCTCGAAGCCCACCCAGTGCCACCCCTGCCATGGCAGGGACACCTCCCACTGTCCCAGGCTGCTCCCAGCCCCAGTGTCCAGCCTGGCCTTGGGCACTGCCAGGGATCCAGGGGCAGCCACAGCTGCTCTGGGCACCCTGGGCCAGGGCCTGCCCACCCTCCCCGGGAACAATTCCTGCCCAAGATCCCACCCAGCCCTGCCCTCTGGCACTGGGAAGCCATTTCCTATGTCCGGTCCCTCCAGCCCTGAAAAATCGTCTCTCTCCATCTTTCTGTAGCTCCTTCAAATCCTGGAAGGCCACAATTGGGTCATCCCAGAGCCTCCTCAGATCCAGGAGCTCTGGGAAGCTGAGCAGTCCTGTAGCCCAGTGAAGGATTTGACACTGACGATTTTAATGCAATTTAAGCGCTCTGAAACCAGGAGGAGCCGAGCAGAGCGGATCAGAAGCAGCACAAACAAATCTCTGCTCCCGGGCTGTGCCTGTGCCAGGTCGGAGGGGTTTCACTGGGGGTTTTCTTCCCTGCTCACACCCCCAGAATCCCAAATCCTCCAGAGCCCTCTCTCCAGAGGCCAAAATATGCTTCTTCCAGGTTTGCTCTTGGAGGAACAAAACTGTCCTGTTTATCCTGACAAAGGATAGGCCAGACTGCGACTTAATCCCGGCCCGGGCCCATCCGGCCCGCCCTTGGCCGAGCATCCCCCGGGAGCGACAGGGAGGGAATTCATCCCGCTGGGAACGGGCTGAGCCTGCCGGGAGCGGGGCGGGGGCCGCGGCCCGGCTGCTCTGTATGCAGGGGGAGCTTCCGTGGCGCTGCCGTCCTGGCCATTGTTCGCCGGGCACGGCAACCATCTGGAAAAGGCAGCCTGGGAGAGCCCCCGCCCGCTCCGGCCGCATCCCGGCGCTTCCCGCGCCGCGGGGCCGCGGCCGCGCCGGGACAAGGACAAGGACAAGGATGGCTCGATCCCAAGGAGGCTCCGAGGAGCGGCCCCGCGGCCGGCACTGCCCGCACGGCCTCTGCCGGGCCCCGGGAGGGCTCCCGGGGGGACGCAGGGACAGAGGGAGGGTGCGGGAGCGGCGCTTCCCTCGGTCCCGCCGTGCTCGGCCGCGGTGCCGGGCGGTGGGAGCCTCCTCTCCCTCGCCCCCCACCCAAGGCCCAGAGCGATTTGAACCAGTCACAGCCATTTTTGTCTCGGTTTTGGGGTGACCAGTGGCAGATACCGGTGAGTGGGATGTGTTCTGCACCCCTTGACCCGCCCAGGAGTCACTCAGGGTTGCTGCCTGTGCTGGTGCCTCCGTTTGAGTTCTCCAAAGGCTCCTCTGGCGGGAGGGGTTTGGTGAGGGCAGCTTTGTCCAGACCACGGTGGATGAGCAACTTTTCCAGCATCTCCCTATCTAAACACATCCCGGCCTGGCTGTTCACCCTCCGTGAGCATGAACAGGTTGGAAATGGAAACAGAAGGAGGGAAATGATTCAAAGGGAACTACAACAGCAACAACACGGGGCTGCTCATTCCCACTGTTTGGTGTGTTTGCTTTCCCTGCCCTGCCAAATCTTCCCCACCAAGCAGGCACAGGAATCATTTCACCGTTTTCCAAGGCAAAGGCTGTGCTGCCTGCACTGCTCCCCTGTGTCCGTGGGGACACAATAACGAGGCTCTTACACCTGCCAGGTTCAGCAGAAAGTAACAAAATGCTAGAGTTTATTGACACGACACTATTTTTATACACATTCCAATACTTAAGTAAACATCGGCTTTATTTACATAACTGTGTGAGAAAATCTCTGACTCCAAGGTTAAAACCAGAAGGCTTATAGAAAAACAGACTTTAGTAAAAGCCCAAGGCAACACTCCCCCACTTCACTCCTCCCATCGGATTCTCACAGGGGCTTCACTTCCTCACACCCCAGAAGGCAACTATGGGGAGGGTGTAGGCTTAATTCCACTCAGCAGCAAAACCTAAACAACCTGGGGGGCTAAATCCCATTTACCAAAGTGCCTGAAGTACTGAAGGTTCCTCACTGCTCACTTGTGTCTCCTGGGAAGCTCCCACGAAACCCGTCAGAGCTGCCACTGCAGGCCTGCAGTGACGGCACCAACCTGTCGGGAATTCCATACCCGGCACCAACTTCCCACTGCAGACAAACCTTTAGATCCCACCCGGGGAATCCCAGAGTCCCTGAGGCTGGAAAAGCNCTCCTGGGGCTCCAGCCCCTTCCCAGCTCCGTTCCCTGCCCTGGACACGCTCCAGCCCCTCCAGGTCTCTCCTGCAAGGCCCGGATCTGGACACAAAACTCCTTTCCTTGCTCTCTCCCCGGGCCACCTGAGCCACCGACACCTCTGACCCCTGGGGAAGCGCCACCCTTGCAGGGCATTTTCCAAACTTGCTGACAAAACCAAAGGGACAAAAGTGTTCCCATCCCAGTTTAGGAGTAACCAGGCGCTCGCTCCGTGCACACAACTCCTGTCTCAGTTCAGCAGCTTCTCCGTGCCCTGCTGGATCCGTGGGAAGGGCTGAGGTTTTCCAAGGTGCCCGAGGGAGCCCGGCAGCCTGGCTGTGTTTAATTGCGGTGTGATGCGTGTCTGATTCTCCTCAGGCTCCTCTGACAGTCGCCGCTCCTGCACCTCTGTGCAGCAGCCCCGCGCCCCTGCCAGGCTCCGCAGGGTGACAGGAGCTGGCACCTCAGCTCTGCCTCCTCGGGCCCGGGGCCGGATCCCAGACCCCCCCTCACCTTTTGGCGCCTGGGATGGCTCCGACTCCTTTCTGTGCACACAGAGGGGTTTTGCTTCCTGCCCGCAGCGAGCAGCCGCGGGAGCGGCGCCGCTCGGCCGTGCCAGCAGCGCGCAGCCCAGGTGAAGGCGAACAGAGCCGCTCTGTGCTCCCAGAAAGGGCCGGGGCCGCTTTGTGTCCCTGTCCTCGCAGGTGCTCGAGGAACTTGGCCGCGGGAGGCCGCCCCCCCCTCCCCGCCACATCCATTACCTTTTGGATGCCTCTAATTAATCATTCATCCCTTTCTGGGCAGGGAGAATGGGAGCTTCGCCCGGCGCGGCCCCGGCCCCGGCTGCCTCCCCCCGGTTTGTTCCCTTTCAGCCGCGCTCTTCCTGCCGCTTTCTGCCCCCTCAATGGGCGAGGAGCGAAACCGGATGGCTGGATCGAGGCTGGGAAATGACTTCAGAGCCACCTTTGTTCGTCGCCTCGTTTCTCTGCCCGCTCTTGGCCGTGTGTCGCTATGAAAGGAGCCGCTTGAAGCCGCGGGGCCGCCCCGGGAGCGCCGCAGCTCCGGCCGGGAGCGCTCCCATCTTTTTGGGGAGCGGGGAGAGGCTGGGCCGAGCTGCCAGCTCTCGGCAGCACCGCTGACCATGACATCGGGCATTGTGCTCCAAATTAGGCACAGGCTTCCAAGCAAATTGTCCCTTTGGATGGGATCGGTGTAAGCCCCACAGAGTGGTTGGCTTCGGCTGCTGACTCCGGAGAGCCTCCAAGGATATCCCTGGCTCTCGTGAGGAAAGCCAAGGCTTTCAAAGGGGTTTTATGCACCGGGCTTTGGGGTTTCACAGCTCGCTGGCACGGCTTTGCTGCTGAAAGGCTAGAAATTATTTTGCACTGATTTTCTATGGTGTAATGTTGTTAAAACGGGCATTTGACTGCTCATTTCAAGGCGTTTGACAAAGAAAAATTCTCTAACTTCTGTGTCCTCGTCTATTTTCAGTGAGTTAAAACTGTGGGTAACTGCATTTTGCACTGAGGTGCTTTTGGGGTAACAGTCCAGCCAACTGCTCCAAGGGAGCTATTTGCACTCGAGTTACTCTGGTTACTCGAGTAACTCTGGCAACGAGTTTTTTACTGAAGGCCCTGGTGTCTGCAGCAAAATATAAATACTCACTCCACGGAATTATTTGAAAGTGAGATTTGAGTTTGCTTTTTGAGTGGCTGCACTGAACAGAAACAATAAATGAGTTCGGAATAGAAATGACTCAATTCACCCTTTGCACAGCTCCTCTGCCTGCATGTGGAAAATGGATCATTGATGTGAAAACAGGGGCAAAACCAAGAACCCACCACAACTATCACACACATCACCCTCTAAAAACCCTGCAGAGCATGGCAGGGCTGTGCTCGTGCTGCTGAATTCCCACCTGTTCCTGACACAGCACAAAGGGCTTGGGCTCAGGCGCTGCACTGGGTGAGTTTGGGTGGCTCTGGTGTGACACGAGGTGCAGGAGCCCCGGGCTCTGCTGTGCTGGGGGGACCCCGAGTCTCCTCAGCAGAGCTGTGAGTGCCCCCCAGAGCAGTGGGACCCCTTGGGGGGTGTCCCTGCTGACAGGGCTGGAATGGGATCCGAGCTTTCGGAGCCCCCAGAGAACCCCAGGCAAGAGCTGACTCCCGAGCAGGACCCGACTGCCATTGCTCCTCCCCAGTGCCATGCTCCAATTTCCCTGTTCCTTCCCTATTTTCCCCCTTGTGCCTTCTGTCTGGTGGGGTGGCCAATGTGCTCACCCACCGCAGACGCCTTTTCTCACTCTAATCAAGAAGGTGACTGGGACACAAAGGCCTGGCCCCGCCGTGCCAAGTCTGTGCCGGCAGAGGCGGCTCCGTGCCACGGCCGCACCGTGCCAGGAGCTCTGCCAGCCGGGAGGAGACCCCGGCTTCTTTCCGAGGGTTTTTCTGCCTTCCTTTCAGTCATTGTCTCTTTTCCTCTCGGGGAGCTGGGAAATGAAAAGAAAGGGAAGGGATGGTGGCGACCAGGATTGAACTCTTGCAACAATAACTAAAACCTTTTGGGGTTTAATGTGGGGTTTTTTTGCCTCCAGGGATGAAAAATACCTTCCCAGGAGGAAAAAACCCCGAGGAAACAATCAAACCCCTGCAGTGCAGCAGGAGTTGGACTTCAATGATCTTGTGGGTCCCTTCCAGCTCAGGATATTCTGTGATTCTATGAAGTCTAAGCAGTCATTTACAGCTTTGAGCCTGGCGCATTTTATTGAGCAGGACAATCACAGAATCCTCAAAGCTGGAAGAGACCTTTAAGATCATCAAGTCCAATTGTCAGCCCAGCTCCTCCACTGTGAAATGCGTTGTATTTTACTTCTATAATTCCCTTGGAGAAGGAAAAACGATGTGTGAGTGCCCAGAGCTCCTCTCCCCCATCAGGAGACCCCAACCCCACCTGGGACCCTCGGGGTGCTGCTGCTGGAGAAGAGGTTGTGAACAGGGTGTGAAACACAGAAACAGGAAAAGAAGACCAGGAAAAACCTCAAATCTTCCCTGCCTCTCTGGTGTCACTTCGGACAAGAAGTAAAAAGATCCCATCTCACCACAGGTCCTGGTGCCGCTTCCTCAGACCAGGAGCTCCCAAAGGGAAGCCTTGGTTTCCTACAGAAACCCTGGGTTTCCTCCCTCACCCCAGTGCCTTCTTTTCCTCTCCAAGGGGGGTTTGTCCGTGCTGGACACTTGGTTCAGATGGACACTTTGTTCCTGGGATAGCTGAAGGTTCCCTGCCCATGCCAGGGGTGGAATTGGATGGGCTTTAAGGTCCCTCCCAAGCCAAACCACTCCATGATCCAATGAAAAGGACCATCCTTGGGAACTTCAGTCCCAGCAGCTTCCCGAGGACATTCCCCTCCTGTTTTCTCACACCTGCAGGATGTTTATTGGTTTTTCCTCTGTGCTAAATTTCTGCACAGGTTTTGGTGAGGAGCCCCAGGAGAACGTGGGGTCTGTGACTGTTTTCAAAACAAGTTCTGAACCCTGGAACATAAATCCCTGGCGTGTGAGGTTTGCTCCCCCTCTGCCTCCTCACAATGGGGGGAAGGTTCTCTCTTTTCTTCATGGATCTTGACATTTCAACCAGAAGGAAAATGGCAGAAAGTGCTTCCAATTTAGCATTTGTCAGAGAACGAGGGCTTTTGGAAGAGGGGAAGGGCTGCTGAAGGGTCCCTGACATTCCCTCACCCGTGGGGTTTTCAGGATTCATGTGCAGCTCTGTCCCCAGCTGCAGCTTGCTCCTCAGAAGGATTTTGTGTGTTATGAGCCCAGGATATCGGTGACCATGGAATGATGTCCCTCTGGTTTGAACACCCAGGAGAGTCCTGCAAACTTCCTGTCCTGCATCTCCCTCTGGAAAACCCGGCATGAGAATGGTTGGGCTCCGTGAGAGCAGAGTGGTGGAACAAGGGGAGCCCTGACTGCACTCTCTGGGTCCCAAGAGTGGGGGAGTTCCAGGCAGCCAGGAGGGACATCCCTGTCCTGGGGGCATCAGGGGCAGCATGGCCAGCCCGGGCAGGGAGGGATTGTCCCACTCTGCTCTGGGCTGGGGCAGCCTCAGCTTGAGTGCTGGGCCAGTTTTGGGTGCCATGATATAAAAAAGAGCTAAAGCTCTTAGAGAGTGAACAAAGGAGGGACACGAGGATGGGGAAGGGTCTGGAGGGGCCCCACGAG
Source organism: Platysteira castanea (assembly GCA_013397175.1). NCBI lineage: Eukaryota > Metazoa > Chordata > Aves > Passeriformes > Platysteira > Platysteira castanea. The sequence goes on along the minus strand of VYXC01006695.1, from coordinate 18,128 downwards.
GTCACTTGGTCAGTTCAGCCTGGAGGAGCCTGAGGTCAGAGCTGCCCGGGGCTGCAGCTCCTCCCGAGGGGCAGCGCAGGGACAGCTCCGAGCTCTGCTCTGGGACAGGGACAGCAGCCAGGGAGCGGCTGGAGCTGGGCCAGGGCAGGCTCAGGCTGGAGAGCAGGGCAAGGTTCTTCCCCCAGAGGCTGCTGGGCACTGCCCAGGCTCCCCAGAGAATGGGCACGGCCCCGAGGCTGCCAGAGCTCCAGGGGCGTTTGGGCAGCGCTGCCAGGGATGCCCAGCGTGGGGTTGTTGGGGGTCTGGGCAGGGCCGGGAGCTGGATCGATGATTCCTGTGGGTCCCTTCCTGCTCAAGGCATTCCATGATCCCGTGAAGAGGAGGGCGGGATGTGTGAATATCGGTGGGATGATTTTTCCTGCCGTCACGCTCCGATTTCCATTTTAGGCTCTGACGGGAAGCGCTGCGGAGCCACAGCCCCGCGGGTCCCCCGACAAGCAGGAGAGTCCCCGCAGCGCCCGGAGCGGCCCCAACCCTGCCCCGGCC
>VYXC01006695.1:0-17448 GCA_013397175.1 Platysteira castanea | reverse complement strand
CCCACCCTGGGCATCCCTGGCAGCGCTGCCCAAACGCCCCTGGAGCTCTGGCAGCCTCGGGGCCGTGCCCATTCCCTGGGGAGCCTGGGCAGTGCCCAGCAGCCTCTGGGGGAAGAACCTTGCCCTGCTCTCCAGCCTGAGCCTGCCCTGGCCCAGCTCCAGCCGCTCCCTGGCTGCTGTCCCTGTCCCAGAGCAGAGCTCGGAGCTGTCCCTGCGCTGCCCCTCGGGAGGAGCTGCAGCCCCGGGCAGCTCTGACCTCAGGTTCTTCTGCTCCAGCCGGACATTCCAAGTGTCCTAATCCACTCCTCCTCCTCCTTTGTGAGTGCCTTGGCAGCCTTAACCCTCTAATATTTAATAATTACATAATAAATATTAACTTTAGCTGCTGCAGGTGCCGTGCCCTGGGATTGTCAGCTGGGAGGGGATATCCCATCACCAGCTTTGGCACTTGGCAGGGAGAACGTTGGGATAACTCAGCCAAAACCTGCCAGGGAACAGCAGCAGGACGAGCGGGGTGTTGTTCTGCATTTGAATCCCTGAGGATAAATGGAGATAGTCCCAGAATCCTGGAGAGAAAGGATCATCCTCCAGGAACAGCCTGGAGACCAAAGAATTCCGCCCGCCGGCCCCGCTGCTGGCGAGGCAGCGCCGATGGAAAAGAACCAGTGACTTTGTCCCGGGCACTGAATGGAGCTGCGAGGCCGGTCCAGATGGTTATTGTACGACTTGGGTGGTGGCAGGATGCGAGATGCAGGTTGGGCAGCTTGAACAGCTCCCGGGAAAGCCTTGCCAAGCATTCAGGGCCGGCCTGGCACCATTGGTATGGGCAGGACATCGCCGGGCGCTCGGGAGGCTGCGGGCGCTGCCGGGGCTGCGCACACATCACAGCACTGCCAGCAATAAAGGGCTCGGGGGCCGAGCTGCAGCCTTTTGCTGCAGCGGGACGCAGGCTCTGAATTCCAAATGAAAGGCAGCTCCTCAAAGCCCAGCTCGGGGGAAGCCTCTCTTGCCTCCAGGTGATCTCACGGGTCACCCCCAGGCGCTGTTTGTCACAGGTCCCCGCCTTAACAGCAGAATTCCGGGGAGTTTGATCAGGAAAACGCTGCAAACTTTGGTCCATAACAACGGCAATGAGGTGAAATTGTTGCAGGTTTTGTCTGCAGGGATTTCCAAGTCCTTCTAAAGCTGGCACGATTTTGTTTCTGTATTCCTACAAAAGGACTTCAAGGAGACGCCCGGAATTTCTGGGGTCTTGGGTTGGGAATGTCACCAGCCCCCTGTTCCATGCCAAGAACAAATCCAAAGCAGCTGCTGGGCAGCCTGGGAGAAGTTCAAAGCTTAAACGGGTCTTTAAATACAGGGAGGGATAAATATGATTAATTTTTAATTTTTTTGTGACTCTGCTACTTCCAGTTTCGTGCTGGGGTCATTGCTCAGCAGCTTTGGAGCCACTTTTTATGGCTGTTTTCAAAGCCAGTCTCGACTTTCTGAGGGTGTCTCCCCAATCAGCAGCACCCACACCGCTGACATTTAACCTGAGTTCTGATGAAAGATGAAAAACCAGCTCCAGACCCCAGCCAGGCTTCCCAAGGCTCGCTCCGAAGCTTTGTCTGATCCAAAGCAACGGAAATAAGTTTAAGGCTGTGGCACCATCCAGAGAAAGCCCCAATAAAGTCGGATCATTATCTGGATGGGTGGATAACTTAATCAGATTATTGATTTATTAAACACCATTCAGCTGCTGGGGGCTTTGGGAGCTCTGAGGGGTTTGTTGCGACACAAATCGCTGCTCAGCCAAACCCAGCAGATTTCTACCCTGCCCCTTTAATTAAAGCATTAATCTCATTCCCTACCAGTTCTCCTTAGAGTGGCCCTTGGAAACCACCAGCACAAAATCCTTTGCTCTCACGGAGGCTCCAGCCCCAAGATCAGAGAGTGCAGCAGGACAGGGGCAGCTTCTGAAATAAAGTGACTTTTGTGCAGGCCAGTGTGAGGCGAGGTAGCAGCGTTAATTAATTAATTAAAATGCCTCGCAGGGGCCACGGAGCTCCTCACAAAAAGGCTGAAGGAGGCTAAAAATGAAAGGCATCCGTGCAGGGTTTTAGGGACGCTGCTTTGGAGGTGAATGTTGGGAATCACAGCTTCGGGAGCAGCATCTACATTTAAAAGAAGAAGAGCCTCTTCTGTCCGTGCTCGGTGCTGGCAGAAGCTGGTGGCCTCTGGGTCACGGTGGCTTTGTCCTTTCCAGGAGTGGCTGATAAATCCCAAAGGTTCTGTTCTGATCAATCCACACCCGGAGCCTCCTGAACAGACAACAAAAAGGGAGGAAAAATGCACCTGGAGCAAAGAGAGGGCTTGGTTCTGAACCAAAGGGCTGTGAGGAAGGAGAAAGGAAGGGAAGAAATCCAAAGGTGAGGCTCAGATCGTCTTCTACTTCTCAGGATTTCTGGGTTTAAACACCCCTTATACCAATCTGGCTTTTATTTGGATCGTTTCACAGCACTTCCCCTAAGAACTGGTTATAAAAGGATCTCAAATCAGATTTTTCACCTTAGAAAATGCCCAAAGACTGACGGAATTGTGCAATGGCAGCTGAGTTCTGGTTCTCTGGGCTCAGAGGGTGTTTGTCAAGTGACTCAAGTGTTGAAATCCTTCTCTTTTGTTCCGGCACTATTCAAGTAAATTCCAAAACATTTCCCTTGGGGCAATTTCTGCAGAAAACTCCCCCAGGTGGGACATTTCCCACACGAACCTGTCCCTTGTGCTGGCCCTGGCAAACCATCCATGAACACCTCCAGGATTCTGTGCTGAGTCCTGGCGATTCAGAGAAGCCATTTCTTGGAATTCCAAAATTCCAGAAGGGTTTGGATGGGAAGGAACCTTAAGGATCATCCAGTGCCACCCCTGCCATGGCAGGGACACCTCCCACTGTCCCAGGCTGCTCCCAGCCCCAGTGTCCAGCCTGGCCTTGGGCACTGCCAGGGATGCAGGGGCAGCCACAGCTGCTCTGGGCGCCCTGGGCCAGGGCCTCACACTCCTTGGCAGAATTTTCCCTTGATCCATCCCAGGCCAGGTTGGATGGGGCTCAGAACAAACTGGGAGAGTGGAAGGTGTCCCTGACCATGGAACAAAATGATCTTTAAGGTCCCTCCCCACCCAACCCATTCTGGGATTCAGTGATTTTAAGTTCACATTGGTTAAGAGTTTTAACATCTCTGGGGATACGTTATGGATTTTAGGCTCCAAATACCTGTGGAATTAAAAAACCCAAAGAATAATGGGATGCCCAGGGAGGTTTGGAGTGCCCATCCCTGGAGGTGTGCCAGGAGTGCCTGGAGGTGGCACTGAGTGCTCTGGGCTGGGGACAAGGTGGGCATGGGGCACAGCTGGGCCTGGCTGGGCTGGGAGGGCTTTTCCAACCTCAGGGATCCTGGGGTTCTGTGAACCTGTCCCTCGTGTCACACCACGCAACTGCAGTCCCTGCTCAGGAGCCCTGGAAATTGCTGCAACACGGGTGCCAAGCCCCTGTTCATTTGTGCTTTTGGACATCTCAGTCTGGTTTTTTCTGTGATTAAAAACCTCCGGATGTGTTTAAATGCAGGATTTTAGTAAAGGAATGGGACCCAAACTGTTGGTATTTGTCCCTGTGGAGTCTGAGTGTCCCTTCCAATCTTCTCCCTGCAGGAATCTGCCCTGAGTTGGGGTTTTTATCTGGGAAAGTAACAAATGCCAGCCTGAGGCCCCTTGGGAATAATTCAGTAACTGGGAATTAGGCCCCCTCTTCTGGGAAGGGAAAAAGAAATAAGAAAAAAGGAACCCCCAAAGCTCAACTCTCTCAACTGATTACGTTTGGGAAAAAAAAACCTGCTTGAGCTCCCAGACTGAAGCAAACTGAAGACATCTCCCAGATCCTTGGTCTTTTTCCCAAAGAAATTCCCTGCCTGACACATGCAGGATCAATGAAACAATATCATGGCAATAAATACGAGGGCAGTAATGGAACTGGAAGGAGAGAGACAGCAGGCAGAAGACCTTGAAACAAAATATTCAGCATTATTTAGCCCAATTTGGGTTTGGGGGGTTTTTTTATGTCAAGGGTGGGTTTTTTGAGTGGCAAAGTAGCCCCACTTGTCAATCAGCTACCTCGCAGCTCTAATGGATTCTGGTGTTTAGGGGGTCAGCCCCGAATTTAATTTAACATCTTACAATACGCCCACATGGCCAGAAAATGTGGCCAGCTTGATAGGGTTCACTGAGCCAAAGGAGTGGGACCAAAACAGGGCATTAATGTATAGGGGAAGAATGGCTGCAATCAGTTCCCTTGTGAATTGGACAGAGAACTTGGAGCTCAGGCAATTATCAGCCATCGGGGATTAATAGGGAAGTGTGAATGCCAAGCTGTATATGTTAGGGGCAGAATATGTTGCCTATAGAAAACAACAAAGAGCGTTTCTTACTATTAAGTGAGATTAAACGTAATGGCCTGATTTAATCACAAAGGCAGAATTAAATTCAGATGGCAACTTCAAAGTGGACACATGCACAGAGCCCACTGCATACATTTACATATAGCTGGCATAGCTTGGCTCGCAGCACAATGGGAGAAACTTTCTTTGGCCACTTAAACAATTTTCTATTCTTGGCTTTTTTGTGAGCGCTCACTGTATTTAGCCCGAAATTGCTGTTGGTTAATAAGATGGAGCTAAGAGTTATATTTATTCATGGAAGCCGTACTTTTTAATTCTTTCAAGGAAAAAAAAAAAAGAAATTCCACAAAAAAACAACCAAACAAAAAAAACAACCCCAAAAACAAACCCCAACACACCAAGCCCACAGCAAAGGGTCAGCGAGAGCAGCCAGGATGGGATCTCAGGGAGCTGCTGGGCCTGCCCAGGGAGCTGTCACTGCTCCCACGTCCCTGAGCTTCCCTGGCCTCTCTCCCAGGGCTCCCAGGGTCACTCTGTCCGGCCACGTCCAGATGGGGCCACCAGTCCTCATTCCCCAGTTCCCTCCTTCCCCAGGAATGGATACTGGGAGCAGAGCAGGGCAGTGCCCAACCTGCTTTGCTCCTTTTTGTCTGGTTTTGCTGGGCCTGCCCCACCTGGGGCTGCCACCACCGTGGGACTGGCCAAGAGCAGCAAATCCTGCTGGTCCCGGTGTCCCCGGGGTGACCGTCCCAGTTTGGCTGGGCTGGGGATCACCAGGCAGCACATTCCTGTTCCTGCATATTCCCCATCACTGTGCTGGAGCCAGTCCATGGAGGCACCAGGATGAGCAGAGGGCTGGAGCAGCTCTGCTGGGAGCAAAGGCTGCCAGAGCTGGGATTGTTCAGCCTGGAGAGGAGAAGCTCTGGGCTGAGCTCAGGGTGGCCTTGCAGGGCCTGCAGGAGCCCCAGGAACCATGGAGAGAGAGAATTCCCAAGGGCTGGAGGGCCAGGAGCCAGGGAATGGCTTCCCAGTGCCAGAGGGCAGGGCTGGGTGGGATCTTGGGCAGGAATTGTTCCCTGGGAGGGTGGGCAGGCCCCGGCCCAGGGTGCCCAGAGCAGCTGTGGCTGTACCCGGGTGGGGTGGACAGAGCCTTGACAGCACCCTCAGCAGGAAGAATTTGGAGGAAAAGGATCAGGGCCCACAGAGCCAACTGAGACCAACCAGACAACTCCTGCTCCTAAAATCCCAACACTCCAAGCCAGCCCAGCGCAGCTCACAGGGAGAGGAGCAGCAGCTTGGCCCAGCCCTCGTGTGGGCTCCAACCCACCTCACCTGGGGGGAATCTTTAGGAAGACACTTTGGAATGCCAAAGGTCCCCTCAGGAAGGTTGTTCCCTCAGCTCGAGGAATCCAAGGCAGCCTCACAGCTCAGAGCCTGGAGTTCAGCTCCATCCCCAAAATACTGACCTGGGTCCCTCTGCTCTGCTCGCTCACTGCCCTGGCCCTGGGCTGCCTTCCCTGAGGGTGGGAACTGGACAGATTCCTTTTCAGCGAGGATTTCCTGCTGGCAAGGGAGCTCAGGCCTTGGCAGGGGCTGCCCAGGGAGGTTTGAAGTGCCCATCCCTGGAGGTGTGCCAGGAGTGCCTGGAGGTGGCACTGAGTGCTCTGGGCTGGGGACAAGGTGGGCATGGGGCACAGCTGGGCCTGGCTGGGCTGGGAGGGCTTTTCCAGCCTCAGGGATCCTGGGGTTCTGTTAATTTGGGAAGCACTGGAGAAGCTCTCTTCCATCAGTTCACAGCAGAGCCCGGGGCTTTGGTGGCCAAGGACCCAACACCGTGGCCGTGATCAGCCCCTCAAGGGTGGCTCCTCTGGAGTCTCCTCCTCCCAAGCCCCATGAGGTTCTGTTCCCTTGAGGACCTGTCCCAGCCCTGCCCTGGGTCCCTGGCTGCTCCCCTTGTCTCAGACCACCCAGATCCCTTCTCCTGAGTGCTCCCACCTGCAGAGCCTCTGGATAAAACCCACATGAGCTGCTGAGCCCAAGCTAGCCAAACCTCCCCTCGGATTCCTCAAGATGCCACAGCTCAGGAGGTTTTTACAGGATCTGTTTGATATTCCTCCTGGGGACAGCAGGGAAGGCACCAGTGTCCTTAAAATAAACCCTCTAGGAGAGGGGACCTGAAATCCCTGCTCCTGCTCCCCTCAACATTCCAGCTAAAATCTGCCGAGGGACATCAGAGTAAGGGAGGAACAGAGCCTACAGCTCTGGCTGGCAGGGGAAGATCGAGTTTTCCCCCTTTTCCTTGTGAGACACTGATGCACCGAGGCGGTGACGCTCAGGATTGAGGTTTGGAAAACGCCCGTGAAGTTTAGGGAGCAGCCACACCCAGCGGGAGCGGCAGAGTCCCCCCAGCCCCAGCCCTTGGTGCCGCCGGGACGGGAACCTCGCCTCCAAAGGAGGTGAAACATCCCAGCCCCGCCGCCGCTCCTGGAGGAGCGGCTTTCCCTCCTCGCTCCCGTAACCTCGGCAGGCTGATGGCTCTGAGGACACGGCCCGAATCCCCTCAGCGCCACAGGAGGAAGGCCAATTTCCCGGGACAAAAGGCCGGAGTGCTGCTGGGACAGGTCACCCAACACGAGCATCTCCGCTCCGCCCGAGAGCGCTGCAGAGGGATCCGGCCCAGAGGGACAGGGGACGGGACAAGGGCTCAGCCCCGCCTGCGCCTTCGGAGCGGCACAAGGAACACCTCGAGTGCCGCGGGGGATGCGGAGAGCGGGGCGTGCGGGCCGCGGCTCCGCGCGGTGCTGCGGCCACTGCGGGGGGATGTCACTGCCGTGGGGAGAGTGTCACCGCTGTGGGGAGAGTGTCACCGCCGTGGGGGGAGTGTCACCGCCGTGGGGAGAGTGTCACCGATATTGGGGGATGTCACCGCCATGGGGAGAGTGTCACCACCGTGGGGAGAGTGTCACCGCCGTGGGGGGAGTGTCACCACANGAGTGTCACCGCTATGGGGAGGAGTGTCACCGCTATGGGGAGGAGTGTCACCGCTATGGGGGGAGTGTCACCGCTATGGGGGCGAGTGTCACCGCTATGGCAACCGGCGCGGCCGGGCCGGAGGGAGCAGTGCCCCGGCAGCGCAGCCTTTGTAGCCCCGAAGGAAAGGTCAGGCCGTTCATTTTTTACCGGCCGGCCGTAAATCTCCGAGGAGCCCCGGCCGTGATTTACGTGCCCGTGCCGCTCCCTGCCCTCCGCTCGGTGCTGCGCGGCTCAGCCCGGCTGGGCAGAGCCCTCCTGGATCCCAGCGCGGCTCCTCCTGCCCCGCATCGCTGCCAGGGGCTGCCCTGGGCACCCACAGCCTCTCCTTCCTGCACATCATCTTCCCCCAGACCAGTGGGAGGGTTCTGTGCCCATCACACCCGAGGGTTCTGTACCCACCACACCCGAGGGTTCTGTGCCCACCACACCCGAAGGTTCTGTGCCCACCACACCTGATTTAACCAGCCCCAAATGAGCTGCCTGGGTCAAATCAGGTGTGCTGACCCATTTTGGCACCTACAGGAGGTGCAAATGCAGCCACCCTTCCCTGCACCTACCCTACAGTGACCGAGGGAGCCCTCAGGAAGGAGGTGAATCCTGCCCCGTGTTGCCCTCCTGGCTCACGGTGTGGCTTCACCCCAGCTCCTGCCACAGAAAGCTTTCACTGTCCTTCGGTCCATCTGGGCTGGCGTGAGGATGGGCAGGATCCAACAGAAAAGCACCCCAGCCTCGGGTCACTGACAGGATTTCCAGCCCCCTCCTGCTGGTGCAGTCAGCTCCTGGGGTGGTTTTGGGAGCAGGCCCCTGAAACCTCCCCCATCCCAAAGTGGTGCCTCGCTCCTCCCCGGACAAACCCTGACTGCAAACTTGGCACTGAGCAGCCCGGCAGGGCCCAGAGCCACACAGCCAGCCTGGACCAGGGCTGGGATGGAATTCCCTCCGAAACTTCCCCAGTTTCAGATGGACCCACCTGTGCAGGAGAACTGGAGCTGGGACAAGCCACGGAGCCCTTCCCGGCTCTCCTGTGTGCTCCTGGTGCAGCTTCCCTTCTCCTTTGCTTCTCCCCCTGAATTCCAGCTCCGATGTTGCTTTGCCAGGTCAGAGAGCTCCCGGGAGCACTGGGAGCAGTGTCACACCTGGCACAGGGAGGGCTGCTGGTAAATAGGCCGATATTCCCATGTTTGAGGAGCAGCAGCACCTCAGGGATGAGCACAGGGATCTCTGGAGGCTCTTCCATCCACAGTGTCCTGAGCTGGAACGGCTTCACACTGCTGAAAAGGCACTCAAAAAATACTATATTTCTATCCCACAAGCAAATAAACTTCCCATCTTTCCCAGGTGAGTCAGAGCACAGCCCTGAGCCTCCATCCCTCCTCTCCTGGAGCTGCCCCGAGGGCACACCTGGGACAAATCCCAGTGGTTGTCAGCAAGGTGGAGCAAGGTTTGGCCATGCCACAGGGTCTGGAACTGCCAGAAAGAACTTGCATGGAGTTTTCTTCCTTTTAAAATGAGAATAAATGTTCTGCCAGCTCCTTAAATATTGCCAGGGGTTCAACCAGCTCTGGATCAGGTTCACAATCGTGCCCAGAAAACGGTGCTGGAACTGGGGATATTTCATTTCCCCAGAGGTTCTGCTCCATGATGGATGAGTTTTATTTATCACTGTCAAACACGCCTTGAAATTATCCCAGGGACATGAATATGCAGCAGAGAGAAGGGCACGGGAATATGGGATGTATAGAGGTGATCAAAGAAAAACAACATCACTTAGAAGTTTAAAAGGGATATTTTAGCCTTCATTAAGAAATCTCTTTCAAATTATTTGAAAACCACTATGAATACTCATGAGACTCAAAAGATTTAGAGCACGGTGTTCAAAGGACCCTGTACAAGCTATTTGTGTAAATGATTCCTTCGAGCAGCTCTCATCTTGTCTGCTTGGAAACTTGGGGTTCAATCGTTGGGAGGGGAGGAATTCGTTTAAAAGCAGTAATACACTAAACAGCAATTCTCTGTTATGTCGGCCCCTGAGGGACAGGGACGGGGACAGTCCCAGGAATGCCCAGCTCTGAGCTGCAGTTTTAACGTCCCGAGCCTGAATTTTCACTCACGGGACACCGAGGGAGCAGGGGAAGAATCAGTGCCCTGCTTTGGGAGGGTGGAGGAGGCAGGGCTGGGGCTCTTGGGGCTGGGGGTTTCTCAGCAGTGCTTCCTCCTCCTCCTCCTCCTCCTCTCACATTCCACTCCAGAGCAAGAGCTCCTTGGGCTCAGATTTCCCCCTTTCCTGGAGCCACCCGGTTTATTCACCCCGGGCCGCCTGCTCCGAGGTGTGAAATCAAAGACCAGAATCCACAAGGGTGGAAAAGACCTCCAAGGTCGCCGAGTCCAACCTTTGCCCAGCATCTTTCTGGAACCAGATGGTCCAAAGGCTCCTGCCTGTCCCCTCCACCACAGGGTGTCCTGGCTGCTGGCAGCAAACCAAATCCTGGCCCCAGGCTCCCTCAAAAACCTTGGACAACTCAGCAGAGCTCCTGCCCTGCCCACCCCGAGCACCCAACACCTGCCAAATGCATCCCGCCCCAAACCAGTGAATGCTCAGTGACCAGAGTGGCCAGGACTTCATTTTATTTATATCTAAGGTGTCACTCTTGCTCTTCCAGCTGCTGGTTATTGTGATTCTCTCATGGGGGTGGAGTGCCCATCCCTGGAGGTGTGCCAGGAGTGCCTGGAGGTGGCACTGAGTGCTCTGGGCTGGGGACAAGGTGGGCATGGGGCACAGCTGGGCCTGGCTGGGCTGGGAGGGCTTTTCCAGCCTCTGGGATCCTGGATTTACCCTGAGAAATTCATCCTGTCCACGGTGACTGGCACTGTCATGGCAGGAGGAGATTTCCCCCCTCAAGCAGCAGAACGAGCAGCAGAGAAGGGTCGGGGCAGCAGCACCGTTCCCAAAACCCAAATGGATTCACCTCCTCAGCCCCTCCCGCTCCCGGCAGCGCAGCTTTGCCCTCCCGGCTGCTCCCCTCGTCCGTAGGCGGCAAAGACAGCGCCAGGTAAGCAGGAAAAACCCAACACAGTGAAAGAATTAAGGGAAAATAACTGCAGTGGGCACAGAGCCTGGTGTCCATGCCAGCCCCGCCCGATGCCACCCCAAGGCTGCCCGCGATTCCCGCTCCCGCACGGCTTTGTCTCCGTAAGTACAGTGAGAAACGGGCGGGAGGGGGCCAGCAGGGCAGAGGGAGGAGGGGAGACGGGGGGGTCAAGCTCTTGATGATTTCATATCGGCAGAGGTTATTGCTGGGGCCGTGCCAGAGCCGTCAAGCCGAACCATCTGGGTTTGGGAAGGTTCCGCGCTTCCCAGGGCCGGCTCCATATGGGCGGCGCGGCGGGCGGCCCTGCCCTCTCCCGGCCCGCCGTGAATCGCGCTGATTGTTATTCAGGTGGGATGGCCCGGTCATGAACTGCACTAATCAAAAAACAAACTGCACCAAAACACTGCGGCTCACACGCTGGCGCGGGCCTCCCCCTGACCTCTGTTCACCAGCCGCTTCCAATGGATGTAATGCAGGTTGTTCTTCTGGATTTTTGCACCTTCCACAGTTACCAGACATCTGTGTAAATCCCCACCCCCTCGTGTTGGGCAGCAGGGTCAGTAATGTTCAACAATTCAACGTGGGAAGTCTCACTGAGGAAGTACCAGGCCATAAATTTCCTCCAACAAGAGCCACCTATCAAGCTAAGCCTTGTTAAGAAGCTTCCCAGATATTAATCACAATAAAGGGCCGCTCCTGTACCCCTGTGCCGGGAGAATGGAGCAGGAGGAGGCTGCACAAGGAGCTTTCTCCCTCCTTTACCCTTTAACGTTGGAGCTGCTGTCATTCCACAGCGAGCAGAGGAGCTCAGAACGCCCTGAAACCCAGCACAGCTCACCCCGGGGGCTGCTCTGCCTCCCGCAGGACACGGCCTCGGCTGCTCCGCTGGGAAAAGTCCCCTCGTGGCTGGGGAATGGGGTAAAATCTCCGTGGGATTGCACCCCAAAGTCCTGGTGGCTTCCAGGGGCTGCTGCTGCACCCCAGGCATTGCAGTGACATCGGGGTCGGCCTCTCCCGGTCTGTTTGGGGCTGTTGGCATCCAGAATCCCAGGATCCCAGGATCCCTGAGGCTGGAAAAGCCCTCCCAGCCCAGCCAGGCCCAGCTGTGCCCCATGCCCACCTTGTCCCCAGCCCAGAGCACTCAGTGCCACCTCCAGGCACTCCTGGCACACCTCCAGGGATGGGCACTCCAAACCTCCCTGGGCAGCCCCTGCCAAGGCCTGAGCTCCCTTGCCATGGAGAAACTGCTCCTTCCACGTGTTCTCCATGTTTGTGTGTGTGTTCACAGGTGTGCAGTGCAGTTTTGGAAGTCTGAGGATGCCAAGGGTGACATTTGAGGGCTGTGCTGCTGCTGCTGCACATCCGGAGAGGAGCTTTGCCCCTCCAGTCCCCCCCTGCCAATTTGCTGTGCTTGTTCCCACCCTGGAATTCCAAAGGGAATATCACACCTCCATCCCAAGACACCTCAGTCCTTGGGATGTAACTTCTGCTGCCTGGCCTCCTTTACTCTTAAATAAAAGAGTTTATCAGGACTGGAAGAGCACAAGAAAGACAGCCAAGCATTTAAGGGCTTGAAGACCTGGTTTGCTTGGTTAATTTTCATTATTAAAGAATTTAACGGCCTGGTTTGAGGACTACAGGATCCCTGAAGTGCCCAGGCTTCCATTGCCAGGGATAACTCACGGACAGTGGTGCCTGGGGTGGGAGAGAATAGGATAAAACACTGTTTTTAACCTTTTTTATCTGAAAAGAACCCCCCAAACCCTGGTCCCTCACAGCTCCCATGTGTGCAGGGTGAACAGCCGGGCCATTGATCTGGGGCCGTGCAGAGCCACAGCAGCCCCTGACCTCTGCGGAGCTGGAGCCCAAAATGAATTTATGCTCCTTTAATGGAGATAAAGGCAGAAGGGGAGAACATAACTCAGCCCGACAGTTCTGCTCCAGCCTCTCCTGCTTGGTTAAGAGCAACTTCTCCCCCTCGTTAAATAAAAAAGCCCTGAAAGCCCAGGCCCTTGAAGCACTCGTGGTGAGAGCCTCATCCCTTTCCTTGGACAGGGAGCAGCTGGAGCCGCCCGGAGCAGCCCGGGCAGCCTGGGAAGGGGACGCTGAGCTGCTCCCAGAGCCGATCCCGTCTCCGAAGGGAAGGAAATGAGCCTTGTTCCCCTGTGGCAGATGGGCATTTTGGAAGGAAATTGCTGCAGATCCTGGCGTGCCCCCACCCCGCGTGTTCCCAGCGGGCTCCCGGTGCGAGCACGGGGAAATCTGGGAGCCTCCAGAGCCGCCCGGGGTGGGACCACGAGCGGCTTGGTCCCCAAGAGGGAAAAAGCTGCTCCCCTCTTCATAAAGCTTGGAGAAGTGCTGGAACCAGCCCGGCTCCTCACGGGGGTGCCACCAGCCCCTGCTGGCACCTGGGGACACGCTCGGCCCCGCTGCTGCCACCACCGGGGACAAAGCAGCGCCACGGCCGCGGGCTGGGGACTGGGTCCCTTCCGAGCCCTCCGAGGAATGCGGGGCTGGTGCCGCGTCCCCTCCTTACCCCCACGGCTCTGTTTTTGTGAGCCCGGCAGAAAGTGACACTTTTTCTTTTGCTTAATTAAGTTGTTCAGAAGAGGGCTGGGCAAACAGTTGCGTCTACGTGGGGAGTCCTGAAGGGCAGAGAAAGCGCTGGGCGTTGCCAACATAAAAAGGGGGATTCTGTTATTGTTTGGGTGTAGACGGGTCATTTTTTCAAAGTTACTGCTGCCTGAGTGACCACAACCCTGCCGCAGCAGCAAAGAAAGGACATAAAGCTGCTAAATGCAGCTACCTTGGGCTGCAAAGTGGGAAGAAAAAAAACCAAACAAAAAAGCCCGGACGGAGCAGCGCTGATTTTCTCTCTCCGGAGAAAGCGGGGGCTGATTTCCATACGGAGCAGAGGGAACTGGAGCAGGTCCCTCTGGGTGTGCTGTTCCAGGGCTGGGTGACAAAACTGGTGCCAGGGGAGCTCTGGAGGGGCCCTGCTGGCTGTGCATCCCCATTCCTGCTGAGCAGCCTGGTTCTTACCCATCCCCAGCCAGAGAAAAAGCCCCAGGAGCAACTTCCACCCTCTTTACATCCACCTGGCTTCCAGCAGAAGCCACCTGCATTTCCCAGATCACTGCTATCCCAAGCCTGAGGGAGGTTTTCCACATTTTATCAGGTGTCTGACCCTCAAAGCTCAGCATCACACCTGGCTGTGGTGTCCATGTGCTGCCTCGTGCATCTTTACGGAGGTTTTACTCCACGGTTTTCAAGCCAGGCTTCAAGTCCAGCATGACTCGGCTTTTCCTAGCGGGAGAGATGGACCAAAGTGAGGATCCTGCCTCCACTGGCACAGCTGGAAAGCAGGGAAAGGTTCTGCTTCCCCCAGAGGCTGCTGGGCACTGCCCAGGCTCCCCAGGGAATGGGCACGGCCCCGAGGCTGCCAGAGCTCCAGGGGTGTTTGGGCAGCGCTGCCAGGGATGCCCAGGGTGGGGTTGTTGGGGGTCTGGGCAGGGCCAGGGCTGGGACTGGGTGATCCCTGGGATCCCTTCCCACTCAGGATATTCCGTGATCCTGTGATCCTCTGAGCTGAGGCCGTGGCTCAGGGGAGGGCACCTCTGCCCTTCCAGCCCTGCCAGCACTCCCAGGTGCCTCCGGCTGGGATCCAGTCCCCAGGGAGCTGTCTGGGAGCCGTGTGCCACCTCCTGTGTCTCCATGTGACCCTCGGGCCATTCACAGCGTCACCCCTGGCTGGGATGTTCAGCTGCAGGGAACTGAAGCTGCCACAGGGCCTTTGGAAGGATTCGCCCCTGCTTTTGGCTGGCGGTCGGTGCGGGATGTGTCTGACCCAACCAGCTCGCTCGCAAAGCCCACGCACGGTCTGAATCCGGGCACCGAATGCCCCTGAGTTCGCAGCCCTGCTCTGTTCAAGGAGCTCTCCAGCACCTCCCTCGCTCTCCTCGCCCCTGCGCAGCCTCGGGGCACGAAATCCCCCGCATCCCTGAGCGCACGGAGCCTTCCAGGGGCTGCTCCAAGGGGCTCACAGAAAACCCTCGGCCGCTCCCCGCGGCTGCGGCAGCCGGAGTTTCTCTCCGGCAGTTCTGCCTTCCTCAAGGTGCCTCTCCTTCCTCCTTCCCCCTTCCTCCGTCCCTCCTCCCTCGCCGCCTCCCCCGGCGTTGCCATTGCCGCAGGTTCCCGAGCGCATCCCGCTCCAGCTGCCGCCTTTTTGTCTGGCCCGGCGCCTCCGCTCCCGGCGAACAGAAGGCCTTCCCTGACACGGGCAACCCCAGAAGGCCCGGGATGCTGCGGGGAAGGTCCGAGCAGGCGGGAAGGAGGATTCACAAGGGCTGGACGGGAGCCACGGCCCCGCTCCCGGCGGCGGCCCCTGCGCAGGGGCTGCGCCTCCCGGCAGGACAAAGAGCGCGGCTCTGCCCGGCCCCGCGTTGTGCTGACGGCCGCACAATCCATCCTCGGGCACCGGGACATGGAGCGGCATTCCAAAGCCCCTCGTGCGGAGGAGGTAGAGCAGAGCGGGAGAGGCGATGGACACTTTCCGCAGGTGCTCGGCCGGTGTCCCCTCATTTGCATACATTTGCATGCTGTCAAACAGTGCCTGACAGACTCTCTGAGAAGGTCTGGACTCAGCCCAAACCTGTCAGGGACTTTCTCCTTGCCAGTCAAGGTTGGCTTGGGCTGCAATTAGAGGGAGGAAAGGAACACTCCTGACATTGCCACGGAGGAAACTCTGGATGGGGGCAGTTTAAATGGAAAACGTGCTTTTTCTTTAGGGAAAAACCCTTCTGAGCTGCTGTGTCAGCCCTGGGGGGAAGGAATGAGGGGGAAAAGGAATTTGTTTCTTTGGCGTGGAGGAAAATCTCTTTTCCCCTACTCACCCAGCACCGCTCCATGTGCTGCCAGCCCACGGGAGAGCCCCGGCCAAGGGGGAGCTCTGAGGGCTGTAAAACAATAAATCATGAGACACGGATTTGGCAGGGATCTACCTGTGCAGGCACACACCTGGCCAGGCTCACACCCTGCAGCAGGAAACCCTGGGTTGCTGCTCCCGAGCAGGGCAGGCGGGGCGGGAGGCACAGAGGACGAAAGGGACCCAAAACCACCCCAGACAATGGCAGGGCATGGAAATACCTCATCCTTACCCAGGGGGAAAACAGAAGGGACGATGAGGAAATGTTTTGGAAGCCCACACCCCTTTTGCTTGTTGTTTTACATATTCTTCCCTCAGCCGCAAAAATTTCATACTTCATCTTCGCCCGGCCGTGGCCACAAGAGTTTCACGAGCA
Source organism: Platysteira castanea (assembly GCA_013397175.1). Classification (NCBI taxonomy): domain Eukaryota; kingdom Metazoa; phylum Chordata; class Aves; order Passeriformes; genus Platysteira; species Platysteira castanea. Next base: position 1,599 of record VYXC01006695.1, on the reverse strand, counting down.
GGGGACAATAGGTTCTGTTTATTCAGCCACAATAAAGAGCCTGTTTCACTCTGGACTGCAAGTGGCTGAGCCATCTGGCCCATATCTCCACAGTAAAACATTGTCCGTGACACAAAAAATGATTGCATCCCCAGGACAAACTAATGTGACCTCGGGATAAAGGCTTCCTCTGAAGCTATGATATCATACTGCAGAGGGGACACCGGCACAATGGAATCTGCTCCCCCAGAGCACAAGTGAGATAGGACTATTTAAATCCAATTTTACAGGAGACTTTTTGTCCTCCGTGGCAAAGCACCCAGATCCGACGACAGCATTGAAACATCTTTTTTTATGCACTCTTAAGGCAACAGAGCGGTTCTGTCTGGCCCTTGGCAGCCTCTGGAGCTCGCTCCGGGCCCAGGAAGCGTTTTCCAGCACCTGCAAGCTTTTCTTCCAACAACATTTTACTGATGGGGCACCACCTGCAGCCGGCCCTGCGAACAAGCGCCTCTTTCTGCTCCGTGCCAGTCGGAAAATCCGAGTGTGCCACGGGCTCACAAATCGTGTCTGAGCGGGAACAAGGCACCCTCAGCACGGCTGTACCTGAATGGGGACCTCGTGGGGCACCACCAGGAGCCGGGAGAGGCCCCGGGGCGAATCCCAAAGGAGGCGATGGATGGTCCCCGGGAGCTCCGGGAGAAACGCTGCTGAGAGGGCTGAGGGATGCGAAGGAAGGGGCTGATCCCTGCCGGGACAATGCTGCCCGTGTGTGGGTATTCCCAGCGCTGTGGGAACACCCTGCACAGCCCCGGGGAGCGCCGGGCTCGTGGCTGGAAGGGGCTCCAGGAGCTCCGGGTGTCCCCACATCCCCTCGGGTCTGTGGGGTTGCAGGCACTGAGAGCAAGAGGTGGTCAGAGAGGGTGAAAATGGAGCCTAATTTCAGTTTTCCAGTGAATTATTTTATTGCAGTAACTTGGATAAACCTGGGATTGCCAGGGTGGAGAGCAAACCTCGTGCTGGGCATGGAAAGGCTCCTTTTTTCCACCTCCCTCAGATCAGAGCATCAGAACGGTCCTGACAGTGAGGTGAAAACAAAATCAGGAGCAAACCATCCTGCCCAGCTTTATCTTGGCTCTTTGGAGCTGAATTCAGACCGATTCAAAGCTCCCTTTTCTGTTTATCAGAAATTCTCTTTGCCCACTTTCCCCCTCTCAGGCACAAAGTTCCTTTGCATGAGCAAACACCTGAACCCCAAACTCCATCCTTCCATGTGCAAATACACTTTGCAGGCCCAAAAGATTAACAAAAAGGTAAATAGATCAGTCCCCAACATGGAGTTCTCAATGGCAAAGGCTCCTAATCCTGTGTGGAATTACAAACCTCGCACCCAAAGGATTCAATTCCCCCACTCAGATCCTGGAACGGGGCTGTGCTTTTGGTCTGGCCCTCGTGTGACCCTCCCGGGTCTGCAGTGCCAGGCCTCAGCCACACACACCTGGCACGGAAAACCCCACGGGATCCCTTGAATCCCTGGAAAACCCTGCAGGACCTTGTCCAGGGCGTGGTGACAGTGACACTGCCCGGGGCCTGCAGGGAGCTCTCACTGATGCTTTTTTG